>CAHIKZ030001194.1:315000-826306 GCA_903632075.3 Acanthosepion pharaonis
TTATGTGGTTAATTTGATATAACTCACAAAATTCCTTAAATTGTTCAGAAGTGAATTGTGTACCATTGTCACTCACAATACACTCTGGCACACCGAACCGTGCAAATAGTTCATGCAAAAAAGTTGTTGTGGTATTGGACGTAGGCTTTTTACAGCGTAGTACTTCCGGCCATTTTGTAAAACTATCTACCACTATTAAGTAGTAAAAATCTTCTACTGGACTAGCGAAATCAATGTGTAATCTTGTCCACGGATGATCCGTCTTGGGCCATGGTTTGTGTACTATAGGTGGTGCCTTAGCTGCTAACGCACACCCTTTACATCGATGAACCATGTTTTCGATATCCACATCCATTCCTTTCCAATACACAAAGCTTCGCATTGCTTTTTGTTCTATTAATACCGGGTGACACATATGAAAGTCCCGTAGTATTCTTTTTCTGCAACTTCTTTGGTACTACTACTCTCTCACCATATAATAAAACTCCGTCACCTATTGAATAAATCTTTCTGCACTTTTTGGTCATTTGCTACCATTTTGCCATTTATTTCTAAATGAAATCATCGCTTTCAGCTTCTTTTTTTTAATTTCCTTTAGAGTAACCGGTAGCTCTCTTTACAATGTTGTTTACCATGCTTTTCACCTCATAATCTGCTCTGATATTTGCAATAATTGATTCTTCGAATCTTTCTTCTTGACTCGGTACTAGTCTTGATAGACTATCTGCATGAATTATATTTTTGGATGATAGGTGCTTTATGTGAAAATCATAATTGAGAAGAATGGTTCCCCATCTTAACAGACGATTTGCTGTATAAACGGGCAACCCTTTCTTTGAACCAAAAATAGTGATCAGTGGTTTATGATCCGTTTCAAGCATAAAATGTCTGCCGTGGATGTACCTGTGAAATTTTTGTATGGCAAAAATGATACTCAGTGCCTCTTTTTCTATCTGAGAGTAACTTCTTTCTCCTGGGAGCAAAGTTCTTGAAGCGTGTGCAGTTGGTTTTCTAGAACCATCTGGCATTATGTGTTGAATACACGCTCCTGTCCCGTATGAACTAGCGTCACTTGCCACTACAATATCCAGTTTTGGATTGTAATGGGTTAAAAAGAGGTCGGACGTAAAGCATTTTCTTTATTTCATCTGTAGAATCAGATTCCTACATTTTTTTAAATCTTAAATTTTGTGCAAGTTAAACACATAGAGGCTCCCAGCCAAATATAACAACTGATGTATTTTGATTGGTTGTAAAATATTAATTAGGTGGCGTCAACTACGTCCGAAGGTACCGACCCAAATTTTGACCTCTAGTTGACGCCATAAAATGTAAACATGTTTACGAGCCTCCCCACGTGACCAAGAGAACTAATAAAAACGAAACTTCGACGCGACTTGGTCAGTGGGCACTTAAAATATTGAAACCAATTCACTTGACTTCATTGGAAATCAACACAGCAAAGGAGACGAACTTATCTTCAATACAACAACAAACTTTGTCAACCATCTCCAGGCTTAACGCTCACTCCCACAAAATATTCCATTCCACAAGAATCTCTGGTTAATGAGCGATAACAATCAGTGAGTCAAGAACAATACTTTTTTTTCTATTTAATACACAAAAAAACATCTGTTTAATTTTCCTATAAAACAATATAGCTTACTAAACCTTGTCATTTTCACACATACAGTACAGTAGCTCAAATTCTTTCAGTAACACACACACACCAAAGAACTCTATTGTGTTTATCAACTTTTGCACTATATATTATGTATTTGTTGTGTTTATAAAAAAATATTTATTGTTGAACAAAATTCACATTTTCTTCTACTTGATTATTTCTCTTGTTGTTGTCTTTGTTACATTTGATATTGTAAAAATTGTAGAGGGTCAGTTTTTATTTCTATTTATAACCAATACAAATTGGCTGACACACTATACATCAAAGGCTTTCTGACATTCTACCGTCCATTCCCATGCCTTGTCTTTTTTAGCAGTTCATTCAACGGAGCTCTTAAATTGTACATTCCTTTAACGAACGCTTGATAATAATTTGCAAGCCCTAGAAAACTCTGTAGCATCGCCACATTAGTGGGCGTCGGCATGTCTCTAATTGCAATGGACCTTTCCGGATCTGGAAATTTGCCCTTTTTGTTGATTATGTGCCCCAAATACTTAATTTCCTCCAAACCAAATTCGCACTTTGACTCTTTGACTTTAAATCCAAAGTCCTGAATCTTTTTAAATACTTGATTGAGATGCTCTCGATGTTCGTCGACGGTTTCGCTCCTTACTATGATGTCATCTAAGTAAGCGCACGCAAAGTCTAAATCATTCAACATGACGTCCATAGCTTGTTGAAAAATGGCTGGTGCCACTTTAATACCAAAAGGAAGCCTGTTGTACTTGAATAACCCTCTATGCGTGTTTATCCCTAGTAACTTCGAACATTCCTCTTCGACGGGAATTTGGAGATAGGCATCTGATAAGTCGATTTTTGAAAATATAACTCTTAATTAGCTTGTTAAAAATCTCCTCCGGACTCGGTAACGGGTAATGGTAGTCCTTAATTACCGAGTTCAACCCTGTCGAAAAATCAACGCAGACTCTGACTTGGTTTGATTTCTCTTTTATGCACACAATCGGCACAGCCCATGAATTAGATTCTACTTTCGAAATAATTCCCATTTTTCCAACCTATCAAGTTCTTCGTTAATTTTTCTACACTTGCGAAAGGCACGTTACGTTTCTTTTTAAAAATTGGCATAGTATTTTCCTTTAATTCAAATTTGGCTTCAAACTTGTTACATCTTCCAAGACCAGGGTGAAGGTTTCCGGAAACTTTTTTCTTTAATTCCTCTTTAATGTCCTGTCTTGTTTGCGTATTACTTTCTACTTTTCTGCAGAATGAGTTTAACGGTTTATCCCACAATTCGAATGTTTCAATAAAATCTGTACCCATCAAGTTTTCTCCATTTTCAGAATGAAAACTTTTATTTTTTTACTATCCCGTTCAATTTCATGGGAAGTACAACCTCGCCTTCGAATTTAATTTCCTTTCCAGTCACTGTTCGAGCGCGTTTCGTTGACTTCATTATTGTAGGCCTTTTAAAATTTTCCATGTTTTATAGTTCATTATTGTTAAATCTGAACCCGAATCGAGTTGAAATTTGATATTCTTTTTAAATATTTCAGTTGTCACATACTTCCTCAAATCTCTATCTGATTTGATATTTGAATTTGTCTAATTGGGCTATTGACTTTTTTCGTTTTACAACACGACCCTTTGTGACCATTCTTGTGGCACACGAAACATTTTTTATTTCTATATGGGCAATTTACCTCCCAGTGTCTTTCGTTGCACCGTCTACAATTAAATGGTGGAACTTTTTTTTTCTCCTCATTCTTTTCATTTAATTTTTCTTACGCCGAATTTTTACTCCAATTTTTTTCTGATGGGTAATTTGACTGTTTTTTTTTACTTTTTTTAATATAAGCAATGCCAGCTTCTTCAATTTTTTGAGACTCTTTCTTTAAACTTACGGCCCGCTGACACTCCTCTGCTAACTTTTGCAGGGTAAGGTTTTGTTCAGATTCGAGTTTAGACGAAACTCTACATCTTATTTCGGCACTCTTACTGGATACCAGTCCTTGAGCAAAAATTAAACACTTGAATTCTTCAACCGTAATCTCTACCAATCTGAAATTGTCACAATGTCTATTCACTATAGATGCATATGTTAAGTAATCCTGATCATCGGATTTAGCGACATTCATGCATAACCATCGCTTATGCCAAAGCGACATATTTGCTCCAAACAACTCCTTTAGCAATTTCACTGTTTCCGAGAATTCCAATTCATTTGTTCTTCTCGGTAGAATAAAATCTACAAATTTGCTATGTTCCGCTGTACCTAGCTTTCTTAGTAATAGACTGACTTTTCTTGAATTCGACCAGTTTTCACAGTCTGTGTAGAAAATATCTTCATATCGTTTAAAGTACGCTTCAAACGTTTTCCCTTCGTCTGGCACATAGTTGAAAGTTTCCAGCGAAATAAATATGATGTTATTAGAATATGAAGAGTTTCCTTCATTTGCCTGATTGTTGTTTAATTTCTCCAGTGTTAACTTTTGGATTTCTAAAACCTTGATCTGCATTTCTTCCTGTTTTTCCAGTCTTTCCTCTTGTACCCTTTGAAGTTGCTGACTCAACTCCTCTTGCTTTTCTTGATATTTCTGCTGTGCTATTTGCTGTTCCCTTATTAATTATGCAAACTGTTCACTTTGTTGTTGCAGACTCAACTGCTGGGATTTAAATAATTCAGCTATGACTTTGGATAATTCATCCATCTTTAGCTGATAGTGTTCAGGCAACAAAGAATATACTTTTAAATTGTGTATCCACGAATATAATATAAGCTGACAAAAAATCGAAACAACTTACGACTTTTTAATTTTATGTCTTGCTTTATAAAATATTGTTGAAAAACCAAACAAAAAAAAATAAACAATTTTTTTTTTTTACAAGTTCGTTACCTTTCAAAGTCGACACGTTGTATTTGTGCTCCTTTTAATTCCATGCATGTTTTTGTAGTCGGCCAGCTTTTTTTTTTTAATTCGCCGTTATTCGTTTACGCCACCTTTCAGATTTTTCTGAGTGAACGTTCCTTTATGCTTAGTCGTCCTTTAACGAGTTTTAACTATCCAGAACTTCAGAATACTTTTCCGTTTTATTAGATGATGGACTTTTAATTAATAATTTTTTCCTTCAGCCTGGGTTCTTCAAAGACTTGTCCCAATTGTTGAAAGCTATCACTTATCAATTCTTTTTTTTTTCTCGTAAAGTTCTCTATACCTCGTCGCCATTGTTGAAACTTGAATAAAGCATGGAATAATAATAATACAACACAAAATGTACTTAAACAAAATGTATTGACACAAGAACGTGTACACAATATTTACAGATAGTTTGGTATATTCTTGGGAAGACCGTTCCTGTAGAATGGGTTGACTTAGTTGCAGTCGGGCAGAGTCTCTGGATTGGATCTCTTCTTCCTCACCCCTCTTCCCGGTATCAACCATATTTATATGGTCGGTACTCCACTATGTAAATTAGGTGGATCGTACCACAACACCCCCCCTCCCAAGCCTTGGAATCCCTTTTGGATTTCAAATTGGCTTCCTATATGGGTTGAGGCAACTGCCTAGTTGGTACGAACTCCTGTTTTTATATATATATATATATATATATATATATATATATATATATATTGTTATGAACTTGTAGCATATAGGTGAATCACGGGTTTTAAAAAAAAAGAAAACGTGGGATCCTTTCTCGGTCTTCACTCACAAATGGAAGCGACACAAGGGAGTCAACGAAGAACAGACACAAGACGATGGATTTCAAAATAAAATATTTATTTATAAATATATAAACTAAAGAAAGAAAAAAGAAAATTCATTTAACAAAGGGGAAGGGGACCATGAAAGAACAGAGGGCGCGAGCGAATACATACATGTACATATAAAAAAAGATCAAGCCAAGAGAATCAACTTATCTGTCAGACGAGTTGATATTTCCACACAAAACTCTGATTCGCCGAAGCGAGAGTTCTTTTAGGTAACTCCATGGGATCGCTAAAAAAAGAGCATAGCATGATGAAAAAGACGCCAAACTTGACGAAAACAAAATTTTATCGTCTAATAAATGCTCATGTTATTGTTAAGAAGAAAGACCAAAGTTTTTTTTAATTATTTTAAAAAATTTTTCCTTTTTTTTTTTTAGAACATTCTAAATTTTGATTAAAAAAAACTTGTTTCTCTTTTTATCACCGGATCTAGTAAAATAACGTACAATTTTTAGCACGTTTTTTTTTTTTGTATGACACACACTAATTAGGAAAATCTTGCAAAAATAAAAATAATTTTAGGATGTTAATGAAACTTTCAGAAACTATTCACAGATGATCGAAATTATTATAAATATGTTTTTTTTTTTAAGTCATGGCAGAAATATTTTTTTATATTTATTACACCCACCCCATAACTAATTTTATGAAAACGCTAGAAATTCGATCGCATCGGGTTTAGTGATTACAATAGTTAAAAGCACAAGACTTTGAGGAATGCAAATCATGTTTTTTTTTGTTTTTAATTGGATCTCCCCTACCTGAAAATCAACTCTGAAATGTAACATACAAAACTCAATATAACAAAGATATTATTTAATTTCAAATGCTTTTATTTGGTTTTAGTTGTTTTTATCAATATGGACAATATTTTCTGAAAGTAAAAAAATTTTTCGATGAAAAATGAATTTTTAATACAATTATTTGTTATTTCTTTAATTATAATAGATTTTTACAATTAAGTTGTTAAAATATTATAAAATTGGTTAAAAGCCGCATCGGGTTTCCTAAGTGTCCTTATGAGATAGATCTTTTTTTAGCGCGTTGTAAATTGTATCATTTTGACTAATCAGAAGATCCGCAGTAATTAAGATATGTAATTTTGTGTTTATAATCGGCCTGTAATTATAAAGTAGGGAAGACCAACCAGAATACAATTAAGTTGCGTTATTTGTATTAAGCATTGTTTTCCGCTGTTAAGGCCTTTACTTTTGCGAAACACGTGTGGAGAAGTTAATTTGATTTTTCAATTTCAACTGAGAAGGATACCTACAAGTATCAGTATCTTATGAAATTTATATGGTCTTATTTTTATATTAATCTCAGTTATGATATTTTTCCATAAATGAAATATCAAAATTAATAATAAACTGAATGGAAATACAAATAACACTGTAAAATGTAATAAATGTACATAAAATTATAGTATTTTATGTACACTTCTGATAAAATTTCATAAGAAAAGTACCTATAAATTAATTAGATAACTTTCTTATGAAATATGAAATTTAATGTCACTCTTAACAGTCTTATTTTAATTTCTTTATAATATATTTTCCATAAAGCATCGTAAACGTAAAGGTGAAAGCTAAGTACAAAAAAAAAAAATAAAAAAATAGAGCGCTGAAAGTTTTCGTTAAAAATAACGAGGTAAATAATTTGTTCACTTAAATCTAAATAACTTCACTTTTTGCCTTCCGTAGAACAAATTATGATCACGTAAATCCGTCAATACGTCATTCAACACCTGTCAAGTGACGCAAAAGGTTATGACCGACTTTTATTTTCAAATTACATCTTTTCGGTGCAGAAGCTAAGTCAACCTTGGTTCAAAATATTTTAAATAAACATTATAATTTCTGATTTTCTTAAAATAAGTTCTGAAAAAATAATAATTGATTTTTAAAAGAATTTCAAAGTGAGATTTTGCTGACTCAAAAAAGGCAAGATTTTTAACGGAAATTTCGGACGTGCTCGGAACGATTAAAAAATGTAAAAAAAAATACCCCAAAATACTTTCCTCTTAATAATAACATGAACATTTAGACGATAAAATTTTGTTTTCTTCAAGTTTGGCGTCTTTTTCATCATGCTGTGATCTTTTTTAGCGATCTCATGGAGGTATCTATAAACGTTCTGGTTTAACTTTTCATATTTATTTTTTTTAATCTGTCTTTGTTCATGATTCGTTCGTTTTTCGTTGGTCGTACGTTATTGTTTATTTTATATTACGTGTTGATTGTTTTGTATTTTTTGTAGCTTAGCGTTTTTTTTTAAAACTTATTTATTATTGTTAAACGTTCTTTTTGCCTGCATTACTGTATTTATTTTTTTCTTTGCTCATATAACCTTTTTTTCCGATTTAAAAGTTATTTTGTGACTGTTTTACCTTTGTCTTTATCGTTCATTTTTAATTTTTTCTTTTTTTCTCGTCTGTCTTGCATGATCTTTTGTACGTGCGACTGTTTTGTGTTCTTTTTCTTTTGTCTCGCCTCTAGGCGAATTTTTTTATTAAGCTTATTTATTAATCTGCTGTTTTTTTACGTGAACCTTGTTTATTTGTTTCATAACGTTTATTTCTTTTCCCTACCACCTCTCCCCTTCCTTTTCTTCTTATTTTAAAGAAAAAAAATTCCGTCATTTATAATTAAAAAGAAAACCAAAATGGCCGATTTAAGGAAGGCTGTGAAAAAACTTTTTTTTTTCTATAAAAACGACCCGTCAGACAAAGATAATTCGGAAGAGTATCCGGTGTTGGCGAGTTCTCCTGTGAATAAGGAGGTCGTCAACAGACAAAACCAGACCCAAATTAAAAATAAGGAAGCCAAAAAGGTTTCAACAGCTAAAAGTATGGAAGACAATAATGACAAGAGTGATAACGCAGAGAACGTGGAACCGCCCTGCTGTTGGAAAAAAATGCATAATCGATGTAGCGGAGTTCTTGGAGTGTGCCAAGAGTTACGCACACCTTGTTGTAGAAGGTGGACTCTTGGAAGACCCCCATGTATTAAAGAAGATTGAGAGAAAAATATTGTCGGTCTTCGTTGTCGACAAGAGTTTACGCAAAATTTGTCGTTTGACGAAAGACCTAGTGGTGAAATCACTGGAGTTCCTGGGGTTCAAGCGACAGAGAATTGTGAAAGGTGCTGGTTTCTTTGTTGCACGTGTTGCTACCCACACTGGAAGATTGTATGGAGGCAGCAAGTCGAGATCTTGTAACAAAAGATTTTATACTGCCGACCCAGTACGTAGGCCGACGAAGGACCAATGTAGCGAATAATAAGGTCCCTCCTTAGTTTTCGGGGAACACCTAGCTACTTTCTTATCGCAGTATGGCGAGATAATGAGTGCTTCCTGCGATAATCTGAAGGGATGTAGTTTCGATATACTGTTGAAGCGAAAAGCCTTCCTCTCCATCTCCAACTGTCTGGAAGTAGGGAGCCTGAAGTTGCCGATCATTGTGACTGGCCACAGACCGGTGTGTTGGAAGTGTGGAGAGCCTGGTCACCTCTGCTCTTCCTGCCCAGAGAAGAAGGCATCTGGAAGTCAGGCTCAAGTCGATCAAAATACCCCTCTGACTGCGTCTTTAGATTCCGTCTCGTCCGTAATGGACATGCCAGCTTCTAGGACGGTTGGGTCTAGCTTTAAGCCCCCATTACCCGAAGAGACTTCGCCCGTTGCTAGAGCAGTTGTGGAGAAGGGAGAAGGGGAATGGCTGGTTGCTGGTAAGCCAGAGGGAAGCGCCAGGCAGCGTGTCCTCAGTCCCCTGAAGCCCCCGGGACAAAAGCACGAACAGTTCCACTTCCTCATCCCCTCTCAGTAGAGATCCCAGCTCCTTCAGACAAACCGACCCGGGATACGAAAAAAACAGAAAAAAAAAACAAACTCCCAGTCCTTCCACTAAAAGAAAAACCTGGAAAAGCCAACCCCTGCCACCAAAAGACAGAAGGCCATTCCTCTAGAGACAAAAGAAAAAAGGAAAAAACCTGGTAAACATATTTATAATTTAGGAAAGAATATTTGCCGCATTTCAGGTTGAAAGAGCCCAAGACTATGGAAATAGAATTAAAGATTTAAGGTATCTACTGTCAGTTAAGCAGTATGCTGACAAAGACGTAGAAGAGCCTGAAAACTTTCCCGAAGCATAAAGAGTCCTAACTTTTATTAAGATTGGAATGGGTGCATGGCAAAATTGGTCGATGCTTGATTTCAAGTGACGCCCCCAATCGCAATCTTGGAAAATAAACAATTAAAACATTGGAAACAGTTTTGTGCAGGGAGGGTCCCAGTTTTGGTTCATCCCTCCCTCTATAGAGCATTAAAACTCACTTTCCCATGGGATATAGGCGGTCTCTCTCAAGACGGCACCATCAAGACTGAGATGGGCTATGGGTCAATGGGAGAGGCTGTCGGTATCCTTACCCCGACCACGTTCAGACCAGCGTCCCAACCCTAATCGGTCTGATAATGGCACTCTGGTTAGCAAGTCTGAATGTCCGGGGCCTGAGGTTGAAGTCTCAAAGGTCGAGGCTCGATTGCGATCTTCAGCCCCTCGGAGTGGATGCATGTGGAGAAGGGAGAAGGGGAATGGCTGGTTGCTGGTAAAGCCAGAGGGAAACACCAGGCAGCGTGTCCTCAGTCCCCTGAAGCCCCCGGGACAAAAGGCACGAACAGATCCAATACAGGGAGCCATTTTTTTTTTATCTCGCGACCATAAAGACATTCGGTCTAGGAGGTTCGTTCTCTATTCTGCATGTTTTGATGGACGTTCGAGGGGTATTTCCTGGCTGGTGAGCAAGTATCTGGATGCGGCGTGTGCTCTTGTCTTTGCTGATCCGACAGGCAGGCTTTGCATGCTGGATATTACCATAAGGGATAAGGCTCTTCGTCTCAATGACCATGCGCAGCGGTCTGATTTGTTTCGGCAGATCGAGCCGTTTTTGATAGTTCTAGCGGATGATTGGAATGCCGTCCTTGATCCCGATATCGATCGTATAGAGCAAAAACCGGGTACTAACAACCCGAATGTTAAGTCGTTTCGGGACTATTGACGAGTTTGATCTCATCGATAAGTATCGAAATGAGCACCCCTGGGAGTTAGTATGGACTTGGACTAGGGGCGGCAGCTCGGATTCGGTGGTGAGCGCAAGCTACATCGACCGAGTTCTAGTTAAGAGAGTCGACGTAGGGCTCTTAGAATGTCCCAGTTTCCGTTTAATAGTTTTCTCGGATCATAGGCTTGTCCGGTTTTGGGTAAACTTAGATAAATCTAAGGTTAGGATGGCTGGGTACTGGAAATTGAACGCATCACACATCATTTGGTGAGCAAGATTTTACTAATACTACAGCGGGAATTACCGAGGGCTGTGGTTGAGAATAAGAAGTGGGATTCTCTGAAATCTAAACTTAGGTCTTTTGCTGCTGATTTTAGTCGACGACTCGATCTAGTAGGGTTAGCAGCGCAAAAGTCTTGTGAGGCAAAAGTTGATCGGGCGATCAAATCCCGTGTTAGTGGGGACGTAGCCGTAGCTAAGGCGGAGCTGGCTTCCTTGCTTATCAAGAAGGATCGAGCTCTGGTAGTTAGGACTAGGCTAAAAAGAATGTCTTGCGAGGCTACGAATATGGCCGCTTCATTGCGTGCAGTGGAAGCTCGTAGGGCATTTAGTCGGCATATCGCGAGCATCACATTGCCGGACAAGCGGACTGACTACAGACGTGGGCATTTGTGAGGCTTTCCGTGACTACTTCCAGGAGCTGTTTACCAGGGAGCACGGTCTGAACACTGCTTAGTTCGATGCCTATTTAGCCGACTTTCCGCGCCTCGAGGCGGCTGGGTGCGAGGGTCCCATAACAGAGTCCGAGATCTGGGATGCGTTGAAGCGGGTAGGCCTGGACAAGACCCCGGGATTAGATGGTCTTCCGTACGAAATGTACATGAGGCAGTCGCCCGTCTTTGTCCCCTTGTTGGCACTGATTTTCAACAACTGATAAAGCAGGAGTTTTCAACGCTTCACCACTGGATCGCAAGAACAAAACGGTGGGGATGGGGGTAGATAATTATCGGCCTTTGACGATGTTAAACACAGAGTTGAAGATTTTATCCAAGGTCTTAATCGACCGTTTGCAGACTGTCCTCTCTAGTCTGATTGATCCTGAGGAGACTGTAGGGCAGGACTATTCAGGACAACCTTCATTTGGTACGCTTTGATCATCGAGTAAGACGAAGTGATGCGAACGATCAATTTAGATCAGTCCAAGGCTTTCAATAGGGTTGACCCATCTGGAGGTTTTTGGGGGCTGGTTTCTTTCAGATGACGGCCCCCGGTGCGATGGTGACAGTGGGCCAAAATCGAAACCTTTGATTTTGTCTGCTCCATTCGTGGATGTCCGGTTGAGTTCATGGAAGGAACCTTTCCTCTTGAAGACCTGTCCTTCGCGGAAACTGGTGCGGGCCAGGCAAGATACTCGCCTATGCGTTAGGTTCTTGGTCAGAGCCGAAATTAACGTGTTGCAAAGAAATCAAAGGCTATGAGATGGTGAACGGTGCAAGATAACCGCGATAAGTCTGTTGGCTTGCGTTCGTGGAAGGGGTTTCCCGAACCTTTCCTCTGGACGGACTGGCTGGTCAAGATACTCGACGTCTGGTTCGGTCCCTGGAAATGAATTAGTCGGAGGTGTAAGTGAAGGCCGAGGTCGAAGTTCGTCTGTGGTCTCGAAGGAATCTTTCCTGAAGGGGGGGCGGAAGTATGTGCCTTTAGCCAACCCGATTTTTCTTTACCAACTTCCGTGCTTCCTGTCTGACACTTTATTGGCGTTTGTAAAGCTCTTGTTCTCCTTCTTGTGGGGAGGCAAGGCCACCATGGTTAGTCGCGAGATCTGTTACTCCATCCGGATAGGGGTGCCTTGCATTGAGACTCGTCGACATACGCTTCGCATTACTTATCTAGACCAGATGTGTATGCAATTGGATGAGAACTGCGAATTCTGGAAAGAAAATGCTCGTAAAAATTTTCCATCCTTGAGAAAGGAGGAGAAGGAGGCTGGTCGTACGCCTTGAGGCGATGGCTCTTTCTATCGTGAATGTCGGCTTGCCCTCAAGCAACTCTTACGGGCGAAGGATGACCTCTCAGACATCCATCCGTTGTCCCATAAGGCATTATATCAGGTGTTAGTTAGGGGAACGTTCAAGATGCTTTGATAGGCGAGCTCAGTCTGACGAAGTGGGAGGCTCATTGCATATGGACTTGGGTGCCTGGGCTGAAATGTCTCACTAACACTGAGGCATCACTCACCTGGCTGATGATTCGAGGGGCCCTCTGGGTCACCAAAAGACTTTGTTCGGCGGGTTTGGCAAAGTCGCCAAAGTGCGGAGGTGGAAGGTGGAGGTCAGTCATGCCTTTTTTCATTGTAGTGTCGTAGCTCCGTTGTTGAAGACATCATGGTTCACATGCTGCGCGGAAAGTTTTTGTCCTCGAGGCCAGTTCCGTCTGTAGCAATATAGTAACGCCGTTGACTAAGGATGAGCACCATGTTTTTCTTTGCTTACTGGGGTTATGTGAGTTGTGACATGGACAATGCGACAGAAGAAATTTCATATGGGGCCGAGAAGTTTACCTCTTCCCAACTGATCCTGTTCTTTAAGCATCAGCTTAAAGTCAAGATCAGGACGGAAAGGAAACGACTCCATCCATTGGAATTTGGCGAAAGATGGGCGAGTCTTGCGCGTCTCTGCCGAGTGAAGGTGCTGACTTGAAGTGGCATTTTGATGTTGGTTAGGCATTAAGAATTTTGGGATTGCTGGGGTGAACATTGGCAACCCTTCCCGTGTATAGGTTAGTGTAGGTTTTTTTAGTTTTTGTTTTAGTTTTTTTTTCTTTTTTTCAAGTTAACTTAGCTAGGGCATGTATACAAATTGGCCCCTTTTAATTCTGGTCCTATTTTTTTTCTTTATTTTGTTTAATTCCCCATTCCTCCCTTCGTTATGTGGGTAGTGATATCAGTTCTCTGGTTAATTAAGTTTAATTTTAAGACAGATGATGACCATCCTTTTCCCCATTCCCCTTTTTTGGCCTTGTGCCGTATTTGTATAATGTACGTACAATAAATATCGTTGCCTCCTGAACCCACAGTCTGTCTTGGTTTTTGGCCAGAGGTGACCTACTTTTGACCTTTTGTGCGTTTGAATTGCGAACATTCTTCGTCCTACAAGTTATTTGTTAAGTTGATTTAATTTATCTTTCTTTCTTTCATTTATTCGTTTCTTTTGTTTGAATTATTGTTTGTTTTCTCTTCTTGTCATTTTTTTTTGTTGGCTTTAGCCAACATCTTTATTTTTTAGTCCGGTTTGACAAAGTCTTACCAGACTACTGTCTTTCTATTTATTTATTTCATTATTTTCGTTTATAGTTAAGGTTCTCTTTTTATTTTCGAAAAAAATAAGTAAAGTTTAAGAAAAGAAAAGAGAAAAAGAAAGAAGGTTTTGATTTTTTTCCTTTTTAGTTTAATCCCTCCCCCGTTCTATTTTCGCTTTTTCACCTAATTCCATTAAGTTTTAGGGTTTTTATTAGTTGATTTATTTATTTCTTCATTCTTTATTAATCCGTATTTGATTTTATTTATTAGCCGGCGGCTTCGGTCGCAAACGTTTATTTTTATTTTATTGGTTTGACAAGTCTCAAACCAGACTTCTATATTTTTTCTTTTTCTTTTCCATTTTACAGTTTACTTTATTTTTGACGGTATAATTCCTTCTTTTTAAATTAGTACTTATAAGTAGTTTATTGTTTATATTTTCACTGGTGTAACCAGGCTTTCTTTTATTCTATTCATTCTTTATTTTTCCCACTCTTCTGTTTGTAATATTTGTTTAATTTCTTCTATTTTTATAGAAAAATCATTTTTTTTTTTTTTTATTTCTACGTGTTTTTTTATTCTTTTTTTCTAACCCTACTCCGTTCCTTTTTTTCGCAAGACATTGATAATATTTAGACCCGCTTGGTGAAGTGCTTTCTTTTTTAATATGGCCGACGAGGTTTGTCGGTCTGTAAAAAATGACCTTTTGGGGGCTACCGTTAAGGCAGACACCCTGCATAAAATTAAATCGAAGACTACAGCCGGGGAATGGCCCACTTGTTGGAAGTCCCCTCCGAGTTGGATTGTGAATATCGCGGAATTCTTGGAAAAGGCTAAGAGCTACGTACATCTTGTAAAAGAAGATGGGCTCTTAGAAGACATCCAAGAATTAAAGGTATTCGAAAAGAGAATGGTGTCGGTCTTCGTGGTGGACAAGCGTACGCGCAAAATTTGTCGCACCACGAAAGACACAGTGATAAAGTCACTCTTGTCCCTGGAGATTAAACCCCAAAGAGTAATCAAAGGAACAGGTTCTTTTCATGTGGGACGTACTCCTGCCTACTGCCGAAGATTGCCTTGAGATGACAAAAAAAAAAAAAAAAAGAAAAAAAAAAAAGAAAAAGGTAATTACCAAAGACTTAATTCTAAGAACAGAATATGAGGGTCGGCGAAGGACCAGAGTGGCCGTATTCGAAGTCCCTCCTCAGGTAACGGGAGAGCACCTGGCTGCGTTCTTTATGCAGCACGGTCAAATTTTAGGTGCCCTTTCCATCAACCTGAACGGGGGATGGACTTTTGGCATAATGCTGGATCGTTTGGCCTTCGTCTCCATCCCCAACTGTTTGGATTTTTGCGGTAATTGTGATCGGCAGAAAACCTACTCGTTGGAGGTGTGGAGAAACTGGTCACCACTCCTCTTCCTGCCCAGAGAAGAAGGTCTCTGGAGTTCCGGCCGCTGGCGACCAAAATCCCCCTCTGGCCAATACTGTTAAATCTGCGGCGCCTGTAATGGGCCTACCTGCGACACGGACTGGTGAGGACAATCACTCTGTTGGGTCCTCGCCCACATTCCCCACCAAATCGACGCCTTCTGCAAGTGTGGATAAGAAGGAAGATCGGGATGGTGTGTCATTTGTAGAGGGAAGAACCGAACAGCGAGGCTTCAGTCCCAACATGACCCCAGGAATAACAACACCTACAGTCCCATTTCCTCTACCAGCTCTAAGGGCGACGTATGAAAAATCAGCTTCGGATATACAGAAATTGAACGAGCCTAGTTGGCAGTAAATTTTGGACTTAAAAAAGTTTAAGGAAAAATTGGACGAAAAGCACTTACAAGAGCCTTACAAACGCCAATAAAGTGTCAGACGGGAGTGGATGCACGGAGATTTGGTAAAAGAGAATTGGGTAGCTGTGCGAGGCACATACTTTCGCCCTCCAAAAGGTCGCTGGGAGCAACGCGCCCCTCATCCTCTGCCCCGTCTTCCTCTTTATCAACAAAGAAATCATTTATCAAACACCTCCACCCAAAGCTCTGACAAGCAAAAACTCTGATATTCCATCATCTCAACCTTCCCTTTTTAAAATCACTTCTGGCAAGACACCCACGCACATTTAAAAAAACACCCCTACTCCTTCTCAATCACCACAAAAGAAGAGAAACAGAAGTCCAGAAGATCAAGTCACATCAGAGAAAAGAAAAAGATCAAACCGCCATATCTTCTAGGGGAAGACCGCGTATCCTGGGAACAAGCGGAGAGGATTTTCGGGTAGACGAGGAACACGAAACCAATGAAAGTTTTGTGGAACTTTAGCCACATCAATGGTAAAGACATCGAAGTGTCCGAGAACTTGAAATCAGCAAAAAGATTGCTGATTGTTGTGCGATCCGGCCCGGGTATGCGGGAGATTTGGGGCATGAATGAGGAGGCCAACTCGTCTTTGAAATTGGTGCCCCCAGCGGCCTACATGCTTGATGCTGACATATCCGAGATGAAGAAACATTGCACAGGGAAGGTTTCCGCTTTGTTTTCACCCATCCCTGTATAGAGCCCTTAAATTAACATATCCTGGGGTCATTGGCGGCCTGTCTCACATATTTATACATACATATATATATATATACATGCATATATATATATACATATATATATACATACATATATATATATACAAATATATATACATACATATATACATACATATATATATAGATACACACACATATATATATATATATATTTACATATATATGTACATATACATATATATACACATACATATATGCGTATATACATACATATATATATACATACATATATATATATATATATATATATATATATACATATATATATATGTAAGCAAATATATGGATATAGATCCGACAGTATGAAGAAAAATATACTGAAAAAACAAACAAAAATCCTAATATGCGATTATGATGTTTTAATGTTTAATGTCAACGTCGGACGTTTCGGTCTAATAGACCATCTTCAGGACATATTTAGGATTTTTGTTTGTTTTTTCAGTATATTTTTCTTCATATACATAAATATATATATATACATACATGTATATATATATACATATATATACATATATATATATAGATACATATATATATATACATATATATATATACATACATATATATATACATATATACATACATACATATATATATATATATATACATACATATTTATATATATATATATATATATATATATATATATATATATCATATGTATATATAAAGCAAATATATCCTGGTTACCTATATATATATATATATATATATATATATATATATATATATATATATATATATATATATGCATGTTTTCATTAAAAACGACTGAAAAAGTTCCATTCTATGACCATAATGGCAATATTTACACCCAAAGTAATGGTGTTGATATGGTAAATCCACTCGGTCCATGCTTTTCCAACTATTACGTGTACTACGTAGAAAATACGATATTTACACAGGTCCGCAAACCGAAAATCTATGTTCGCTACGTAGACGATATTTTTATTTTAGCTAATAACATTAAAGAAATAGAGACACTTAAGACCACATTTGAGAAAAACTCCGAAATACAAAATTAAATTTAAAGCTTTTAGCTTCCATTTTTGAAATATGGTTAGAACTGTGTAGTGAAAAAAACATTAATTTATAATATATATATATAATATTTATGAATAAAAATGACAATAGGAAAACTGGTAATTGCTGACGCGTTTCAATGTGGACTTTATCAAAGCAAAATACGAAAATGAAATTAAATGAACAAAGTAACTAATAAAAACAAAACCAGAATGTACCTAGCAACTGGAATGTAGAGAAACGCTATTTTCATATTTTTAACTGAAAATAACGTCAGTATTTGTCACGTGTGGAGAATATTGTCATTATATCGGGATTTATTTTGTAAAAAATACAAAATTGTGGCACAAGGCCGAAAAGGGGGAGGGGGTAGGGCTGGTCTTCACTAACTATCTTATACCTAGCTAATTTGATTCACGACCCATTCAGACATTACAATTTACTCATTCACCATAAGAACTCGTCCGTCATCAATCAATCCTCCTTGCACCATAATACCACATCCACTCTAGGGAGACCTACAAAACGCGCCCCATGTCATAATGATCCTAACACATATGTACAAAAATTCTAAGATGAAAAAAATGAGATGGGGGTGGATGAACCCAATAACAAACTAAAATATTAACATAAATGAAAATAAAACGTTAACTGATGTTAGTAGGGCCCTTCCAACCCTCAAAATGCAGGGAGACCACTGTATTCTGCCCATTGGAACAAAAATCAAGCAGCTCTCTCGCTAAGGAGTGGGAAAGGTGATAAAAATCATACGGGCATGTGGGAAGTATAAAGCTGACCCAGTCGAGATAGAAAGTGGGGGATCAAAAAAACAAACTGGGGAGGTTGGGAATCTCAGGCTGGATCATAACTAAAGATGTGGCGGGGGCAGGCCGGAACAACACTTACTCGCATTAACTAGGTACACCAAGGCTTGTCTAACTCAACCAAGGGAGGGCACCACAGGAAGCCACCCCGATGTAACGTAGGGTTGACCTAAACAGAAAAATCAAGGCTAGCCCCGTTCACACGAACCAAGCTCGCCTCAGTCACCCACCTTTCGCTGAAGACTGTCGAATGCAGCGTTTTCTATCAGTTCTAATCTTCGTCTTGAGCTGATGCTCAAAGAATCGGATCAGATCCTGATGAGAAAGACGGTTACCCCGCAAGACTTCCTCCTCTCGCGTCGTCCATATCACCATTCGGGCCGTGGCTAGCAGCATGAGAAACACCATCCGTTTCACCCCGGAATACGGGGGCGACACATTGTCACACGCGTATGCACGATCCATGGGCACAAGCTTTTCGGGAGCGAGACGAGCCGTCAGCTCGCCGACATGGTCCCATAAGGGCGGACACGGGGGCAATGGAAGAAGGCGTGCGAAGCCATTTTCTTCAGACCAAGGCCACACCGATCGCAGTCTGGCAAGTCCGCCAAACCCCATATGAAGGCCATGTCGTTGAGAGGCAGCCGATTCCGAGCCAGTCGCCAGGTAAGCGAAAACTCAGGGTTACTGAGGTAATCCGCCGCTGGCGCCCAAGACCAGTGAGAGCGAAACTCATCATCCGACATGTCGAGATCCTCACGTAGTGGATCCTTCGCGCCCCCTCCACTAGCAAACGATAGAAGTCCTTTCAGGCCGAGAAAGGTCACTGGACCAAGGGACAGCCAACAAGGCCGACCGACACTCGCGAAAGAAAACCGATTGAACCCGGGGTTTACGACGGCGATCCACCCGCGAGCTTGGGGGACTGATGGTAAGGCGAGGGAAGGCGGCCCTCACAATCCCCTCAATAATCGGATCTCCACCTGTCAAAGCGCGGCGTAGGAAAGCCAACCTCGAGGCACGTTTGTGGCTCTCTTTGTGTGGCATTCCCAGCCCCCCCCATGACACGGACGTTTGTGCAGACTTCTCTGTCGACCTGATTCGCGCGTCTCCTCCATAGAATGGAGGTTAGCGCGCGCTCGAGCGGTGTCCTGTGGTCGTCACAGAGAGGAAGTACGGACAATCGATAAAGGACAAGAGGAAAAAATATATGTAGCACACACCTCCGCCCTGCCCCTTCACGGACAACCTCCGTCGACGCCAAGTCTGACCGGCGGCGTAGACCTTTGCTCGTACTTCAGACCAATTCTTCTCCAGCTGGAGGTCGGGTCCAAACCACACTCTGAGAATGCGGACAGGACCGTCCGTCCAACTGAAGGGCCCTGAAGATCGACCCCCTTCCAGGCGCCTAACCGCAAGCCGGACGACTTGTCGCGGTTAATCTTGGCCCCTGTCACCTTTTCGTACCGATCAAGCGCCTTCTGTACTGCTCTGATGCGTCTGCGGGACGACACGAAAGCAGTTACGTCATCGGCGTACGCGGAAACCCTGGCTCGATCCCCGCCAGGAACGGCGATTCCGCATAGGGCCGGCCTGCACGCCCCGTCCCTCAGCCGGCGAAGGAGAGGCTCCAACGCCAAAGCGTAAAGTAGGGGCGACAGCGGGCAACCCTGACGAACCGACCTAGACAGCGCAAAAGCGCCTGACAACCTTCCGTTCACCTGTACCACAGCACTGGGGAGCGATACAGGAGGCTAATCCAGCGGCAGAAGTTGGGTGCGAATCCGGCGGCCTGCAGGACAGTAGCAAGGTAGCGATGGTCAACCCTATCAAATGCCTTTGACTGATCCAAATTGATCAGCGCGGCAGAACTTCGTCGTCTTTACACCCTCTATGATCGTGCGGATCAAATGCAGGTTGCTCTGAATTGTTCGGCCCCTCACAGAACAGGTCTGCTCGGGACCCAACAGAGACTCGGCAACTGACTGCAAGCGCTCCTGCAGGATCTTTGGCCATAATCTTTAACTCTGTGTTTAGCAGAGTTATGGGCCTGTAGTCGTCTAGCTCCCCCCCAACACCCTTTGCCCCTTTTTCAACAGCGTGATCACACCCCTGGAGAACCGGTCGGGGAGGACCCCTGCCGGAACCAGTTGTTGAAGACGACCGTCAAAAATCGGGACAAAGATGTGCGACAGCCTCAGTTACACTTCATAGGGCAGACCATCCAGACCGGGCGACTTGCCTCTGCCGACCTTCTTCAAAGCCGCGTAGACCTCGCCCTCGGTAACCTCTCCCTCGCAGCTAACCGCTTCAGTCGGCGAAAGCCGAGGAAAGTCAGCCAAATAGCTGCGAAACTCGTCCTCACGAAGACCAGGCTCCCTGTAAAACGGCTCTCGAAATGCCGCCGAAACGCCTCGCACATGTCGTCAGTGGCCTGAAGGGTGCGCCTTCCGGGGTTTTGACTTCACGAATATAACGATCGCCACCTCGACGGACCTCTTCCCTGCGCAGATCTGCGCCCATATTCACGGCTTCGGAAGACATCTTGCTTAACCTATTTTTTTCAATTACCTGGCCCATGTAGCGCTCTGCTATTCAAACGCTGCAGAGCCTCCTTAGCTACGGCTATCTCTAGGATCCCCCAGCCACCGCCCGGGCATGACTAGCTTTTAAGCGTCCTCACCTTATCAGCTCTATCTAGGGCGAGCTGTTTGCTGAAATCAGTGGTGAAGGACCCTAATCCTACATTTAAGTCTGTCCCACCACTTATTCCCTGATAACCGCCCCCCACTAGCTCCCGCTGCACTAATTTAGTTAGCTGTTCCCGGAAGTCCTGCCTGTCCAGTAAGGACAGATTGAACTTCCAGTAGCCAGCCATTCTAGGCCTATGTTCTAACGTTACACGGGCACAAACGAGTTTGTGGTCCGTATAGCCTACCCAGTGGAACGTGGGACAATCTAACAGATCTATGTCGGCCTTCTCACTAACATTCTGTCAAGGTAGCTAACCACCTTGTCACAAGGCCAGTTAGAGCCCACGTCACATATTCCCCTGGGGTGATCGACCCGGTATCTATCAACGAGACCGAAATTTTGATCAGATCGACCAGGCTACGATCGACCCTTCTCCTGCTATTTTTGCCCCCCCGATCTATCTTGGGGTCCAGGACGGCATTCCAGTCCCCCATTAGAACTAAGCGCTTGTCATTATATCTGTGTTGATGTATTCAACCATTTCTTTTGATTTTATGAATCTGTTGTGTACATTTGTTTGTAAGAGCATTAATTTTGTTAAGAAAGTTGAAATGGGGAAAAAACCTGGGCGTAGATTAATATTTGGGTAATTTTCTATGGCGGCACTTTCCAGAATTTTCCTTCTGAGTGAGTTATTTTCTTTTTTTATGAGTGTAGCATTTTTAAAATCAAAATTATGGTTGAATTTATTTCTATGTATGACTAGTGCAATAGCTAAGTTGTTTTTTGTGAGGTCTCTTTTGTGCTCATAAATGCGTTTTTTCAAACTTCTACTTGTTTCTCCAATATATTGGGAGGAAGTTTTGGCAATACATATGTATATACATACAGGGTATCAATAAAGTTCGTGTGAACTTTAAAAAATTATAACTTTATTTGTGCTTGCAATAGAAATAATCTGTAAAAAATGTTATAAAGTTTAATGCACCTTGTTTTAAGTATAGCTAAAATAACTAATGTGATTTCAGGCATTACTGTAAATCAGTTGGCAAATGTTTTCTGTGAACTGCAAAATCGTATTACCCTTTATATTGCTAATGATAGAGGACATGTGGAAACTTAAATAAAATTTAAATAAAACCTTAAGAAATATAAATTTCCTTCTTTCTAATCCTTTCTACAAATTATATCTATTGCAAATACAAATAAAGTTATAAATCTTTTAAAGTGCACACGAACTTTATGAACCCTGTATATATACATACATATATATATGCATACACATATATATACATATATATTCATATATATATACACATACATATATATATATACATACATACATATACATGTATAGAGACATATATATACATACATATACAGTGCTGTTCGATAAAAGTGACTCACCTTATCCTTTGAATTTAGCTCAACTTTCGTTTCATCGGAGAAGAGAACATTCTTCCAGTCTTCTATGGTGAAATTTTTGTAATAGTCAGCCCATTCAAGTCTCTTGGCTTTGTTGGCTTTGCTTATTAGTGGCTTAAACCTTCATGTACAAGATTTGTAGCCTTGTTCTGACGGACTGTTGAAGAGATAAGACTAACACCTTGCTCTTCGCTTAGACTGGCTGCAGTTTCTTGGCTAGTTATAGTCCTATTCTTCACAACTTCTCTCTTGATTACCCTGCCAGTTCTATCATCAATCTTTTTTTTTCGTCCCCTTATTTCCTTCCGTGGAGCAGGAGTGGCATCATTATGTGCCCTAAGCACTCGAGAGACAGTCGATTGGGAGGTTACAGCAATTTCTGCATTTTCTCTCATAGACTTGCCTGCTTTTGAGAGGGCAATAATAGATGCCTTAAGTGGTTCTGATGTGTGTTTGTACCACTTCATCTGGTTAGTGACTTGAGTGGCTATTTCAAGCTGTTTTTATACTGCATGAGGCTTTCTGGAATACTCTAGATTTAATTTAAGCTGTTCTAGAATTCTCTAGAATATTGTTCTGAGTGTATTGTAAAATAGTTTTCAATATTTAGCCAAAAGCTCTTTAAATTTACCAGTTTAATCATTAGAATGCGATATCTGAGTCATTTTTTTTGCACAGAGTTTTTTTCCTGAATCTCATTTATATCCAGATTTATAATTATTAATAGAATACCTTAGGGTGGTCGGGAAGGTGTCATTATATTAATAAGATTAAAAATTATTATAAACCCCAAAACAATAGACAAAAAATAATTTTAGTAAAAAAATCAGGTGAGTCACTTTTATCGAACAGCACTGTATATACATATATATATATACAAAGAATAATCACACATAGAATTAATCAGAAGTATCAATGTGATTATTGGCGACATCCATCGCTAGAAAATCAAAAACTTGATATGATATACCTGTATGTCGACCGAAAGATGTTTTTTGAATATCTGCTATTATTGACGGTTGTAAGATATCGGAACGTGCAAAGACACAACGCTAAGTTTTTCAAAATTTTTTAAGTGAGAATTTTATTTAAATATTTCTTGTGATGTGTTAAATCCACGTTTTTTTTTATTTTATAAGGAAAAAAAACACATGCCTGATGATGGATGGAAGACTGTCCGTAAGTACTAGCATTTTAACATCAAATAAACTGAAAAACTACAGACAACAAGTTTTTCTTCAAGGATCAAAACTCGCACTATGGATGAACAGGATTTTAATGCATATATTATGTTTTCTAGCGATGGATGTCGCCAATAATCGCATTGATACTTCTGATTAATTCTATGTGTGATTATTCTTTGTATGTAAATCATATGCTGCCTAACATATATATATATATATACATACATATATGCATATGTATACATATATATATATATATACATATATACGTACATATATAAACATATATATGTACATATGTATATACGTACATATATACACATATAAATATACATATGTACATATATACACACATATATATATATACATACATATACATGCATATATACATATATATACATACACACACACACACACTTATATATATGCATATATACACACATGTAGATACATACATAAAAGTACCATTTCAAAATGAGCTCTTACTACTCCAAAATTTAAAACTAGTAGGCTATATAATGTTTTAGCCAAAATGCTGTAATAAAAGGGAATCAAATTAAGAAACCAAATGATTTATGGCTCAACTCAAAATTGCAGAAAAGATATTTTTATTTTGATCATTAATACACAATGGAAAAAATGAACAAGAGAGGTGGTGTTTTTTTTTTGCAACAGTGTAATTATTGAGATCCTGGAAAATTTTGGTTTAGTTCAGATGCCTTATCATTCCTGTAAATTAATTTTGACTTTCCTGCATATTCGTGAATAATTGAGTAGTTCTCAGTACTATAACAGAAACTGCATACTAGCACTTACAAGTGTTGCTATTTTGGTAAAAATTTTCTATATAATTGATTTTGATATGGAGCATTTTGTATATTTCTTCAAATAAGTCATCACAATGGCACATGTAATATAAAGTTAGGGTAAAAACTAATGAAATATACTAGACTACTTCTGCAAAGATAAAATTTAATCTAATATTCTCTATGACTGACAACTAGTTTTAATATAGTGAAAAAACCCCATTGCAACCTCTATCATTTTTTCTCAGCACTGTTTTATTGTCATCTGCCATTTTTTAACACTGACATTACATTGTCAATCATCATCTAATAATAAACGTTGTGTATCTGCATGGTCAGTGTTGTGCATACTATGCAGGAATGCCTGACAAGATTGAAGCCCAAAAGGGCTAACTTCCGTAGCTTTTTATAAATTTACTTTTTTTCTACCTAACTTATATTGTCAATCATCCACTACAATAATCAACAGGACTGGTGCTTAATACCCCAAACCTCTCAAATGTGTGGGGCCCCATGACTACTGATGAGGGTGTGTGTGTGTGTGTTTGTGTGTGTGCAGAAGTACTAATTTCAGTAGTGCTTATTTTTTTAAATTGTAATTTTCTTTCTGAACAGTTCTTTTAAATCAATTAAGATGATAATATATCTTGGTAAAATCATTTTTTATTCCAAGATCATCCACTAAGGAGGATCTCTGATTTCCATGTCTAGTAATTAAAATAAAATTTCTAGCCCCTATTTTTTTACATTCCTAGTAAGATAAAACAGAGAAAATGATCGCTTAAAAAATAAAAATGTTTAAAGATTTCAACACATGGAAAAATTTTCCTGGAAGCTGAAATACTGTTTTTAAATAAATTTTTAATACAATCCCATTTGTGTTGTGTTGGAATCTTTTTGAAACTTTTCTTTCAGTGGATATGCATTGGCAGTTAATCTTTATGGAAATGTAAAAATTTGCGACTTAAACATTATTTTAAGTAAAATTTAGTCACAAAATATTGGTGGCTATTACCAAAAGAATAACATTTTCATAGATTTTTAAAAAAAAATAATAAACCTATTCATAATAAAAGTAAATAATTAATGAATATGTACTGAAGTTTTCATTTAAATTGTATAACTCCCTGAAATAACTTTGAAATCAACATGTAGTAGAGAGGGAGGCTTGAGATCCTAGCATCGGCCCTGGGTATAGACATAGTAAACATCTAAAATTCCATATCCATCTTAGAATACAGGATATATTGAATTTAACATTATACCTCATTCAATTTTTCTTACAGATGAATCAATCCAAAAATGTAGATATTTACTACTCACATATCAATATAGATGTGTCAAAAGAGGTCAGTGACTACTGATAATAAAATTGTTTGTAAGATATTTACAAAAGATTTTTCTCATAAATACTGGCAAAATGCTTGATAAACCTAATGTAATGTTATAAAGGAGATGCACCTTTCTTTTACACTTATTCAGTGAAATTAACCTATTCAGAACAAATTTACTAGCTACTGTTTGTATAATATTTGAAACATGAGTATTCAGAAATGTTCCTTTTTATATACACACAAAACTTTAAGAGATGCTGATGAAGTAAAGCCTTATAAATAAGCAGGAATTTGACTATAAAATCAGAAAAGGAAATATTTTGGTGTAAACTTGCAATGTAAACTTGGAATATTTTTATTTATAATACAAATGTATAAATTTCTGTTTTTTATTTATTCTGGAGAGCTAACATGTATCTAGTATATTTATATTTTTATCCAGGTTATAAACAAATATTGATTACTTTCCTTAAAAATTTTTTTTTATATATCTATTATGTAGAAAAGTGTGGAAAATATGCTAAACTTGTAAACTTGAAAAAATATTTAATAATCTAGCAACCAACCATCAGTACTTAAGACAATGTTTTATGCTAAGCCTTATTTTTTTAATCATTTCATCCCAAGCAAAGTAATAAAGCCACTAAGACACAAATGGTTTCTGAGTGTGAGAGAAAAAAAATACTATTACAAAAAGAGAACAATAAAAGAACAGGAGATAACGATTGACACTGCATATAATTTTTGATTGGGAAACAGGAAGCTGGAAGGGGGTTCCATAAGCGAGAAATGAGAGTGAAGCATATAACTTACGGTTACATCTGGCCAATTGAAGTGTAAAATGATGGGACCTTGCTGCCAATCTAGTACTGCACTTCATAAAGTCTAGGTAGCATAAAGGAAAGTTCATAAAGTCTAGGTAGCATAAAGGAAAGTTCATCAGAACAATTATCATGAAAGTATTTATAGAAAAGGTACAGGAAAGCTATATTACAGCAGTGGGAAAGTGATTGAAGCCAAGATGCCTGGTTATTGCAGATTATTCTTTGGATTTTATCAAGAATCTTTAAATATATAGCCAGAGCGCCAGACCAGATGTGGCAGCAATATTCTAATCATGGGTGAATGGTAGGTTTATAAATATGTAAAATAAATTTTGGCAAGAAAAACTGTCTAGTACAACACAGTGAACCAACTTTCCTAGTAGCAGACCAAGCAATTGATTCAATATAATATTTCCACTTCCTGTCAAGGGAAAATGTGAAGTCAGAATGAGTCACTCTCCTAGAGGTTGATGGAAGGCAAAAAGGGTTTTCTCAGACAATTAAAAGAGAACTGTTTCATTTTGGAGGAATTAAACTAACAAGTCATTCCTTGCTCCAGTTAACAACAGATTGTAGGTAATTTTTGAAATGAGTATCCAATTTGGTCTTATGGAACTGATATTAAGACACAAATTGATAGTTGTGTCATCATACCGAGTTGAGAACTGATGACCTCTCAGGAAGGTTGGTGATGAAAATGAGGAAAATATAGGTCTAAGGCTAGAGCTCTGGGGAGCACCAGCATTAATACAATAAGATCTAAAAGAGTGGCCATTCAAGATAACTTTCATTTTTATGTAGAAAATTTGCAGTATGTCTATATGCCTCAAAGATAGCTGAACATTTAATTATAACAAAAGGAATTTTATATTTTTTAAATGATTATATTATTAAATCAGTATCACTTTGAAGACCTTTTTCATGTCTTTAACTTCAATATATTATAAAATTAATTCTTTTTACACATAAGGCAATCATTATTTCTGTTTGTTGACAACTTGTCTTAGATAATAAAACATGTTTCAAAGACATTCCAGAATAAAAATAATTAGGAATTGGCACAAAAGCAACTTCAAATATATATTTTTAATCTATGGTAAAAAAAACGCAATTAAAAAAAAATGGTTTTCTAGGGTGTTTAAAGGCAACATTATAGCCAACAAATAAAATTTAGAACAAGTTCGTTAAATTTATATTGCAGTCGTCTCATTTTCTCCACAAAACCTTATCAGATTATTCTTTCCGTGAGTGTGTAGAACAAAGTTTTCCTCGACAACCACTTTCGCTTTTATTTTTTTACTATAAAATAAGTTATCAAAAAATCAAATTAAACATGACTGTAACAAAATACTGTTAGTGTGATGGGAACGCGAAGGAAGTTGTGGTTCTCAAGGTCTGGTTTGTTTTTCAATTTCATTTTCATGGCTTGTCGAGTAGGATAAGCTGGTCAGTTTTAAACCGGATGTAGTAAATTTTGAAATGTATTCTTTTGTTACAAATAAAGTCACCTTGGGATCAAATTTATATAAGCGCACGTATGTTTATTTTAGGAAATATATTTGTCAATTTGTGTGATGTTTCTTCCGTGTTGTGCAAACACAGCTCAGACATCACACAAAAATATTTCCTAAACAATCAGGTTAATAATAATAATACATCTAAATTTTTCATTTTTTGTTAAATGCCCTGTAGTCATTAGTAATGTAAACAAAAAAAACCTACCGCGTGTATTTACAAAGTTTATAAAATTAATGCAATAAAAATCAAGAGGATAAGCGCGTGACAACTGAATAGCGAAGAACAAACCAAAATTAAGAAAATCTATGTTTTTTTTTAATCGACTACTTGTCACATAACTTTTTTTATTATTAATGAACTGTCCATAAAAAAAAGTTTCATTTTTTTGTAATTTATATTTTTATATTTGCCGATTTTTTGTACATGAATTCATACACTCTAGAGTACAATACAGTTAGTTGTACAGTTGAAGTTAAAATTGATTTTTAAATGTTGTAGAACTCCTTCCGGAGTTTATCCATTTATTTTAAAAGATACTGGTGTCAATATCTCTTTAAGAAAAAAAAACAAAAAAAGGTAAAGTTTATGAAGTAGTAATGTTATTTCAAAATGCTATGTTTTCCCGGGAAGTGGACGTTTGACCAAATTCTATATTTATCCATAACTGCTTATTATATTAAAAAAGTGGTACACTTCGTCTCTATCGTACATAGCTACCTGCGTGCGACATTCATTACACTTGACAGAATAGTAAATATCATCTTTCTCTTCAGCTAACGGCACAATAGAACTCTTATCACCATGAAGGCTAACTTTATGATTCTTTTTTTGACCTGCATTTTGTGGGTATCTGAATCTCTCAGTAAAGTCAATGGTGCAATTCATTACAAACATTGCCCGGTACTGATTCGGAAAAATGTCATGTTTTTGACAGTCAATACATAAAGTAGTCATACAAGCCGGACAGTCCAGGATAGCATCTGATTTGTGTGCTCGACGATTTTTTGAGTTTTGTAATTTTTTTCTTTTCAAGGAATTATTGGAGTTAACTTCATTATTTTTCTTATTGTTCTTTCTAAATACGCTGTTTTTTCTTTTTTTAGAAGAGGGTAACAACATATGAGGGTTGAGTCTTCTTTCGTCCATCCACATCTGATCTCTTCTATCCATTTCAGGATCGTAAAAAAGTTCATCGTTTGATAAAACTTGATTGAAAGAATTGTCAGAATCTTTCTTTTCTATTTCTTCGTCTGAATCGAAATAAATATCATCATAACGTTTACATTTCTCTTCAGAAGACGAAGGCTGTGAGTTACCCACAGAATCATGTACTTCCCTTGAAGTAAGTACACTATCATTTTTTTGTGATGATGATGTAGAAGCAATAAACTCATTTTGCAGGGAATTCCCAGTGCCTGAGAGTTTTCTAATAAATTCCAGAGCATGAACTGTATCGCACAATTCACTTTCCATTTCTTTATCAAAATCTGTGATAAATTCTTCGTGGTTTGTTTTCTTCCTGAATGTTTTCTTTTGGGTTTTAAACGAATCCGACGATTTCATCACGATGCTAATATCGTCATCGTTGCTGTCAGAGCTTTCTGGATCCGTAACTTCATCGTCGGACATGTCTAGGTACTCTTCATCTGTTATTTGACTCAGCATTTTTGGTTCCTGATATAGATACTATTCTGAGAAAATATTCAGTTATGGTACATATTTTGTTCAATAACAATTCGCCATTTTGAACACATATTAAAGCGAGGCTATCAAGGGAGATAATTATTGGAATTTTTTTCAATCGCAACGTTGGTTCAGTGTTTACTTTGAGTAAAAATAAAATCCAAGTTTCACCATAACAAAGAAAGTTAACCCATAATTAATAATGCCTACCGTAAAATTCACTATTGATTTCAAAAATTAAAATACAAATCCGGTATTAATTATAAGTTTTTGAAAGAAATATGATATTAGTTGTAGGTTTCTAGCTATAACCTATTAAATACCCACTCTCTAATTTTTTGGACAGGGAACGTTTTTAATGGGTTTTTAAATTTTAAAATAAACTTTGTTGGCACAGGACTATAATAATGTGGGTACATAGTAAGTATCACACTCACTGAAAAGGAGGCATATAGGAAACTGCATCATAAATGTCGAATTAGAAAAGCTTATCGCTTGCTACTCTTTCTTTACCGCTAAAAAATGTTATTCTCAGAACTAACAGTCACTTTGTAGTGTAGTTTTTTCAGGAATTTTTAATTCGGAGCCTGGACGATTCTTTCAAACACGTACTTTTCAAATGCTACAAATTTTGTTTATCGATTCCGAAATTCCAGAAAAGAATGACAAGAAGTGATATTTAACTTTAAATTTAAACAATGTAGGCTTGAATAAATAATAAGTTTTTTTTTACTTGTATACCAGAATAAGGAACAGTGAAGGTGCAAAAGTTTGATGAGCTCGTCATGTCAATTGCAGCAAAGGGGTGATAATATTGTGAGCGGTTAAATAAAAAGATAAAGGAAAAAGTGAATTTATATTTCAAATCAAAAGTAAATAAAAACCGAAAATATTCAATTTTTAAAAAATAAATTCTTGTAAGTATGAAAATTTTTATGTGTACTGTCATCTAAATTTTGGAACTACGAGCACATTTAAAGTAAAGATTTTCCATATTCCAATTTGAGAGATGTAAAATTAAAATGTAACAAGTTCAGTTGTCATGGCAACATGTCCAGACTAAAAAAATGATAGACATTTTCAAACACTATGTTACTTATTTAATAAAAAGCTCAAGTAAACGAGGTAAAAATGCCAAGAAGTGCACGTTCTTGTTTGACAAGCACCTCCCAATGCAACACATTTTTACGCCTATTCATTTCGTTCCTTTTCATCGATTTTTTTCGATCTACGCTCATTGGTTCATCATCCCGGAATAATGCAATGGAAATTTTATCGCATGAAAGAGGCGGAGAGGAAGCAAGAATTTCTAAAAATGACTTGAGTTCCGAAATAAAAGGAGCCAACTGTGAGAAGTTGGTACTTTTTTGCCTCATCCCCGTGACAAATACGGGGATGAGGCAGAAAGAAAGTGTTTCTTTTTAATTTTAAGATTTTTTTTAAAAACAATTTCCTTATGTGTGCACCGTTGGAAACTCGTTTAAGAAGGTTTTTCCGAAAAAAAAAATTGATTTACAGCATTATCATGTAAAAAACGTAGAGTAGATAAATTTTTTCATTTTATTTTCACCAATAACATTTAATCAAAAATAGTGAATAAAAAAAAAAACATACATGTAAGATTTTTTGTAGAATATTGTTACATTTATTTGAATTGCTTACGAATAACCAGTACCAAATATTTTTAAAAAATCCGAAATAAATAATGAAAAGGAGAGGTAAAGAAAATTTGTATAGTTTCCAAAACACTTGTAAAAGTTCTAAAATTTCGTTTTTCGTTTCTCTCAGATCTCCTTTTTACAATAAGCAGAATAGACACACCGTCAGTTATGGCTACCAAAACATATTTTACGTTTTGGTCGCTTCTTATTTTCGGCCTTTTAGTGTGCATTGCTCGTGTGACCGCCTTCCTCGACATCGACGAAATTAATTCTGTTCACTATGGCATTGAGATTCTTAAGGAACCCATTTTGTTACCCAAGGTAAGATACTTTCTTTTTTTATTAGATAAAAGTTTAATTCTGAAGAAGTGTTATTGTTTTAGAGACTTTTAAACACAGCGTAGTGATCAATATTTTTTAAAACTTGTGGATTTCTCTAAGTGCTGAAAAATATATCAATAACTACTTTTAGTTTTAAGCATTCTTCTCAATTCCAGGTAACACTTTAAAAGAATTCAAATTATCTGATATTATTTTCTAATGCTACAATGATAAATTATTATTTGTAGAAAATTAAATTTATGTTAAATTGTTATTTTTAAATGGCTTCCATCGATAGATATTTTATTTTGGCACTTAAAGGCGTGCCTTTAAAAACATCTGCAATAACTTTATCTTGATGTTTGTTTTATATCGAAATTTACATAATTGATTTTTGAATTTTAACTTTTATTCTTCCTTCCTATTTACTTTTTAGACAAATAAAATGAAGTATAGATTATACACGTTGATTTTTTTCCTATGAAATGTGCCGTAAATAAACGACTTAAAAAAATATTTATTTTGATTTTCTCTTTTCAGTCGATATCCATTCTCTAGTCTTAGTTCGTTTCTTAACAGAAATCAGGCATCATGTTATTTGTTGTCTATTATTTCAATATTTGGCACTAAATAATTTGTATTTAAAAATTAAGAAATATGTTTTACTTTTAAGAAAAATCGACTATTCGCAGATTTCTAAATTAAAAATCTGCGAATACTCAATGTTTCTTTGTTTTATTTTCACTGCACAAACAAACATTTTTTTTTTAATTTATTGAAATTTTACTTCTAAACTTAAAGGGGAGGAAAATTCTAATGTCATTGAATTATTTTAATTTTAAGTTAAATGGTTTTTGAACTAGAGTTAACAAAATAACTTTTGTTGACTCTTTGACTAATGATTATCATATTTTTAAAGTATGTAGATTGTAATAAAGATCATAATTAGACAAATATTAGTTAAGTAGAGGTTTAGACAATGAATAAATAAACCATCTATGATACAATTGTTTTTATAAAGTTAAATCTGTAAATGTATTCAATATGTTAATGAGCCAATATTGGTGATACCAATTAATTTAAAAAAAGAAATAATAATTAGCAGTGAATCTCTTTGAGGAAGAGACAGGAAAGTTTATAAAAAATAGAAAGCATCAAACAAAATGAATTAAGTTTGCATTGTGAACTGATGTGAATATTTTGACTAGTAATGAAAAGGCTGAATCAGGTACATTTGTCTCAAAGTAGCAAACTTATATTTCAATTTACCTTACAGTAAATAACAATTTAAATGGATTTCTTGGTTTAACTGAAAGTATAAATGCATGATTCTGATACTATATTATTACGAACATTTTATGTCTGTGAAATATCTCTATTTATTCAAAGAACCTAATTTCATCTAATTGTTTTCTTTGCTTTGTGTAAGTTCCATTTCTTTTTTTTTAATACTTTTTTCCAACCATGAAAGATTTTTATAATCTATCAGTGCGTTAAAATAATCTTTTCAAAAAGCAAACTCAGAAAAGACTGTACTTGCAATGTAAATTCTTCATGAAAAAAATGAATCATAGTTATTTATAGACAGTAAGCCTCTTTTTTTTTACTTGATGAGTTTGTGTGAATAGATGGCAAAACAAAGAGGGTTGGAGAAAGTGTCAAAAGTTACTTAAAGCAACAAAAGACAAGAAATTGTAGAGAATCATAATTGCCCATATCCTGAAGGAACATGGTTCATAAAAACAACCTCTTTTGTGTAACTGATTCAAATTTCAATAAAATCAGTTACATGTTTGTCCATGAAAATCTTGATTAATGAGCAGCTGGTTTTTCTAACATCCAAACATAGTATTTTTCATTTATTTTACAATGTCATTATATTTTTACTTTTTTTTTATTTATATTTCACTATGAACATAAATTCCAAATCAGTTAGGGCTTCAGTAACCCATATATGATTATTTTATAAATGAAACAAGAAATAAAACACATACTAGTGTACATGTTTATCAAGCAAGTTTAAAATATTTTCCATTAGATTATTAATATTATCTCATTTTATCTTCAAGTGAAATATGCTCTTAAGTTTCAGGCCTGTATCATTTAGAAAGGTCTTGATTTTTACTTTAAGGGTAAGGTTTCAGTGTTCTGACATTAATTAGTCTATTGATGAGTGGTTCTTTTTCTTGTATCAGTTACTTTCAATCAGTTGGTTTCTTGTATTCAAGTGTTATAGATTTATTAAGAGACACTTTAACTGTTAATTAAACATTTTAATATCTGATTATTAACTGATTTTTTGTATGTTTTTTTATCAATGTCTAGTTAACCTAAAAATATTTTATTTTAGTGTAGACAACTTCAAAAATTACAATCCTTGGTTATTTTTCATTAACCCAAATAATTTTTATATAAGAGCTTTCTCCAATTATTTTTCTTTTGAATAACACAAAGATTGTGATAAAATTATTTTTTTATGTCAATTTGAAGCATTTTTATTGACATATCTCATTTTGTTTTCACTTATTTTATCAGAAATATTCTTGTATATGACTTTTCTTGTTGAGATTTAATAGTACTGACTTCTAAATTTCAGCATAGTATATGTTAAAATATGTACAAATTTTAATATTGCTGCAAAAGTTACTACAAAAGTCCCAGCAATCAATGTACATCAAATGCAAGTATTATACTAAAATGTAATATTCTTTAGATTTATTTACTGATTTTGATTCTTTAATTTCATTTTTAGATTCAATTAAGCATGGTAATCAAAGGTGTTAAAAATTTTTATATTTTTTTTAATTACAAATTTAGATAACATAAAACCTTTATGGCTCCAAGCATTAAAGATAAGTATAACAAAACTTTTGCAAATGCCAAAACTTTCTTAACATCTTAAAAAGTTAATAACAAGAAAGCTGTTTTATGAATTGTTCCTTTTTGAAGTTGCTCACACCAGTGAACAGATAAGTGAAAAATTAAACAATATTCTTGAAAATTATAAGTTGACAAACAATATTTTCTTGTAAGGTTCTTGAACAAATATGCTAGTTGCTTCTAGGAATTGTGGCTTACTCACTATTTGCTTTACACACACACACTTCAACTTTCATATTTGCTCAGCAGTAAGATATAAAGAATATGGTCTTGACCAGTAGAGTGATTAAGCATTTCAACCTTTTTGCTTCACTTTGACAGAATTACAGGATTGGCTAGGTTTCAAGAAATATAAATTAATTTAGGATGTGTGTACTTGATGGCATTCAACATATTAGATGATAGGGAAAAAATATTTAATAGTGAAAAGTCCTTATTATATATGCTACAGATATGAACCTCTTTACATAAAATTATCTTGCTGAAAAACTTCTAAAATCACCTAAAGAAATTACTGTGTAAGCAAGTAACTAATTTACTTGTGAAAGACAACTCTTTTTCTCCCTCCAGCTATGGATTAAATAGTTGAATAGATTAGGTTCTCTAATTTTGTGGCAGCAAGAAAAATTCTGAATTCCAAACTATAGAGAAGGCAACAGGAAATCACAAGAACAAGAAGGCCTGAAAAGTCACAAAAGAAGAAATGTGTGGAGAACCATGACAACTTGTATCCTGAAAAATATTTTTTACATTCAGTATTTGCTAAGATTTTAAATATTCTTACTTGTATATTTTTTTATATTTCAAAACATTTTATGTTTCAATATTTCCTTTTACTAAACATCATGAGGAAGTGAGGCTCTTGCATAATTCTTTAAAAAAAATATTAACTTTCAGGTATACACTAATACAATTAGATATTTACAATTAGTCAAAAAGTTAATTTCTATGTTAACAGCTACTTTTGTGTTATAGCTTATAATGGGCATGGCCTATCTTCCTGCAGAAAGAGACACAAAATTGCATGGTCATGTAAATTATCTAGTGTCTTAGGACTAATTAAATGCTTGTAGGTGGGTGTGAAAATTTTTTTTTCTTTGATGGGGAAAAAAAGGATTGTCTGGTGATGAATACATTTCAACAAACCAGCTGTGAGGTTCAAGAATAAAGATGTGGCAGTGAGGAATATGAACCAGATTACTACAGATTTATTATTACAAGCTGATTTGGTCCAAAACTAATACTGATCCTGAACAACCCATTGTCGAATGTATAGAGAAGGTAGAATTGATATGTCGGTTGTGCACAGTGAAAAGTATTGAATTTGTAGTCCAGATACATCAATGAGTGGTGCATACAGCAGCTGGGTGAAGAAAGAAAAAAACAACTTTGGCTGCATAAAGGAAGCCCTGCATACGGCCTTTGCCACTGACTCATATGACTGATTTGTGGCACAACATTTATGTCCTGGAGAGCCTCTCAATGTTTTTCTGGCAGGATTATGGACACTCAGTTCTGTTTGGTGGTATACCAGAACAAGGCTTAATATGTACCTTTGTGGCTGGTCTACCAGAGCATGTTAAGCAGCTCCTCCATAGATCTTGGCAAATCGACATTACACAGGTGCATGCAAGGTAATATTAAAGGATGACCCCCACGGAATGGAACTAGCTGTGGCAGCTGTAAAATCAACATGTAACCCAATGGAAGGAATTGCAACTGCACCAAAAAAATGTTATGTGTGTGATGCTTGTGACTACCTTGCTCAATGCAAGAGACTGAAAGCTCCCCAAAAAACTCACATGCTTCCAGTGTGGGGGAGCCAGGTCATTTGTTGTGGAATTGTTTGGGGAAAAATACAAGGGGAGAGTCTACAGTGCCAGTCTTGTCCCCCGGAAAATTGTGAATTCGGCATTGCTCACAATAAAGACAGATGAGATTACCATAGAGGTGGCTGGAAATGAAAAATGAAACGAAACCTGTGCTACAGGTATGTGCTTCAACTAGCAATGGAATGGAGTTCAGCTAGATTAAGAAAATAAGCCTGTACTGTGGACATCCTGGTGTTAGATGAACAACCTACTTCGTTAGGAAGATTGTGCCATCCATGATGAAAGAGGCTGTCAGATTGACTGTTAAATCCAGTTTGGAATGTCAATTAATTGATCCAGCACTGATCTGATGGCAGATAGGGGAAACTTGAGACAACAGGAGTATGGCAAAGACTGGGGATGGACATCACCCATCATAGTCATCCATTACCTAACCCTCATAGACTGTGGACCTTTCCAGTTTGCCATTTGGCAACCCTTAGCATGAGAAGATTCTGCTGCTATAATCCAGCATCTCGAGGCAATCTTTCTTGAAAGGGATCCACTTGAAGAAATCCTAACAGACAATGGGACAGCATTCAACAGCTGGAATTTCAAGACTTTTGCTGAAGATTGGGACATTCGCCTGCAATTCCAATGTGCATATGTGCCATTTGGAAATGGCATTGCTGAACGTTTACAGAGAACCATAAAGTGGACTCCTGCCAGGAAGCAATACTCTGGTACAACTTTACACCAAAGGATAGTCCCTATACTTGAGACTGCTCCATTGTAATCCTATGAAGTTTGGGTGAAAGGTGCTGATAATATTGCGCTACTGGAGGTTGAAACTAGACAGGAAAAAAAAAGGAGATGTTGTGCTGGTAAAAACATTGCCCAATAGATGCACAAATAAATCTAGAAAAGGAACATTGACCAAAACCGTGATTCCCCAGGCAGTCTACTTAGAAAGAATACAGTGCCATGTGAAAGATCTTTGCTATCACCCTCAAGTCGTGGGTGACCCTCGCTATCACCCTCAAGTAGTGGGTGACCCTCTGGAAATTGTGATCGCCACATTGAGCGGTGATGGAATGTATATTTACCAATGGTGGATGATGAGAATGACTGTTTGACTGATGGTGACTCTGATCAATTGAGTGGGGGTGATGGTGAAAAGGATCAGTGGGTTGTAGCAGAAATGGTTGAAGAGGCAAGTGAGCTTGTTGTACCAACACTTTGGAGAAGCAGCGGTTACAAGAAGCAAAGGACTGCTATCTATGTGATCATGAGATCAGGGTGGAATGTAATGGCCATGACCTATCTTCCCGCTCCCAGACAAAAGAGACCTAAAATTACCTAGTGCATTAGGACTGATTAAATGCCTGTAGGTATGCATGAAAAAATCTGCATAACTGACTGAGACACGCATAAAGGCTGTTTGGGAAAAACAAGGACTACAGACAAGGAATATGTTTCAACGAACCAACTGTCAGATTTATTGATAAAGCCGTGGCAGTGAGGAAGGTGAAACAGATTACTACATATATATTACTATATAGCTCTATATAGATTTTACTTTTTATTAAAATGTTTTTGCTGAAATATTTTCTCATACATGTAACAAAATTGGATCAACCTGATGAGTAACTTAGGGTTGGTTGTTTGTGGTGTTGTAAGCACCAGGAGTTGCATCCTTTTCCACAATGGACTGTTGAGAGAAGACCTTCTACTTAGAGTATGTGATGCTGATTGTTTGTGTATGAACAATACCAGGCAGTTATTAACCAATAGTCAGTGTGGGTCTAGGACTGGGAGAGCTATATGATCAATTTTTCTCTCAGTTGAGAAAGCGCTCTCAACATACAGACGTGTGAAATCCAGAGAAGACAAACACAAGCTATTTCGGTGATTGATGTACTGGTGGCTTGAGAGAAGCCACTTGACTTCGACATCCTGATCAAGATAAATGCGATGAAGGAACTAGGGGAATTAGGAATCACTTCTTTCAGTTCAGTGGAGTTCTTTGACAGAAAACCATCCCTGTGTGTGGCTCTCACCATAGAAGAACTGGACTTTAGCGTCAAGTTCGATCAGAAAAAGAAAGTGTGGACAGCATCATGGAAGTGAGCTGAAAATCACACACCAACTGACCTATAAAACAAGATAGCATAATATTCTGTGTCCAAGCTAGTGCGTAAGGAATATTACCAGGAGTTAAAAACATGGTTAGCTAATAGCTAGCTCATACCATATCATGAGGAGGAGCTCAGACCTCTTAAGTGTCTTGTTCCACTGATGGCTGTTATCCAAGAGAGCAAGAAAAAGGTACACCCTGTAATGGATTATAGAGAGTTAAATGAGTACATAGACATGTCATAATACGTTCTCTCTCTGCGTAAAGCTTGCAGCTGGTATCTAGTAGGCTTTGGGCTGCTGCAGCATTCTTAAAGTGATGGGCCACTGCAGTAACCAAAGTATGAGATGGCAAAACCTGTGATTCCTCGAACTGAGCACATGATTGTCAATATGTTGCTAAGAGTTCATCAGGATACCCTGCAAGAGGAGGCTGGTGTGTGAGCGGCCAGGAAATGACTGTAGGTAAATGCAAGTTCCCTGGCCACTGGGGTGGCATTGGAAGTGAATGGAGACATTGTGGAGGATGCATGCTGGCTTCATTGTGATGGTTACACTCAACGTATTAATATAGCTGAGCTTGATGCATCATTAAGGGGAATAAACTTGGCCCTTAAGTGGAATGTGAAAATGTTGCATCTGGTCACTGATCCCACATGTATGTAACGCTGGATCAACGTCACCTTAACTCAAAAAGTACACCTGAAAATGAAGGCAGTAATTGAGATTCTTGGGCAGAGATGACTTGGAGACCGTTTGGGCACTAATTGTGGAGTATAGCTTTGGCTTGGATGTAAGGCTGGCAAAATCCAACCAAAATAAAGCTAACAAACTCAACAGAGAGCCACAGAGGTGGTTAGATTTGTTGAAGAAGGACACCGAACTTATCCTCTCAGCATGTGGTGCAGCCATGGGAGAGCTAGGTCTATGTGAAATAATGGAAATACACCAGTGTAGTGATCACCCTGGTGTTAAGTGCACCACTTTGTCAGACAAGTTGATCCCTCTGTACCTAGCACAGTTGTGAAGATGGTGATTCAGAAGTGTCCTGAATACCAGTCCATAGATCCAGCATCAGTGTGCTGGCAGAATGGAAAACTATGGGTATTCAGTATGTGGTCCAGGCCGGGGATGGATATTATGTATTATGTTCAAGGTCCTCATGACTTTGATTGACTGTAGGCCTAGAGGGTTCTGTGTTTGTCGACCCATAGCACGACAAGATTCTGAGAGTGTTATTCAGCATTTGGAGTCAATATTTTGTGAGAGTTTCTCCATACAAAATACTTACCGACAATGATACTGTGTTCACCAGTAGGTTATTCAAGGCTTTCATGGAGGAATGTGGCATCGAGTTGCATTTGCGTTGTGTGCATGTGTCGTCTGGAAACGGGATAATAGAAAGGTGCCATAGGACCTTAAAATGGATTTCATAAATTTATAATCGGAAAGGTCACTGGGATCATCAGTCCACAATCTGACCTGATTGATTCCTGGGTTTTTGATGTGCCTCCTGCCACTGTGGAGATGGATAGCAACAAAAATGAGAAAGAAGTACCTTCCTCATGTAGCAGCAACAATGAGGACCTTCCTATGTGGTGACAACAATGAGGACAAAGTACCTCCTCTGCAAAGGAGCACCACAAGATGCCCACCATCTGCATGTTGGGCAGTGTAACAGAATCTAGTCAACCCGATAAGAGACTCCAAATTGGTTGCATGTGGTGCTGTAAGCACCAGGATTTATGTCCACTTTCACAATGGGCTGTTAAGAGAAGATATTCTACTTACAGTAGGTGACACTGACTATTTGCAAATGAATGATACTGGACAGGTATTAGCCAATAGTCAGCATGGGTCTGGGACTGGAAGAGGTATATGACTCCAGTTTTTTTTCTCAATCAAGAGAGTGCTCTCAACATGTGGATGTGTGAAAACCAGACAAGATGAACACACTTGTACTAAGCTAATGAATGTGTCATGTTCATACTTATTTCTACTTAATTTAACTACCTATATAATTAGATTCTTAGCTGAGCACCTACTATGATAGCATTGATATTACTTACAGCTTTGAGTTTTATTAAACAAGGACATTGGATTTGCATCAAACATGATTATTAATGTATAATTTTAATATGGAATTGAAATTAAGCATATGACGTTTATCAGTGTTTTCATTTTATTTTCATACATAAGAATATTTGATAATAAGCAATGTGTGAAAAAATTGTAATCATTCTAAGATTGATTTTTTTTTTATCCCAAAAGAGACTGCATCAAATTCATTAGTTTTGTTGTTTAAATAATTAAAAGAAATAATACGATGATTAAGTTTTTTCCTAATGAAACCTTTTTATATTTGACAGCAAATTGTTGAAAGTAAGTCCCAAATAATTTTTACCATTTAAATTGAAGTTGAGTTTGGGGAAAAAGAGAGAAGGGTGGGGTGGAAGGGAAGAAAAAATAAATGGAAAGAGGCGAAATTGTCATTTTAAGCAGGAATGTAGGCCAAACTCTTTATAGTTAAAGAATTGAATTGTTTCTCTGGGATCATATCTTGTGAGTAGCTGTTAACTCTCTCATGGGCAAACTGTACTGATTTAGGTGTATTTTGTGCTGTTAGTTCCAGAGACTTATTCTACTAATCTTTTATGTATTTGTTTGAAGTTTGTCTACAAATTTTTCTTTTGAGGAAAAAATAAAAGCAATTGCTGGTGATATAGATAGTAGTTTACTTTTCTCTTTTACCTTGTTAGGTGTTAAGACTCAATAATTATCACTGTTACCTAAATATTAACTTTTAATTAGAATCATGTACACTTGTGTAAACTATAGTTAAATCCCTGATAATTCCACCCTCTCTTCTTACTCTCAAAGAGAGTTCATCAACCCCACCTTGACCTGAAAGGCAAGTTCTTTTTCTCTCCAAAATGGAAACTTTGTTGAATGGTCAGTGATTAAACTGGCTTCTCCTCTGATCCACTTCATTTCGTACAAAGAGGATGTAGGATGAAAAATAAGACGTATCCAAGGGTGGAAGAACTATCAATGAGTTAATAGCCAGTTGGTATCTCAATAAAGACACTGTGAAGGAGGCAACAAGAAACCACTCCACTTCCTATCACAAGATTAATCCTAACAATAAACAACATAAAAAATGTATTGCTAGTAATTTTTTCTAATGTATTTTTATATTTTCATGTTTTGACCCCAGTTTGCCTATAGCTGGGACCCTAACAGATGCTACCACTCTGGGTCAGGATCGACCCGAGAACAACTGCAATTAACATTAATGCTTCTCAAAGCCTCTTAATCAGAGGCCTTGCTGCCAGATGTAGTTTATCGTCATACCTAGGATTGCCTAGTAAGGGAAGACATGTGAGTCAGGTATCACCTGACTGTTATCCTGTGGCTGGTCACAGAATTAATATAAAGAATAAGGGTGTAAAAGAGGTTAAGTTCCTTGGGAATGACACTTTGTTTAGTAATGATAGACATGAGTGATAGGTGTCATCCAGTGACCATTTGCAACAAACAAAAAAAAAAAGAAATTGGGACCTGGAATGTAAGAACACTACACCAATGTGGCCAGCTTGAAAACATCAAGCAAGAGATGAATAGATTAAATATGAACATTTCTAGGTGTATGGGGGTTTTGTAAGCAGCACACAAATACATGCAGGTGAGGAGAAAAATAAAAGAAGTGTAGGGTTAATATTACATAATGACATGAAGAGATGTATTCTGGGATATTGCCAAATCTCAGACAGCATCCTGTTAGTTAAACTAAAAGGAAAGCATTTAACATAGCAATTATCATTTTATATGCACTGACAGTGCAAAGCATGGAGGAAGAAATCAATAACATTTACAACTCTCTCATCAATGACAATGGCCTATGTAAATTCCAAGAAATCCATTATGCCTGAATTTCAAGGTTGGAAAAGTTGGCAACTTTGGATAAGGATCCCAAAACTAGCATGGCAAAAGATGAGTTCAGTGGTGCACACCAAATGATCAAGTATTCACCAGCACCTTGTTCTGGGAACACCCAAGACACCTGTGGACATGGAGAAGCCCAGAAAGTGACACAAAGAACTAGATTGATTATATAACTATAAAGAAAAGGTTCAGAAATGCAGTTGTACACTGCAAAGCATACCCAAGTGCTGATTGCTGGTGAATATGTGATCATTTGTGTTCTACATCAGAGTAAAACTACAGAAACTAAAGAAAACCAAAGCAATGCCTAAAACACAATATGATAGACTTCTGAAGTACCAAAGTTGCAAGGAAACATACAAAAACAGTTATAAATGAATATAACTTGAACAAGACTACAAAATGAAACTGGAACATGGTGAGAGAAACACTAGTGATGTTGGCGAATGAGATCATCCCAAAGAAAACCTGATAAAAAAGTATTGAGTGGATGACGGGAAATTCTAGAGATGAGGAAAAAGCAACAGACAATACCAAGGAAAAAAGTACTAAACATTAAACACATAAATAAATAAAAAATGTAGGTAGGCTAAAGAGGAATAGCTCAAATGTGCACAACACAAATACAATATTCACACCAGAATGAAAGAACAGCCAAACAATAGGCTCTATAAAATCAAAGATAGGATCATTTATAATAAAAGGTAGAACAAATATGTCAGAAATTTTTCACAATGCGAGAGAAAAAAGGCCAGAAATACTAAAAGGTGAAGTAAGATCAGCACTGGAGAAGATGAACAGGAACACAGCAAAAAGGCCTGACGGGATTGTAACAGAAATGCTCTCTTAGATAATTTCAGCATCAAAATCACAGAAGTAATAAATGAAATATACAACAGTGGCAACATACTGGAGGACCTCACTAAATCCATCTTTGTAACATTACTTAAAAAACCAAGTACAAATGAATGCGAACTCCATTGGATAACCTCATGAGATTAAGAGAGATAGAAGGCAGCAAGTAATTCATTTGTTGCCCCTGTGAAAATTCCATATTTTGAAGTGGAACTATTTTAATAAAAAAGGAAGATGTGTAAATCAACATCTGTGTTACAAGCCTTTATTTATATTATATAAACTTCAGGAAGATATAACCTAAAAAAAACTGCCACAGATTTGGCTTATAAATGTTGGCAATAGTATTGGAAAATATAAACGTTTTGGCAAATAACAAGATGTCAAATAAGGAAAAAAAGATTACACTCATGCACATTGTAAAAATCAAAAACTTTTCTTTCCATTACAAGCATAAATCAAATTAACCTTGAGGGGCAAAAACCCTCTTTCAAAAAAAGATGATATTACCAAGGTGGATGTAAAATTTATGAAAATGTCTAAATTCCCCTCAATATTCATTTACTTAAAAAGGGTCAATACCTGAAAGGTTCCAAAGACAGAAAATGGAATAGAAAAAGTTCACTTTGAAAGGGGCCTTTCCATGTTGCTGTTGTGTTTGGATGAAGAGTGTTTTTGGCCTTGATATTTAGTAGCTGGATGCATCTGTGAATTTGTTCTCTCTGGAATCACTGGTAATAATTGGTGTTTGAATCCAGAGGGTTCACCCTTCCTGCAGGGCCAGGAATTTAGACCACTGTGGCCTGAAGGTAGAAAATTTTGACTCTCTCTGGTAAATTTTCCAATTTCTTAAGCATTGCAGGGTCCTTATGACGAGACCTTTGAAGAAACTGATTAGCTGGTGGTGATTTCATACTTAACCAGGATATTCCCAGAAAGGCTGGGTGTTGATTGCCTGAGAGAGTGACAATATCAATAACCCTCATGCTGCCAGGATAAGTTACATTGGCATATTTTAGAAAACATGGAAGGGTTTGTTGTAGTAAAGAAAAGACTGTCAACTGATAGTAGCAACTGCAATAGATCTCTTCTATTTCTCGAGCGCAACACTTGTAGCCAAATTGCAGTTCCTCTGACAGCTCTTTGTAAAAGTCCAATAAAGTAGAAAACAACAAAATAGTGTCACACATCCAACCTTCTCACGAGCAAAAAAAAAAAAAAAACCCTTCCCAAAAAATGCGCTTACTTTATACAGCCGAGGTACGACCATAATTTGCATGCGAATGATGAGACAACGAGATTTCATGTTAACTGTCCGAGATCGCCTGGCATTAAACATGGGCACCGCCATTTTGGTTCTTTTAAGCGTTGAGCAGCCGGAGTTTACATGACGCACAGATTCGTGGGTGTTTTCGAGGTAAACCGTTTTCACAATTTTCCCCACAATCCTCCCTGATCTCATGATCACAAACAGTGAAGGGGGACTCTAATCTGTGGTTTGAGTGTCGGTAAATACTATGTCCACCGGGAGGCTCCTGATATCGGAATCACTGCCCAGCAGGTCTAACTCCAAGCAGATCGAATGCTCACTACTCTCAGACTCGGAATTGCTTACATCGCTCAGTAACAGTAGTGGTTGAATCACTGGTCACAAGTCTTTAATGTGATGAGGCACCCCTTCAACTCTCATAGATTGCGGGCTAATCACCTCCGTAACACGTCCAGTGCCATGTTTTGTCGTACACTTGCCACGTGGGTTTTTGACCAAACAACATCTCCTTTTTTCAATCTCCCTCTGGTCACTTCTGGTTCAGGCAGCGGGTTGGCTTTAATGCCATTCACTCGGACACGATACTTGTGCAGTGCATCAGCTGGCGCTGTGGACGGTGAAGCGTTATCTTTCGGGGCGACATTATACCAGTAAACCACCTCCGATACTGTACAGCTCTTCCTGGCTGTGATGGTCTTTACGGTTCTGTGGTTTCGCTCTACGATGCCGTTTCCACTTGGCGAGTAGGCACATTGAAACCACAGATGCACGTCCCAATTGTCCACAAATTTTTTAAAGTCTTTACTGGTGAATGCAGTGTCGTTGTCAGTCAGTATTTCCATGGGTTGGCCTCGCTCCAGGAAAACATTGTCCAACAGTCGAATGACGGTGCTCGCATCTTGTCGGTGCAGTGGCCACCATACCGCAAACCTAGAGGGACAGCAATCAATAAGTGTTAGAAAATTCTCACCATTGTAGTGAGTTATGTCCATCGCTAGTCTGCTCCAGTTGCTCTTCACGCTCAGTTCTCCTCTTTCCCAGTGAACAGGTGATGGATCGATCGACTGACAGGTTGTGCAGGCCTTCACAATGGATTTAATGCTTTCTCTGGACACTTGCGGGTCAACTAATCTGTCCGCTTTGACGATGGGTATTGACCACCTGGTCCTCGTCCAGTCATCTCCCTACCATTGCGCAGCTCTTGAGCGCTGGTTCTCCTCTCTTGACCAGATCTAGCCACCTGCGCGGTACTCTGGTGAGGCGATCCGCACAGTTCTGACAGGACTATACGAGTGTCACATCTATGGTCAATCCATATTCTCCCACCAGCCGTCGCCTAACCAGCATCTCACCAGCCGCTCTTGTGTTCACCTGTGCCTTCCCGGTCAAGGTGTCGGAAATCCACTGGTGCACACACGCCAAATCAGTAACCAAGTGCAATGTTGTTGCCTCTCACTGGAGGGCTAGATTGATTCCTTTAAGCGCCACATCGAGTTCAGCTAAATTAATATGCCTGGCATCATTAGTCGGACGCAGCCAACACGCATCTTCGATGACATTTCCGTTTGCTTCCAATGCCACTCCTGGCACCACAGAACTCGCATCCACCCAGACTGTGATCTCGTCACCACCTATGCACCAGTCTCCTCCAGTGGGATCCAGTTCCCGTACTCTACTTAGCATCTCCGCTAATATGCGACAGAGAGAGGGATCTTTGATTTTATCATCCTATCCATTGGTTGCTGCGGTTGCCAGGCGCTTGACGAATGCAACTGCCACCCTGGGCCATCCACACACGGGGAAATGTCCAACAAGTTTCCCACACAACGAAAATACGTGCCGACGGGTCAACATATCAGGGACTTCCGGAATCTGACTTCCTCGTTTCCATCAGAGGGTGCCATTCTCTTCCCAAATTTGCAAGCCAAGAACTCTTGCTCCATCTCTGTCGCACCGGATCCTTGCACACCAAACCGTAATCCGAAAAGTGTTGTCGTACACGCGATGCAGAGACCAGACTTTCATTGATGAAAATGTCATCAATGTATGCTGATGTGGCACTTTCAATTGTGCGGCCTTGCGATGTGATGGCGTCTATAACGGATTTCATAATGAGTGGCGCCACATTTAGCCCAAATCCTAGCTACGTAAGACAGAAGTGTTGGCCTTTGAAAATAATTGTTTGAAATGACCACAGCGCTTCATCGATGTGAATCTGAAGATATGCGTTTCGCAGATCCAGAAGCAACACATTGACTCCCTGCCGCCACCACCGCCACGCTCTCAGCTTCTGTGCACACACTTCTGCATCGGCAGTAAAAGCATCCACAAAGTCATTCAATTCGCGGTAATTGAGTACCGGATGTACCTTCTGTTTCTGCTCCTGCACAATTGCCATCAAGGGAATCAAACCCTTTGGGGTCCCAGTCTTTTCTGAGGGTACAGAATTAACCAGCCGTTCACAAACCACTGTTGAAGCTCTTTCTCATATTTTCCTTTGATGCTGTCGGGCACTTTGTACTCTGCGACCTTGTTGCGAAGCTGAACTGGTGGGTCTTTTTGGGCCCATTTCCGCCTGGCGGTCCACACCCTCTCGTCGGAATTGAAGGAGACGTCGAAATCCGGCTCACTAATGCAAAGGGCTGCACACACCTTCCTTCCTTTACCCAGTTCCACATTTCCAGCTGGCGTGATTATCATGCCTCCTAAAACTCGGATCGCATCGATCCCAAGCAGCAGGTCGTAACCGAGGGGCCTCCAACGTGCCACCAAAACGTCAACCTTGGCATGATCCCTTCCATCTGTGAGGATTAACACAGTCCCGACACCAAAACAGGCCCGGGACACTCTGTCAATCGTCCAAATCTCGATTTGTTGACTGCTCCATGTCACGCATCGATCCACGCTAACGATCGATTGGGAACATCCAGTGTCAACAAGCGCTGAACACCGTTTACCCTCAACGCTCACGTTGACAACAGGCAATGCCGCATTTACTGACCGAGAGGGGGCAAGGGTTGCGACAGCACATTGTCCCCGGACTCGTTTCCTGAGCCATCCTGTGCTGCATGGCCTAACTCGTTGCAGCGATAGCAGCGTAGTCATGCTCACGTCCGTTGGCTACTCTTTCTTCCTACGTCACTTCGGCTCTGGCAGTCTCTAGAGAAATGGTTTGGTCCACCGCACTTGTAGCATTTTGGGCCCTCCAGCGGTGTCTCAGGCGTTCTCATGGCTGATGCGACCTGTTTCATGTCTTGCAAGATGTTTCGGACCCTGGCTAGCAATTCGTCAATTCCCAGTGTGTCCAATCTTGAAGACGCTTGCAGGAGCCGACTGGTGTTGTCGGGAAGTCCTGCCAGGATGGCGCATCCCAGTATGTGGTCCATTGCCCCGCCAAACGGCACTGCCAGCCTTCGCAAATCGGCCAGATAGACATCCACCGTCTCACCTGGCTCGAGCTGTCATTCGACGAACTGTTTGTGATGAAGTGGTCTATTCCAAATGCCGTATATAGGGCACTCTTGATCTCCTCTAGGTCAGCATCATCCCCGAGTTGTTGATATACGGCATAGGATCCCCTCGTGAGTCTCAGTGGGATGACCAGTGCAGGTTCTTTTGTTTTGGAGACCCTGCAAACATGTTCGGCCTTCTTAAACCATTTGATGACATTACATTTGTCCATTGCCGAAATAGCTTGTTGTAGTAAAGAAAAGACTGTCAACTGATAGTAGCAACTGCAATAGATCTCTTCTATTTCTCAACCGCAAGACTTGTAGCCAAATTGCAGTTCCACTGACAGCCCGTCGTAAAAGTCCAACAAAGAAAAAAAAAAAACGCGCTTGCTTTATACAGCCGAGGACCAACCATAATTTGCATGCGACTGATGAGACAACAAGATTTCGCGTTAACTGTCTGAGACCGCATGGCATAAAGTACCGCCATTTTGGTTCTTTTAACCTTTGAGCAGCCGGAGTCTGCATGATGCACAGATTCGTGGGCATTTCCGAAGTAAACCGTTTTCACAATTTTCCCCACAGGATTCAAGTAACTGCTAGCTGATAGACAAAAATTTCTGATGTCAACAAAATTTCTTCACTAGAAGCTCTGAGTCACGTTTTCAAAACCCAGAAATTCCAGCAAGGTAATACAATTTGATAGTGTTCATTTTACTATATAAAAGGAAAAAGATGTCTATTTCACCATGCAACAAAAAAATAAAACTATGCCAAATAAGAGAACTGCAAATCTTCATGAAATTAAAAATTACAAAATAAAACCTAGTAAATACAAAATTTCTTCTACTTTTTCATTTAATTATTAACAAAAATGTTATTCCTGATATTATTTATTTTAAAATTCTCTTAATCAAATAGTGGTAGATCACTATTGTAACAAAAAAGCTTTAAATGTGTTTTTTTCTTTGACCACAATCAGTTTCCTCTCCAACATTCTACTGTCCGCAACATGTAGCCTGTTCGACACAGAAGTAAACAGTTCCTGTCACTTTGTTCTTCCTATTTTTATCTAGAATTCATGGGTTGAGCATGAGCAACATCCAGTTTGACTGTGTCATATCCATAGAACTCTAGTGATTTCCCATTAGTTGTCAACACCTTCACCTCCTGGCATCACCAAAAGTGGCATACAAATCTGCTCACTAGTGTCTGCGTGCAGCCAAGAGTCTAAAAGGGCTATACACTTCTGTTCATCTACGAGCACTTCGATGACTCATAGTGCATCATTTTTTACTTGTTCAAGGAGGAGACTGACATTGACATCTCCTACCCTGAACTGTTTCCCCAGGCACTCTGATGAGATTTTGTCCAACTTTGTTGCAACAAAAGCAACACACTACACAGAATGAACTGCACACCTGGTTATTTGTCCCAAAGTGGAATCAGAGCACTTGAAACAAATTATGCTATCCTTGTGCATTCCAGAATGAGGTGTCTCAGCATGTATTCATTGAATGGATGCAGTAACTGACCCTTCAGGTTTTTGGTTATTGGTTTATAATAGCCCTTGTCCTGGTTAGAAGTTGCTCCAAGGTCATAGTCTCTATTCTAGATGATGCTCTAAGAAGCCTTTCTAATGTCTGTGGGAGCCCAGATGCGAATGTGTATACCATCCAAGAACAGTTGCTCTGCCAAAAAGGAATTAAAGGTTTTCCCAGGATGAAGTCACCTCGCCATGAACTGGTCAAATGCATTGAAGGAGTATGTTGCCTATGTGGTCGCAAGAGCTTGCTTTATCTGCTTTGTGTCTAATCTCTGCTCCTTACTTAGTTGCTGGTATATGGTGAAAGCCCCACCTCTTAATCATAGTAGCAGGACACACTCGATCCTTTTCATGTCACACAGCTCACATACCAATCCACTATTATTAGTAAATCAGTGGCAATGTCACTAAATTCAGGGATCAATCTGATATCAAACACCTTCTTCACCATCTTGCAGAAAAATTCACAATAAAATGTAACCTGCTAAGCCGCCATTTCTTTCTTCTTTGGACAGTTTACACATGAGGTACATTCAAATCTTTATTTGGGCTGGAGGTAAGTTATTTTATTCTAGTGTCGCAAAAATGCATGTAACCCTGGGCCTCTTTGCCTGCTACGGTAGTTCACCACAACTACTGATTTTTTTTTTTCTTTTCAGGAGAGTATCCCACAGTCAGTGCAGCTAAAATCAAAATTTGGCCAGCAATATCAGTGTAGCTTCCCTGACCATAATGAACAGGAAAAACTTAATGAAGAAGTTGAAAAGGTTGCCATGGAGGCAGGCATTCCTGAACTTTTACGACCTTTAGGTAAAAGGCCATGTCTTTTCAAGGTAATGTTAGTACATAAGATTTTCATTTAATGGGGATTTTCCCTTCATGCAAGAAAATTATTAATTAAGAATTCTTTAAGTGCACAATAAAAAAGGGACATATTCAGTGCAAAATTGAAACAGAAAAAGTGTTAATATTTTATGTGTAAAGGCATTTAGGAATAATAGGTTGCTCAAATTATTCTTTTGGGCACATAAAGAAAATTAAGCTAGATAGAGAAAAATGTTCATAAAAAAAAAAATAGGGGCTTACTGTAGTCGTTAGTCTTGTTAAAATAAAGTGTCAGTGAAGTTCACAAAGTGCTGTCAAATTTTCATTTGGAGTGGGAGTTGCAGAATGAATGTTGTTAGTGAAAACTTTCTTAATTTGGCAGTGCTTTGAAGAATTATAATTGAATAGTTGTTTTTGTATTAAGGAAAATTTGGTTTGTTTCAGAAAAATATATCCCAAATTATCAGTTTTTAATTTTTTCATATGTAGTGCCAGAGTTCTTTGTGGGTCGGGGATCCTTCAATTTTTCAATAACCTTGTACTAGATATAATTTAGATATAATGTTGCTACGAACATTATATCTAAAGGGTCAGAAGCAATGCTTATCAAAAATGTCCCATCTAGATATATAGGGGCAGAAGGTTGTATTTTTTATTTTTTTACATAAATTTCTATAATTTTGTATGCTGTTTTTCTGATACATTATTAGGTTATAAAGATTTATGTGAAAAAAAAATACAAATCTCTGCCCCTTTTCCACTATCGAGCAGAGACATTATCAACAAATGAGTTTTGGGGACGGAAGGTTTCAGTGTAATGAAAGGAAGGAATTGAGAATACGATTGTTTTCAACCAATCGGAGAAATGGAATTCAAAGCCTGTGACTATTTTGAAAGGTTCGGAGAGTCTACTGGCGCAAATATAAGGGAAATGACCATCTAGTTTAATCACTATTCAATCATGACATGACTGAGGGGATAGTCATCAATGAGGAGATGCCAGTGCTAAACTCAGAGTATGAAGTGACTGGCAAACAACTCTAGGAGCATATGAAAACTTCAAGCAGATTGTTTTAAACACGTTTTCCTTGATGATTCAAGATAACTCACTTATTACAACTAGAATTCTACAAACATTATTCACTTAGCAGCACTTCCACTACTATGGTGACCTATTGACTCCAAATGAATCAGGAAATGAACATCTTGTGAACTATCAAGGACTTTTTTTGCTTTAGTAGCTAAAGTAAATTCTTACTTATGAGCATGTTTCTCTACCTAGCTTAATTTTATTAGGTGCTCAAAAGAATATTTTGAGCATCCTCCTTTTCACATAAATTATTGTAATGTAAATAAACAAAATCTTTAAATTTCATACTGAGTAAGTTTTTTTTTTATTGTGTGATTAAGAAGATAACTAATTTTTTTTTTGTTTATGTATTTGGGGATTTTTCTATATAAAGTTACTGTTTATTGTGTTATTGTTTTTATTTCTTTCTGCTGATTCAAAGAACGATCTGACTTGTTACCTCTCTTAAAGTCGACACACTTTCTTTCTTTTCTTCCCTCCTTATTCTCTTCCTTGCTTGAATGTTGCAAATAAATGAAACAATTTTGGATAAGATCGCTACACCTTATTCCTTTGATACATTTTTTCTTTCCTAATTTTCCTACAACAATACATCACACTTCCTTCTTGAACTCAATAAATACCCCTTTCTCTCATTTTCAGTTTTTCCCCTTTTGTTTTCTCCAGAGTAGGTTGTCAATGGTGAGAGGAAGAAGATAAGTTAATATAATAATTTTTCTTTCCTCACATTCTAGTTTAATTAGTTTAAATATTTTTATTTTATTATTTATTTTAAAATTGAATTTGAAAACATCAGAGATATTGCACTTGTGAATATCATTTCTTTTTTATTCTAGACCAAAGATTGGTGGAGTTATGAGTTTTGTTATGGTAGATATATCCGACAATATCATATGGAAGGTAGGTGAATATTTCTGTTAAGATTTTCTTTTCAATCATGTTACACTTTGTACCTATGGTATTCCTAAGGTTTGTTGACTATTTTTACTTTGCTTTTATTCTTTAATGATTTGATTGCACTCTGTCTTTGTTTTTGGTCTTTTTGAGAAAGTAGTATTAGTTGTCAATTCTTTTTGCATGACAAGAAGTTACTGTAATTTAAAATGGTTGATATTTGATAGGCCAAACTTTTGGTCTTGTGTTGAAGCAGCTCAGAAGGGACAAGGTGCACCGGGCGGTGAAACATTTAAATAAAGTTTACTTGGAAGAGTAACAAATGGTCAAGTTCAATTAGAATATCACTTTATGGTGTGACTTGATTCATCCGAAGTGTTACATCAAGAAACTGAACATTTTTATTTCAATAACTTTAGCAACCAAAAGACTCTAACAAATGGTAATAAAAAAAATTAGATAATTGAAAAATCTTGCCAATGGTATTACTGAATGATAACTTGACTGCTACTACATGACCATTATATAGGAATTGATGTGCCACTAGGTCAGTGGATAAAGGTGTTGGTTAGATCCAGTGATTAGCCCCAAAGAGTTGTGAGTTCACAGCAGTGGTGAACCAAAAAATAGGAGAGTTGAATTAAAGGGAAATAACCGAGACATCCGGAAGAGACATGGTAAGTCGAACTAGAACAATCTACCTCAGTAGAAGAAATAAAGGGTTCAGTTCGAAATTCACCTGAAGAATGGCCGAAAGGTTGAGAATATGGCAGTGAAGGTGAGGATAACTGTCTGAATAATGTAAATACTTTATAATCTTTGACAAAAAATCCAAAATTATTTGATTTTTTTTTTTTTATTAAGATTGCAAGTACAAAGCAAATTCCTTTGTCTAATTCATTTGCTATGAAAATAGCATTAGAATTAGTCGAATTGTTGCGGGATGTACACAGAGTGAAATATATCAGAAGGCAAAATTAAGTAAGATGAAGGTTATGCGTGCTTATAGCATCCGTATCCCACAAACTACCAAATACTGTTGTTAAAGATTTAACATTAAAGAAATTTTTATATCAACAATAAAATATACATGCAACAACAATCACAATGTTTGCTGTTGTGATAATTGAGACAATGTCATAAGGATTTGTGCAGGAATGTTGTTAAGAAATTTAAAATGATTTGGTTTCTGCAAAGAAAAAGAAATTATATGTGTTCGTTTATTTATCAGTGTATGCATGTGTGTAATTTACAAGTAAGAATAAATGTTATCGAGTTGCTTGCCTTTGACTTTTAGGCTAAGTTGATGAGATATACAATTACTTTTTAGTAGTGAAATTGTTCCACTTTTCAAGTCAACTGTAGATGTTGGTTAACACGCGGACAATGGTTGATGAATGTTTTATTGAGTTTGTTGAGATTTCAATGTGGCGTTTGAGTCAGTGAATTGTCAGGCATGGAGTTTGGTAGCACCTTGTTGAAATTTGGTGGCTGATTGTCTGAATTGAGTCATGCAGTAAATTTATAGATTTTTGTGTAGCGAAATCAGTTCCAAAGAGCTTGGCAGGAAATAGGATTCATTTGGAATTTTGCTACACTTTGGTGTTTATTAACCAATAAAAAGATTGGATTTCAAAAACGAGATGATGATTGATTAAAGGCTTTTCAGAGAAGAATACATTTTTCTGAAGGGAGTTAAAGGCTAATGTGGAAGATTCCACTGAATCATCCTCCTTCTCTTCATAAATTGTTAAAGAGGAGGTTCTACTCAGCTTCTACCTCGGAAATGTTGCATTGTGGAACACTCGCGAGAGGATGCTTCCTTGACCACTACAATCTTAACCTTTTCATTCTAGGATCAACATATCCTCATAATATGCATTGCTTGCTACCTTCTTGTATACTCTCACAACAACCACATTTACTAACCCTCTACCTTGAGTGGTTCTTGAGCCTTGTATTTTGTTTCATTTCCTCAATGAAGTACTACTTTTTCTTCTCATATTCTGAAAATAACCTAATGAATAGAATTGATTATAATCTAAAACTAATATTGCTCTTTTAAACATTGTGTATTTATAAACTAATTTAATCTGTATCTATAATTATGAAATATTTTGAAATATATAAACAAGTATTCATTATAAAAAAAAAAAAAACTGATGTAAGTATTGTTATCAATTTGACTCTTTAATTTTCCTTATTGTTTTGAAACTTGCATTTACTTGGGATGATTAGTTATTCTACCTGTAGAAATTGTATTTGTACTGGCTTTCAAACTTTACTTGTTTTCTGCATTAGAGAGTGACAACTTAATCAATAAATATAGATTCAATAATCTCCCTTTTAACTTTTTTCTGTAATCTCTATTTAAAAGTTGCTGGTGTAATCCTATTTTAATAGTAATATTAGATGTTCACTTATAAGGAAACAGCATTCATTGACTGAGCAGCTGATGCTACTTTTGGTTGAAATTTATAGAATCTTTTTCTTAAAACAATTTTTCAGGAAAATAGGTTTCTTAAGCTGTTATTGCTCTTTCCACTACTGATCAGAGCTTCCTACCTAGCATTTTGTTTGAAGTAGTATGGAATGTTAACTTTTAGTTATGTCCTTATTTTCTCTTTGAGTTATATGTGCTACCCACTTTGTTGTTGGAAGTCCTCAAGTAATGTGGTTTTCTGTTACAGTTCTTTGATTCTGTAGCCCCAGTCCACAAGGTTAGAAGAAAGTGGGTCATTGCTAAAACCTACAGGCTTCATTCACTTGAAGCCACCTTTCACCATCAATCTGAGAAAGTGGTTGTATACAACTTACAGTTTAGATATTTCTTAATGAGTTTGGCACCATTCATGATCTTTGTATGATCTTGATCTGATGAGGCTACTTAAGAATATGACTAGAGTTTTAAGTTAATGTTTTGCTTTTTGCTAGTGCAGTATATACTATGTTCAATTCCCTTATCTTCTATACTAAATTTGTTATAGCTGATCCATACACTTGAGTATTTGAAGTGTTTGGTATTTACTAATTCTACATCCTGAATTTTTATGATGGATTAAAGGTTGGTGTCATCACTGCATCACTGATCCCAATTCCAGATCATAGTTTCTGTTTTGGAAAGGCTTGAGTCCTATTTCTTGGAACAATTGGTAGATGCTGATTCTTTTTTTTTTTTTTTTTTTTTTTTTTCCAAATTTAATCTTATCCCAGCGATTAATACCTATATTATTAGCATAGTTCTCCCCCACCTCATCATCTATACATTGGTCTTGCAAGGAAAACCAATAATGCTGTTTTGTATTAGTAGATTTGTTTGGGATGTGGTATGGAATGCTTAAATGATCAGTGCTCATTTCTTTACATATGTGCTTGCATATGTGTGTAGGGCATAGTCTAGGAAAAGATTAAATAAATTGGGACATTTATTTCTTCCTTGTATTCCTGACGAGATTTGAAATATTTCCATATTGGGGTTCTCACCAGACATGTATGATTTTGTGGACTGATATAGTTCCTTTATCATATCTAGACATTCAGTTGAGTCAGAGCTTGGAAAGCAGTTTCTATTGGACGAGAGGAGGAAGTCTCTGTTAATGTGGACATATGCTGCTCTGAGGTTGACATAGTAGGTATACAATTTTCTGTTAGTGAGATATGCAATCTCCTGGAGTTGTTTAATCACATATATGCCATCATTGCATCCCTTGCGAGAAACAAAACCAAATTGGGTTGTGAGGAGTTGATTTTCATACTGTGTAGGAGCCTGGTTAATGCAATATTCCATTGTATTAATGGAACATTGCATTAACAATTTTACCATAATGGATCCGATTGAGATACCTCTGTATGTTTGTGTGTATCTTGAGGACTCTTTTTTTTCCATAGTTTTATGGGATGTGTTTCTCATTCCAGGAATTGAGAAACTTGTTATTATAGAAGGTAAAATATCTTTAAAAGTTCAGCCTCAATGTTAAGTGATGCTTTATTATTCTTTATTATTAATCATTAGTTTTTTTTTTTTGTTTTTTTTTATAGCTTTCTTAACTTCATCATTAGACTCATTATTGTTTACATTTGGAGATAGACTGTCTAATGATCAGATGTATATTAATGTATGTTCTGTTTTTGTTGGCATCTTCAGTTTAACGTGGTCCGGGTTGAAATATAACTCAGTGATTTTGAGATCTTGTGTGTTTGCTTTGATTGTATGATGTTATTATGATTTTTTTTGTTTTTCCCCACATTTCAGCTGTTTGGCTTCATTAATTTGGTCTCCAGATATTGTTTTTTCAGAGCATTAACTAGATCTTGTATCAATTTGTTAAAAACTGGTTGTTAAAAATTTATAGTAAAGAAATGTTCTAATTTCATATATTGGATATACAAGGTAGCTTAAGTCATTTTACCATTTGAGAAACTAACTTTTATATTTATTTACTAATTGTAATTTCTGTTGGTTTAATTATAGAAGATGAATCTTGTAAATGTCCTCCATTTGCTGCTTAGTAGTTCACATATAGTACTTGAAGTAGCCCCATAGGTAGAAGTCAATTGCAGTTGAATTGTTCTCCATACATATCTCTTGGGAGCTTCATTGTCTCTCTTGCCTTCTGGTGTGTTCTCAACCTGCTGAACTTACAAATTGCTCAAACATTTTATAGTATTGAGCATCAGTCACTGTTACTTCATTGCCTCTTTTATCCTTGAAGAAGTAGAGGCCAAATATTCCTTGTGAAGTTACACAACATTGAACTGTGAATCTGATTCTGGTGTATGGTTTGAAGATTTTAGGTATTCCAAAATCTGCCATTTTGTTTATTGACAAATTCATTTTCATTATCATCTCTCACCATCTGTTGAAAATGAACAACATAATCATGACCTTGCTGATAATCGATCTCTTTGATTACTTGTACTTTGAATGAGTATGTGTAAATCTTTATGTAGTCACTATAAGAACATTCTGATAATCTCAAACTATCTGGAATGATGTCAAGTTGATGGAGCATCTTGCTCAAGGCTTTTCTCAACTCAAACCATATTTTCTGAGGTTTGCATGGTTTGTTACATAGTCTCTCAGCCTGTGGTAAATTGCCAACAGATCCTTGTTGGAAACAACAAACTAGTTTGATTATTGATGATTTAGAGAGCAAATTCCTCACTTGATAATGATATATGTAGGACGTCTATGTGATCAAAATAGACTATTAACTTACTAAATAAAATTCTATTTTTAATTTTTTGGCCTATGCTGAATTTCTTTATAAAATAATGTTCAAGGCTTGAAGTGTTAATATCTCAAAAAATAGCTTTTATTGGGAAAAGTGTTATGAAATTTTCCAGTGGTAGCACCATTTTTTAAGTAAACCTTTATATTTAAGATGCTAAGAAAAAAATAGAAATGCTCATATTTAAATTTTGGAGGTAAAGAATTATCTAATGATTAAATTACAGAATCTAAAATAGGAAGTTGTTTCTCAGCCTGTCTGTGACATTTCTGTATATTGCCTTTAAATTTGTTTAATGTTTGCTTTTGACAGACCAGAAACCTGTTGGAGACATTATCTACTTGGGTTATTTTGAATCCGAATACAATTGGGAAAACACTACTGAAGAGGTGAATTTTTTTTTAATTTATCTATTCATTATTATTACTTATTTTATTTCACCCTATTGTTTTCTCTTCAACCAAGAAAATTGAAAATAAATTAGAAACTGTCAGAGAGACATAACAAACATATCTTACACTTTGTGAGATTATCTTTTATGGGTATTGCTATGACTTTTGTATGCTGTCATTTCAATTTTGTACTGATGTTTTCATGGTCAAAGAGTTTAATGACCTAACAAAAAAAAATGGAGTAAAACTATATACTTGTATTTTTTTGATCTCATCTTGGTTGACATAGATGTTATAGACACAACATTTAATCTCTGGTCATTATCAGGTATCCATAGGACATAGGATATCTATGGTCATTATCAGGTATCCAGCTGACATAGGATATCTGTTGATTAATGTGTTATTTTTTTCCTGTGATGACAGTTATTTTTCATTCCTTCTTCATGACTAACTAGATAAAGTAATTCTAAAAATAATTTCAAATCAATTTTGAAGTGCCTAAATTTTATGAAACTTTTAATAATCGAGAATATTTGATTGACATAAATGATTTATGTGAACATTTTATTGATAGCTAATACAAAATATTTGCTTTTTAAATTTTGGTTTTTGCCATTATTACATGAAGAAGCAATTACACAAAGTTTGCATAAGTTTTACTCATTAATGTAAGTGATAAATGATGTATGGCTTTAGCTTTTGAAAGTATCTATTTGTTCAATTTTTTAAAAAATTGACATGACTTATGTGAGTATTTACTCATAAGTTAAGTTTTGTGTTTGTTGTGTAATATGACTTGCTGAAAATGCCTGAGAAGATTGTGAAATAAAATTAAATATTGAAATTCATATATTTATATGGTTTAGGTTATCTAGATAAAGAACAAAAAAAACTTAAGCTATTTTCTGATGTATACATTTTTTTTTTATATTCAGGAAATTACATTGCGCAAGAAGCATGAACAAAATCGATATCACAGTCAGCGTTATGTGAACGGCACCAAGTGTGATCTTAATGGTGAGGGCCGGAAAACAGAAGTCAGGGTCAGTGGATGGATCATTTTGTTTTTCTTTTATAAAACTTATTTACCCCAAATTTTTGTCCCTACTTTTAAATGAATATACATTTTTGATTGTACCATTTTCTTCTTTAATGAAAGTAGAAATTCTTTGAGTAATATTCAGATTTTTAATGTTTTAAACTATTAAAATGTTTTTTTTTTCTTTTAATCTCATTCTATTTCTATATTAATGCTTAAAATTGTTGAAGATACACTAAGATTATAAAGCATCACTCATCTGGTAAAATGTCTGTTAAAATTTATTTATTTATTTTTAAAGTACTGAATTTTGTGAATATTTAGACTGATTTCTGATCCTGTACTTAACCAATGCTACTGGTGGTTATATATCATTTGCCATTATCCTGCACATAATTTTTTTTCTTTTTTTTTCTTTTTTAATATTCAAACATTTATGAGTAGACATTTTATAGTAGATGCTCAGTTTAATATTTAAAAAATAATTATAATAAAACTGATTCTCCACTGAAAAGTGATCAAATAAATATTGAGCTATACTAATCCAGAATCTGTTTTTCTAGGAATTAAACAATTGACTTTTCACATGATCCATATCAGATTAATTATAAGGAAAAGGACATTAGTTTTTTTATGAATAAATTTGTTCTTTTTTTTTTTTTTTTTTTGTCATGATTTGTTTCTTTGATCATTTTTATTTCAGTTTATGTGTGAGGAAGGCAATGGTGACTTTATTAGTCAGATTGATGAACCTGAGACATGTGTCTATGTGCTAACTGTATACACAGCTACTATTTGCCATCATCCATACCTAAAAGCACCAACCCCCAGCAAACCCATATCAATCACCTGCAATCCAGTTTTAGCCCAAGAGCAATATGATGCTTACTTGGAGCATATACAAAGTAAGCAACTTTCTTTGGTCTCATTTTGTACTTGGCTACTGACTAGCTAATCAGCTTCTGTATAATGTAAGCAAAAGTTACTTGGTGGTGAATGAAAGAATGCATGTACTATTTTATGAAGGAAAGATTAAAAAGATATTTAGTAACATGAGTTTTTTTTGTGTTGTTAGATAAAAGGCAGATGGCTTTCTTTCCAATGTCAACATTATTGAACGACATATTTACTTTTGCATTTCACTTTATTTTAACATATTTCAAGCTAATTTATAATTGCATTCTCTTTAAACTTTTATTTTTCTAACTAGGGAACTGCTCAAGAGGACTTTTGCAGTTTTCCAGGGATTGAAATCTTTCCATTAGAATTCCATAAATACTAGAATGAATGGTATGTAGTTGCTGGTGAATATAGTGGATGAGTAAAAACTTCCAAACAAAGCTGTAAACCATTTTACCTGGTCAACAAAGGAACATCTAAGTTTTTTTCATAGAATATTATGCCCTTTTTCTGAAATTATTAAAAACACTTTTTACCAGTTACTGCTTTCTCTCAGCATTCTTCAAATATAGAGCCTCCAGAACTGCTGCACTCATTTCTAAATGGATCCTTTCTGGCACTGGAAGATTTTATACTTTAGGTAACCACAAAAACTGAATAGTCAACCCTAGTTCATGCTGGAATGTGCTGCAGCCATATCTTACCATAACCATTACTACAATATCTATCACAGGGAACAATGTAGCGGGACCCTACTGCATTCAGAACTACCTGTAATCATTGCAAGAGAGTTCTAGATGATGCAAAGTGCAGCTATGTATAAGCAATCCAAGCCATTGTCGAAAGCATAAAAAATCTCTAACCAAATTCGCAGTAGAGGTGAAGCATTAGTGTCTATTATCATTAATGGCCATGAGGTTATCTTACTTCTGTCAGTTTTTTGTAATAAAGTTTGCTTATGACTCTATGTTAAATGACACAAGCCATCCCCTTGAACCTAAGAAAGCCACCAGTTCAAATAAAATCCTGGTGGTTGTCCCAAAGAACATTAACCTTGACATATCTCCAATCTTGGCAAAATTGTTTAACCACTGCCTGAAGGAGAAATCCTTCACAGGTCTGAGAGGTGTTAAGTGTATTAGTTTGCAAGAATGTGGGTAAGTGCTCATCCTCATTGCAATATCAGCCCATCAACCACCCCTGTCATCAGCAAACTCTTTGAGACTATCATTAACCTCCTGAGCAACAAACAATAAGGATTTTGATCTGCTTGGTATCCTGTTATTATTAACATAGTCAGTGAGGCATTAGACAATAAATACATTATGTGGACGATTGTATCAAAGGTCTTTGATAAGATGTATCATAGGGTGTTGCTACACAAATTATCCAGCTGGAAGAATTTTCTCATTTATCAAGTCTTTCCAAGTAGGTAGGTCCATGAAGGTTGTTAATGACCAGTCCTCCAAACCTTGAATGCATATTGGGACTTAAGTGAAATCCATCTCTAAAGATGCTGAAAAAATGATCGATTCTCTGTACCACTCTAGTAAATATCTGACTCTTGCTATACTCTATCTTTACAAGTGCCAGATCAGACCAAAAATGGAGTACTGCAGCCATATGTGGGTTGCCCAATCTTCAATTTCCAGTCTTGATAGTTCAAACACATCTATACAGCCTTGTGAATAATGAATTATTTTCCAACTTACAACTCCTTTCCCACAGTTGAAATGTTGCAAGCCTTTGTCTACTCTATCACTATTCACATGGAAAATATTCTGACAGGATCATTTCCTTAGTTCCACCAATTTTCTCACAGCTATGAACTGCCATGCCATGTACAGTGAGGCAAACCACCCTCATTCCCTTTGTATTTCATTACTAAGAAGGAACAGCTTCATCCTATGAACTGCTACATTGTAAAACCAGTTCTCAAGAGGTTGCTTTCCAGACCACCACAATTTTATCCTCCTCAAGCCTAGGGTTAACCATTATCTTTTCCATATATCCTCATAATCTGCACCTCTTACCACTCCTGCAACAAACCTCTTTCTTGAATGTCTCTTAGGCCTTGTATACAGTGAACGTTAGTGAAAAATAAAAAGTAGGAGCAGTACTTGTTCAAACCAATTTTGGTTCTCTGAAATAAGCTCATAGTAGAGGACTCTAATTTTACCATATATGGACCATTCTATGGATGAAAACCAGTCTTTGGTAGCATTTCTGGTGGTTCATTTCACTTCGTCCCTGATTTCGCATGTTCCTTGTTTGTTGTAAAGTATCCATTTTTAATTACCTGTCATAATTCTTCAAGAAACATAAAAAGTATTGTTTTTTATTTTTATGTAGAAGTTAAAGCCTTTCACAAGCTGCTGCAAATAATTTTGAGTGCTTGATTTAGATATTTTGAGTATGTTGACTATCATATAACATTAATTATTTCCAGGTAATGTTTTCATTTGATAACTATCAGTTTGGAGCTATGGGGAATAGATAGTAATGGGAGGTCACCTTTTACACATAAAGTAACTGAAGTTGCTTCTTTTCTTCTATCTTTCAAGTTAATCAATGACCTAAATACATCCCAATTTTGATAGTTTTGTTTCAAAACTTGCATGCTGATTTAACTGTCATTTTTATTTTCCAGTGAAATTAAAACTAACTGTTCCTAATGGTATCTTATGACAAGCACAAAAACATTTTGACCATTCCTACTTAGTTGTTTTGTTCACTTCTATTATCATTTCTCAAACATTTTTCAGCTGAGACTTTGATGTAGTCTTTGAAAGTTATTTCATTTGTGAATTTTTATGAATTAGTAGTTTTTCTGCTCTAATTATGAAGTAAAGGCTGAGGAAACTGACTCAGCTTTAATGTGGTCTCTGTGACAGAATTATTGGGAGAAAGATTTTATGTATTCATGGATTTGGCTTAATTGGACTATCATGAGAATACTATTGTTTACTGTTCATTTTGCCTCCTCCATATTTTTCTTTTTTTTTACTTCTTTTTTTCTGAGAGTTTTTTTACTCTATACTAGTCACTCCTTTTTTCTTTCTCTTCAGTTAGGGTTTTCCAATTTTCTGTCAGTTCATGTACATGTTTAAATTAGGAACATTAAGTAAACAATATATTCCAAAATTAATGACTATAAATAAGAAATTATTAATCTCACATGTGGTTATTTAATCAAACAATGTCAAGACAAAAATGAAAAATTTTTCCATATCTGCATTTTTAAAACAATTAAAAATTGCATTACTTGGACTGTTATCCTCATCTTCATTGACATATTCAAAATGGCTGTTGATAGGAATTTTGAACCAAACCCTTTATTTCATCCACCAGTGTAGATCTAGTTCCATGTGCTCTTCCAGATGCTTCAGTTATTTCCTTTTAACTCAACTCTCCAAGTTTTGGTTGTGGCCTGGTATTGAACTCGCAACTTTGGGTCTAATCAACAACATTATCCACTAGGCCATGTGTCATTGAGGACATCTGTGTATGAATTTTGGGGACTTATAAACCTAACGTCTCTGCAAATAATTTTTTTACCAGTGCTCATATTGTAATTTTTTCTGTTGCATTTTTTTTTTTTTTTTTTTTTTTTGCAATTCTTGTTGTTATTCATTGCTTTTCTCTAACATTTCTTATTACTGGTTCCCATATTGTATTCATATCTATGCTTGGTCAGCTCAGGAGATTTTTGTGGCCTAGCATATGTGCTGATTCCTTTGAAATGTAAGTAAATTTGAACTTTTTGTATTTTACTAATACAAAGAAAGCTCATTTTACTACTTTTTTTTTTATTTGGATCTGCAATCATTTTCACTTAGAAGAACCTTTTATATTCAGTACAATTTTTTTGTCTAAGAATTGGATGAATTTTATATAGTTATTGATTTTTTTTATACTTATGTACAAATATGGGTTAAATCTATAAAAACACAATACCTAATGTTTAAAATGAATTTTTAATAATAAAAAAATCTTTTTTTGAAGCTTTTATTTTAGTTTTAATTTGAAGCTGAGAGATTAAATTTAATATTTCCAATAAACAAAATACTATGCTGTATTTAAAAACTAATTTAAATTGATTGGAAGTCATTGTTTTTTGAAATTTCTAAAATTTTTGAATTTTGCACCATTTTTAGCAAAGTGTTATAAAAATGTAAATCTCTTTATTAAAAAATACTCCAAAAATAAAATACTTTCTGAAACTTTATTTCAAGAATATTAGCTGATTTAAAGTATAATTAATCTGATTTGCAACAACTATTGTATTTTTTTAAGTTTAATATATCACAGAAATGCATTTTTCAATTCAATGGTAGCTTGTTTATTTATGTTGACAGGTTTTTAACACCTCTGTGACATTAGATTGTTATCTAATGTTGTTCTACTGGGGCTTTTAACTTAAAAAATAATTGAGGAATATAATGCAAACACCTTTTAAGTACTCTGTAATTTTAAAAATTCAAGAAAATATTCTCCATAATGTTTTATTGAATTTTAGAGTATTTGGGCTCTAAATTTATTATAGGTGTCACTCTTATTTTCTGGCAGTGCTATATTTGGGTGACCATATCAATAAAATTCGGCAAACTTTTGCACATATAAAAACAGTTAAAAATTCTTTTAAAAATATTCGGAAGTATCAGATAAGCTTTACAGTATTTGATTAGTAAATATAGGTTTACTTTTACTTTCCTAAGAGTTACACCATTGAAACTGAATTTTAAAAGATTTAAGAATATTATAAATTATTCTAATTAAAATTTGAAAAATTCATTTTTCATTGAAAAATTTTTTTTTTTAAGTATTATTTTCATAAAAGTAATTAAAAGCATCTTAGTTTTATTGTTTTTTCTACTTTTTGATTCAGATTTTCAGTAAAATTAAAAAAACAAATTGGTAATTGAAATTCCCCAGAGAATTCTGCTTTTAACTAATCACTAAAAATTATCACACTGAATTTCTCAAATTTTCATAAAATTAAGTAAGGGAGTGAAACACGTGTATGAAAAAAACAAATTACCAAGATTTTCTAATAAAAAAGATTTCTAAAATAATTTCATTAATTTGTGAATAAGTCTGAAAATTTCATTAAAATCTGACAATTGAGTTTTACAATAATTTCCAAATTGAGGTGTCTTTCATTGCAAAAGATGCTAAAATTTGCTGTTTAAACGTAGTTCATCTGCTGATGCAAGAAAAACAAGGTTTTTAATCAAAATTTCAAAAAGGAGTAAAAAATTTAATTAAATACTAAAAAATACTTTGATTTTTCTCTTAATAATAACAAAGATTTTGACTATGTTTTCATTATGTTTGGAGCATGTTTCCATCAGAGTATGCTAATATTTTTTTTTTTTTTTTTTTTTAGTGATTTCATGGTGGTACGTAGTTAAATAGCAGTACAGACTGATGTCTCTAGCCATGATTGGCAATCAGTGTAGGAGAAGGACAACTCTGAATTCAAAACCGGATGTGGCCCTGATGGGATACATACTTGAACTGTAACTAAGGTCCATTAAGCATAGTTGCAGCATAGACCACAGTTTGGCTCTGTGAGTGTTGAACAAATGCAAATGGGCCTGCTTGGAAATGAGCAGCCATGCTGAAGATGAGAAATCCTACTGATTTGCAGTGTGCCTTCAAGTTATAAGAACTCTAGAATTTATATGAATCAGAAATGTGACATATTATTATTTCTATGAAGTAGGATGTGATATAATCCTTAAAGTTTCACAGTTTCCTTAGTCAACTGGTTTATATAAACCTGAAAGATCTAAAAGAAAAGTCTGAAAATTTTTTTTTCTTCTTCAGGTGAAGGAAAGCAGAAAAAAATGGAAAAAGAAAAGTTGCTGGAAGCAGAAAACACTGAACTTCCAGGAAATGGTAACTTGATTTTAATCTTTGATATAAGGCAAGCATAGTTTTGCATTGCCATTTATTACACTTAATTATACCTTGAAAATTGTATTAATGTGTAGATTTAACTTTCTCCTTTACTCATTGATTCATCAGTAATTCTCAGTTACAACTATCTTTATTGACAGTGAAATAAAAATAGTAAATTCTTAGTATTCTGTTTATAAATCACTGCTATTTTGGTGTGTCATATTGATTGTTATATTAGAGATGGTGCTAAAATGAGTAGATTCTGTTAATTTTATTTGCTCATTCTTTCATCATTGTTTAACGTTTTCCATCACTGACAAGTTTTAGATAGCTTTGATTTTGGTGACATAAAATATGTTGTTAAGCTAGTTGGTAGCTACCAATAAAATGGAGGTTATCAGTTACTTTGATTAATATAGCAAACATAGTTAACAATTACATTCTAGTTAAAGAAATAGTTTATCAATTTTAAATTTTAATAATCAATTTAATAAATTTTGGAAAGGACCACCCAATACTGATTTAGCAGAAATTATCAAGTGTTGCATTTGGATTTTACAAAAATATTTTATGGAATTCAATTAAAATTTGTAATGAAATTTCGAAAAGGCTGTAGGTTTTAAATAATTTTAAAAATATTTTAAAATAAAGACATGATTCACTTTCATCATTAAATGATAAAGTTGTAAGTAATAAATATTGTATGAATTAATTGGGGATTGATAACAACTATTGGGAAATTTGATGCCAATCAACACTTAAAACTTTTTCTGTCTTCTATGTTTCTTCAGGAAGTAGGGTCATAGCTCTCCACATTTTCCTCTCTTCTGTTGTTTGAACTAATATTTGTTCATTTACAATTCCTTTTTGTGGGATTTGTTTTGCCATCTATTCACCCAAACTTACGAGAGAGTTTTCTTGCTGCTTTCTTCTGTTTTGCCTTTAATGTACCTTGTGAATGTTAAATTTTCTAAGCTTTCTTTATTCAAGTCCCAAGAATTTCATCTAATTCTTTCAAATTGTTAGCAGCAATTTCTTTGTAGTTCCAGTTTTTCTTAATACTCCTTCATTTTTCACATGTTTTGTTTATGGCATTCTCACTATTTGTCAGTAGAACTATATATTTGTCGCTTCAAGTCGTTTTTATCTGTGACACTATTGTCCAGCATTCACCTGCCATAATTAAACTTTTAGAAACAAAATACTAAAGGAGACCACTCAATACTAAGTGAATTTTCTTGTGTAACCTCATAAATGAAAAGGTGGAGAAAATATGATTTTTTTAAAGAATATAAAATATTTTCAGAAAATGTCATTCAAATGGTTTCTTTTCAACTATGTGACAATAATCTCTATTGTTAGTGCAGTTGTTTATTAATTACTTTGTTGCCAGATGTTCTTTTATCTAAAAAAATCCATTAAGATGGATAGATGGTAAGCAGAGAGAGAGAGAAAATAGTTATGTTATTAATGGTAGAAGAGTGCTGAAAATGTTTATACTGTTGTGTATTGACAGCAGTGAATAATCTTAGCTTGAATTTTTCTCATGGCCAGCAATTGCCAGTCATTTTGGTTCAGCAATGAAAGACTTCAACACAGAATTTAAACTTAACTATTTTTATTAATCATGTCGACATGTACTTTATCTAACTATCCAGTGGGCGAGCTGTTTCGGACATGAAAGAGTACATGTCTACATCATTTGACAAGTAAGAAACAACTTGCTGAAAGCTTTTCTTCTAACTCATTCCTATGCTAGCTCACCCAATCAGAATCGACTTACCTGTTATGGTTCACATCTGATCCCAGCTGTCAACCTCTGGAAGTCAGAGTTGAGATCAACTTCCTCTAAAAATAATAATCTGCTAATCTATTATTTAACATACCTAACCTGATCATTAAAAAGATTCATTTATGAATTTTACTTATATTACTCTAAAATACCCTTTACTCTTTTGTGTTTGCAAAGTGTACTCCTTACATTTTTTCTTCATTGGACCTCGGTCACAAGACCCCTCCGACATGCATATATACCATTCTTGAAAAAGAATAAACACAAACAACAAAACTCTGATCAGTTTTTTCATGCTTCACAAACAATTGCAATTCTGCAATCTGATATTCCTGAGGAGAAAAAAATTTCTTGCCTCTTCACTTGAGGCTACATGAAATGTACAAATAATTCACAGAAAAAATACTGGTGCAAAAATGACACAATACATGACGAAAACCCCACACCACAGCATCAACCAATTTCATAACTGAGCCATGTCATTACCACCTAAATTTTACACTTTAAATATATTATGATCTATTCTTATTTCCCACTCACAGTGACATGGTACACATATCACCCTATTTATTCAACCACAACCAATTAATTACTTTATTATTTGTGCATTACCAGATTTACTTGAACAAATCTTGACAAATTTACAACCATTAATTTTCTATAATTACTATTATTAATCATTTGCCTTTGTGTTTCAAAACTCAACTCGCATCATCTCAATTCCTTCTGCCCTTGACTTCCTCCACGGGGTAAACAACCACATCTACTCAGCATCTGCTAACTAATCCATTATTGGCTTTACCATGGTTACAAGGGGTTTCTTCCCTTAGTTGTATACTACAACCTGGCATCCCACAAGCCACCTGAACAGTTCTTTTTAGTTATCAGAGCCGTTCCTCAGATCCGGGGAGTATCCTAGAATATACTCATCTTCTATGAATACTTCACAGCTTACAGTTCCCATTTACTATCAACATTGTCTGGTTTCCCTATCTACATAGCCAGGTGTGACAATTACTGAAACAGCAAACCCCCGCCCCAGAACACAGACCCAAACACATTCGGAAATCCAAAATTATGCAAGCCAAATCTACTTATTCCCACAAACAATGAATTAACTTAATTTTTCCACAAAAAATTAACTCACAAAATTCACCAATTAACAACTTGATTCTTCAACCAATGAAGACAAAAGGACACACACGGCGCTTAAAGAATTCCACACACTGTTACAGAAATTAACAAAATGCTCATTTGTCAGTTAATTACAATTAACAAAATAATTCTAAACTGTTGTAACTGAATTATTAAAAACAACAATAGAAAACTGGAATTAGTTTAAGTTTATTACCTTTTGGTGCAGGGAAACATAATGTAGAATAGAAAATAGGGAAGAGAATTTTTAGCTGTGAATGACTGTTTTCATCAAATGCTTCTTCTGCTACTGCACCTCCTCTTGATGAAGGAGTATTTTAATGTCTTTTATCCAAACTTGTAGGGAAATATTCTCCCCCCCCACACACACACACTTTGAGATTTCACCTCTTCTGGAGGCCATCCCTCTTTCTTTGGGGATCTAAGTCCAGGATTTCTGTTGGACTTCTTTTTTTTTTTTTTTTTTTACACTAGTCCTTTTAGTAAAAATTTTCTATTTTCTATTGTTACATTCTTTGGTTACTTTCTGGAGGGTTAAATTAGTATCTTACTCAAGTCTTGTCTTAGAATTCAGGCATGAATTCCAGTGTATTTATTTGCTGTAAGGCCCTGGACAAAAATTAAACATTTTGGTGCTTAATTTATCGAGTTTGAATTTCTCACATTAATGATTAACTACCGTAGCATACGTTAAGTAGTCTTCATGCTCCTTCTTTTACTAAATTCAAATAATTCCAATGGGTGTTAAAAAGTGAGCTTTTTTCATTGAATATGTTTTTAATAACAGAATTGTCTTTTCAAATGTGATATCTGCAGGTTTCTTAGGAAGTATGTCATTTACATATTTCTCGTGTTCCACAGGTCCTAATTTTTGTAGCAGTAACCAAACTTTTCTTTCATCTGTCTATCAAAGACAATCTTATTTAAATACATCTTCATAATGCCTATAATATGAGGAAAAAGGATTATAATTGAATTCACAAATAGAATTTGCAATAGAATCTTTAGTAATTACAGTTCTTTGTTATCCGATTTTTTAAAAAAATTTTCAACATTTCTTCATATTGTTGGTTCTGGTATTCCTGCAGTTGTTGTTGGTTTAAACACATTTCATGCTGTGTTTTTGCTGTTTTAATAGTTCAAGCATTAGTTATAAATTCCTCCATACTGACAGACATTTTTTTTTTTTTCAAGTCAGAAGAAGAAAAAAAAATCCACTGTACCTTTTATTCCAGCATGCTTTTAGAGTTCTTTTCATTGTTAACTTGTTTTTAGTCCCTCTTAAAAAATTTTGCTCTTTGTGTCGCCAAACTGTTGTAAATGAGTTATCAAAAACAACAATAGAAAACTGGAATTGGTTTAACAACATGTTTATTACCTTTTGGTATAGAGAAACATAATGTAGAATAGAAACTAGGGAAGAAAATGTTTAGCCATGAATAACTGTTTTCAGTAAAAGCTACTGCTCCTCCTCTTGATGTAGTATTTTTGTCTTTCGTCTAATGGCTGAGTCCAGACTTGTAAGGGAATATTCTCCCTCACAACATAAACTTTTGTAAAAACAAAAATCAGCTTCTCACTAAAATGTTTCACCAAAATTAACACTGTTATATCAGTGTGTATGCATGAGTGTTCACTGTTCATACTGTGTCCTTTATTTTTTTATTTTTCTATTTGTCCTTTTTTTGTAACTTTTTTCTTGTCTGTCCATCAAAATTTGTTCAATCTCACATGGTACAAAACTAGTCTGCTTAGACATTTTACTTTTTTTTCCTCCTCGATTCTTTTTCATCATTATTTCTTATGTTGGCTTGTTTAGATATGTATGTATGAGCATTTAGAAAATAGTAATATCATTGTACTTAGTTTCTTTTTATTTTTTCTCTGCCCTTGTGTCTTGATTACTTTTTTCTTTTATTTCTTATTCTCCTTGTTGAGTCTTCAATGTGAACATTTTCTCTGCACTTTTCCACATTGTGTCGTAACCCTCGTTCTGCACCCCCCCCCCCCACCATCCTGGGAGATCTTGGACACGGCACCAATTTGATAAAATGTTGCATGTTGACAGCCATGAATAATCTCAGCTTGGCCTTTTCTTTTGGCTGATGCCCACTAGTCATTTTATGTTTGGCAATGAAAGACTCCAATACAGAGAATTTTAAATTAACTATTTTTATTAATCATGTCAACATGTACTTTATCTCCTTTGCTCGGGAGATGTTTTAGATATGAAAGAAGACATGTATACATCACTGGTAAGAAACAACTCACTGTTACCTTTTCTTCTCTTTCCCATGCTAGCTCAGCCAGTCAAAATCTACTTCCCTATTATGGTTCGTATCTGACCCCAGCCATCAACCTCTGGAAGTTTGAGCCCAGATACACTTCCTCTTTAACAATACATGTTAACAGCAAATATCACTACAAAAATGATTACACTGTAATAGAGATAAAGAACTGAATTTGTTACAGTTGATGCCTTATTAAAAAAATTTAATTTATTCATTTTTATTTTTTTATTCAGAATGTTTTATCAATTAAAATGTAATTTAAGTATTGTTACAATTTACATTACGCTTTTCTTTAATAATCCAAGTTTTTAATAATGATTAATTTTAACTTGAGATTTTGTGTTTGCATATGAGAATGGACTAAAGTGTTAAAATGAGAAAAAGAGCTTGAAATTGATGTGTGTTAATTACATTTAATTACAATTTTTTGAGTGAAAGAATGAGAAAAAGAAAAACATTATTGAGGAGAGAGAACAATTAAAAAAATAGGAATTAAAACCAAAGATAATGATTGATATTACATTTAAATTTTTGAAGATTAAAGTTGACTGGAAAGCAAGTATCTGGAAAAGAGTTTCCCTTGATGAGAAGTGCAAGAGAAGAAACTATTAGTATAGAAATTATGGTTACATCTAGTCATTTTAACTTACCAAAGAGGAAAGCTCATCAGAACAATTACCATAAAAATATTTACAGAAAAGGCACAGGAGGTGAGGTCAGAATTAATAACATTGGTGATTCTTCTTTTGATTTTATCAAGAATCTCTAAATAGATAGCAGAAGCACCATACCAAATATGGCAGTAATATTTAATGCAGGGATGAATGTAGATTAATAAATGTGTCAGATAGATTCTGTTGTCTAGATATTTATCTTTTGCAATATTGTCCATTTATGCAGTTATATCACTATAACTGCATAAAGCAGTAGTTTAGTTTTCACAATGACTGCTTTCAGCTTATCTGTAAGTAAATGAATTTTCCTATCCAAGTGTGTGTGTGCAATATCTTTTTCTTTATCCCTTTGTTCTCTTCAAATGCATTTTCAACTCTTTACCTTTTAATAAGCTTTCATTCTATGCTTTTGTGTGTTCGGAAATGGTGCATGTAATCCTTGCTACTTTTAAACTTCTATTTTAATATTTTACAATATTAATTGTTACTGCTCTAACATAAAGAGTAAAGTTTTCTCTTATATTTGTTCATACTTTATATGGTAGAAAGTAAACATTTTGATATTCATTATTTTCTCATTTTCTCATTATTTCAATGATATTTCACAATATATCCACATTACAACATTTCGATCTGTTTTTTTTTAAAATTACACTTTTAAAAGACATACAAAAGTAACAGAAGTTTACAGTTAATACTGTTTCAGTAAATTATAGAATTATGAATTTCTTAAAATTTTTTTTTAATGTTGTATGTTTAAAAAATGTTTAGTACATTAAAAATTAGTGGAGTATTATTAATTCTTCACATATTCATATTTGAATGGAATTTATAATTTTTGCATGAGCAAAACTACATGTGCTCTTGCTGCTAATGTAATTGAAAATAAAGCATGCTAAATATAAAATATACAGCAGACATTTTTTATTGTTGATAATTTCATGCTTCTAGAAATATCTGTTTTTATGTAGAGTTTCTTTATAATTTCTATTATGTGTATGAGAATTATCTTTTAGATAAATAATTGTTAAATGAATTTAGATTTTATTGCAAAGTCACCATCAAATATTTCTGCTCTGGCAATCTTTAATCTCAGTGATAGATATGGTTATTTCTATAATGGGTAACTATAGAAACATACGTCTCAGGAGGTGTGATGTGTTGGTGTCATGAGGAGTGAACGAACTTTTCGTAATAAATTTGAAATATTGATCAATCATTGTTGGAGCATTTAACCCATGTCTGGGCATCATGACCAAATGAAAAGTGCATGGATCCAAGTTTTTGCATGCATAACCACAGGAACTCAAGTAATAACAAAGCTATATGCGATTGACTGTGAAGGTCACCAGAGGTCATTGAAGAGCATGCCATTTCCAGCTAAATGGAGTAAGCTATGAAATACAAAAATGATTTAATCTTGGAGGTCATTGGATGGAGAATTATTTTGTGACTTTTATGGCCTGTATTGCAGCTAAACAATTACATTTTCTCTGGAGGTAATCAATAGTCAATTTTGGATTAAAGTAGCTTTTGAAAAAATTCAAAGAAAAGAAATTTTAAAGAATTTAACAGAAAGTTTAATTTTTTTTTTCTCTTTTGTTAGTAAAACCTTGTGCAAATGTAGCAAAGGAAATAATAGCTTACCTCACTGAACAAAACACCTGCATATTGCATGCTGAAAGTTAAGAGAAAAATAAACAAAAAATCTCTGAACTTTGTTTTCCACCTCTTGCATAGCTTGGCAGCTTATGCAAATTTTATTTGACCAATTGTGAGCATTTCAAGTTTATAATCTTTTGGATTTGCAGCTGAAGATGACTGTTTTTTTGCATGTGTGATGGAGTAGTTGATACCAGCAACTTTTGGTTCTTTCGATATATCTTTCTGCTACAGTAGACCTAAAAAATGAAAATGTTTACAGAGAAAAATATTAAAAAAAATGACCCAAAACTAGCAGTGTCTCTGAGTGAGACTTTCTTGCTTCAAAGAATGATACAGTAAAAGAAATAAGCTCAAAGCTGTTGCAATAGATTTCTAAGTCATCCTTCTTCTCAAGTCCAACATTATGCAATGAGACTTTCCTATTTGTCAAGCAACTTCTTTCACATATCAACTAACTTAACTAATTGGGTAGGTATCAAAGAGGACATATCCATTCTCTGCATTCCAATAAGCTTCCTCTTTGAATTTCAATTCTCACTCATACTCAGCTGTGGCCATTAATAAGGCATTAAGACAAAGTTCAGACTGATTTTTCTCTATACTTTTCTCTCTTTTGGTTTAATACCCTTTACCTATTGGCATCTTGGAAGAAGAACTAATCTTGCATATCCAGAAACTCTGTCAACCTTAGCAGACTGCATCATTTATTTTGTTTTGAATATCAATCAGTATATTTTTATAGTAAGTTACTTTTTCATTTGTAAATAGCATATTTTCCCCATTTGTTATGTTGTGTAAGAAGGAATATATTAAGGAACATTTTTTCCTCTATTATTATATTTTAAGTTATTTTTCTCTGAGAAGCATCAGTATCCCTACTAGTGAAACATTTTATCTTTAAAAAATTCAAACTGGAATTGTAAAATTCATATTAATATAATCCAGTATATGTCATAACACCTTAAAAATTGAGGATTTTCTTCAAACTTGATAAACTGTTTACACTTTTAATACATATTGAAATTATAGATAATTTGTCATTAAGTTGGGATTTGTTTTATAATTAATTAATCCCTATTTTGCAGGTAGAAAATAGTTTAAAAATAGTTCTATCAGGTCATCTCATAAGTTCTGTCCGAATTTTGAATAAAGAAAACAAGTGAACAAATGTTACATTTAATTACAGATTCAATCAACAATGTATTTTCCCTGATTATCTATGACTTCCTTCCATCTATTAACAAGCTTACTAATTCCATTACTGTAAAATTCTTTTGATTCGAAGAACTCACAAATGTCAGTTTTAGCCTCTTCCTGTGTTACAAAAGCTGTTTCTTACAAATAATTCTGTAAGCTACAAAACAAATGGTAGTCTGAAGGAGCAAGATCGGGAGAATAAGGTGGATGAGGAATTTTCTCCCAACCAAGTTCTTCGACCTTTTGTGACGTGATTCTTGCTGTGTGGGGTCGCACATTGTCCTGATGAAACATCACCTCTTTCAATTCACTAGAGCAGGTATTTTTTTCCTCAAAGGTTGGTTCAAATGCTCTAATTGCTGACAGTATATTTGAGCATTAATTGTTGCATTAGGTGGTAAGAATTCAAAATGGATTATTCCTTGGCGATCCCACCAGATTGAAAGAACCTTTTGCCCATGAAGTTCCCTTCTCAGCTGTGGCTGGAGTCCTTCCCCTTTACCAAGCCACTGTCTATGATGCTTAATATTTCGATAAAAGATCCATTTTTCGTTGCCAGTCACAAGTCTATCCAAAAAAGGGGAAACAATTTGGCAAGAATGGAGAGATGTCAACTCGGGATTTGAGGTTGTTTTCAGACAATTCATGAGGCACCCATTTTTCAAGTTTAGGAACTTTTCCAAGTCGTTGAAGATGATGATGATGAACAGTTGTAAGGTTTGAACTGAGAACCACTGCTAATTCCTCAACTGATAAAGCAGGATTTTCTTCAAGGGCTGCTTCAAGAAGCTTTTCATCAAACTCAACTGGACATCCGGTTCGATCTTCATCTTCAAGGGTGAAATCTCCACCTCTGAATTTTGCAAACCATCTTCTGCAAGTTCTTTCATTCACATATTCCTTTCCATAAACTGAGTGAATATTTCTAGCCACTTCAGCTGCTGAGTTTCCTTTCTTGAACTCAAAGCATTATGTGCCTCAAATGATTCTTGGGTACTTCCATGTTAGCAGGGTTTTAATCAAACAAAATTTAATTTTATTGTTTTCTGAAATAAAATTTGATCAGTTTAAATGCATCTAAACATAAAAATAATGTTCAGCTCTATTAGACATTATAAAATACTCTTTAAATTTCGTTCATTTTAACAAAAAGTTAAAATTCGGACAGAACTTATGGGATGACCTCATACATTTAGTTTGCTACTATCTTAATATTTATTTGCTACTCTGGTTTATGTTTAGTGGTTTTTGTATCACATAATTGCTAAATTGATGACCTTTTCACAAATATATTAACATAATGTATACTTGAATTGAGATTTGTTACTGTAATGACAAGGTTCTATTTTCATGTTTCTAAGAAAATGTAGCCTGTTGCAGGGCTCCAGACTCATTTTTTTTTTCATCATCATTTTGGAAAATAACTAAGTCTCCTGAAAACATTTCCAATTAATAAAAATATAAAATACCAGTGTTATTTATTCATAATATGTTTTGAAACCTTATCATTTATAGTTGTTAATATAATGTAGACACCATTGAAAATATTTAAGAAATAAATTAAGGCTAAAATAGTAAAATTTTTAAAATGAATAAATACAAAAACAAATTAAATTTGACTGTATTTTTTAAAAGATCACATTTATTTTTATTTAAATATTTAATTTAAATCACCTTGAATAATTTTACCTGGATTGTTTTTAATTTTATGCTCAGAGTTACTTTTATCATACTTTAACAATTGTGCTGTATGCATTCATTTTCTATACAGAATATTATAATGTTCCAACTATTCATGATCCAAAAACAGTTTTGTCTTTATCAAAAAATTTGAATTTACCTTTCATGTTTATCATTTTTAAAATTTTCCTTCATATTTTTAATTCAGTTTATGATAAGCAAAAAAAACACAGCCCATGTTTGTTAATGGTTCCTCCAAGTTTTTTTAACCAGAAATTGACAGAAAAAGTAATTTTCTTGCTTTGTTAAAAGCAAAATTATTTTTTTACAAGTAGATCTGAATATTTTTTGCATTTAGAGTTAGCACAAATATCTAAATTCAAGTTCTTCAACCATCATTTTTTTATTCAGGTTTTATTCACCAGTTTAAAAGGAAGCATTAAAATTTTGTTTGTGTCTGTGTGTATGCTCCATTTATTAAAACCCACCTGAATTGGTGAAAAGTAAAAACAAAATTATTGTAAGAAATTAGTTGCTTTTAGAATAAATACAATAGAATTTTAATTAAAAATTTTGTCTTGGCACAGCATTGTCCCCAAAAACCTAACCAGTCATCCTAATGTTCTATCATTCCAGTATGATGAGATGACATTAATCTCAAGCCCTGCTTTTGCTAATAGGTTGTTTTGATTATTGTGTATTGTTTTTGCATTAAAAAAAAAATTAAGAAGAAATTGATAATTAGCAGTTATGCAGTATTATTTTTTCTTGCAAAGAGAATTATGGGTAGGTTCTGGTCTTCCTGTGGTGATGGATTTTTGTTAAGTAAGCAGTTAACGTTGTAAGCCTAATCATAAAAGGGGTTTATCTTATTTTTTCATATTGATATTGTAACTATTTCTTCACCACTTTCACAGGTGTCTAGTTTTATTTTTTACAGAAAAGGAATTAACTTCTGTAGATTTGAGTAAATCCTTGAAAATCCACCTAACCAGTTCCCCAGAAGAAGCAACTGCTGTATTTAAAGGGATGCTGTCTTCAGGTCTGTCTTCATCCCCTGATAAATCATTTGGGAAAAGCTTGTTCACAGATGATGATTCAGTTGTGAATGACCAGTCACGTGTGTCTCCATCTGATCGGGGAGATGTGAAAGAATCATCATATGAAGATGAAACTGATAATGTGAAAACATTGGAAGATCTAGGAACTGAATCTTCGATTATTACCACGGAAACATCCAAAGCTTTTCCCACAAAGTAAGTATTTATAAATATTTATATTAAGTATAGTTGGAAAATGCTGGTACATACATGCATCTAAGATCCCCCCTCAAAAAAAAAAAAAAAAAAAATGATAATTAGTATTAAGAAGATCTAGTGTGAGTGGTACAGTATCTGAATGCCTGTGTCAATACTTAACAGGTGGGACAAGCAGTATGAGGTTTTGCATTATCCTACAGTCAATTCTGCTCCTATTCTATTCACTACTTGTGGCCAAAATGCTTGCAACTTTTGATACAGCAGTTCCAAATACTAACTGGACTTTTCCATGATAGTCTGATCATGTTGCAAGTTGGATTAGAGGATCACTAAAAAGTCAGGAGAATATTTTTGGAGTTAAGATTTGATTTTGGTATAATTGAGTGGCTAGTAAGTTTGTCAATTCAATGAAAGCCACATTTCCAATTATCATACAGAAACCGCTTTTCATCATTGGTAAGAACACTATCAAGAAAAATGGTCATTTTTTTTTTTTAAATAAGCAAATTGCAGCAAATGTCAAACTGTGCAAGTTGCTGATCATCAATCAAATAATGGATTACCCACTTCTGCACTTTGTGCCAAATATCTTTTGACTCTTGTTTGGACAACAAGATTCATTTTTTTTCTCCTGACACTTGAGTGTTTCTTGATGAGTCTTCATGATTGCTCTCAATTCTTCATTGTCAAATGATGGCTTGTGACTACAATCAAGCTCATCTTGGAAAACCAGATCACCAGAAATTAATTTTTAGAATCAACAATTCTGAAACTGATGCCAAGTATTGCAAGACACCAAGTACCGTTGAAATTATAGCTGGTTTCAGCTGTGCAATGTCAGTTGAAACTCCTAGCAAATAATGATACGGAAATCACATTTATAAATTTATTTCTTCAATACTCTACATAGAAGAAAAAAAAACCCTCAAGCACCTTTAAAGAGGAGATGCATAGCTTTAAAATGTAATATGTACACATAAACAGAAGGGAATGAGGTGCTAAAAAATGATTGTGAAAACAGTCCTCTTATTTCTACCTTAAAAAAAAAAAAAATAAGCAGCACTTTTCTCCAACACTGAAAGAATGTGTCTTGTTAGATTTTGAGTAACATTTCTATCCTCATCTTTATAATATGAGCATCAAATTAACATCAGTGAATTGTCATAACTTAAAGAAATATGAGAAAAACTGTGCAATAAAGTTGGTGTCTCTAAATAATTTGTGTATTCTTATCAAAAGTGAAATGAAGATCAAAATGATTACAGTTTTAATTATGTTAGGATTACAGTCATCAAAATTATACTTGAAAGTGGATTATTTAAAGTAAGTCTTCTGTTTTTATAAGTAAATGTCTGTCTTAGCATCCAAACCTCTTGCATGCTTATAGTTGCAAGAATGTGATAAGCATGTGGTGAAACACTATCTTCTGTCACTGTCCATAGTAAATAAATATAATAGTAATAATTCGAGGTAGTTTGCCATCTGTATACATATTTATAGTACTATATTTATAGCAGTACATAATGTATGCCAAAAATATGATTCCTTTAAAATATTTCTACATATATTTTAATGTTTTTATGTAATGTAAACCAAATAATTTGGGTATATTGATGATACAGTTCAGTAGATTCTTTTGTTAATCAGAAAATACTCCAATTCATTGACAAAAAAATGAAAGGTCTGTTACCTTTATAGCAAAATGTAACAATGTACCTGTTGTTGTTTGCTTAATGCTATTTTTATTTGAAAAATACTTTCATTCTCATTTTAAAGACTTTTCCATGAGAAACTTTCACAGCTTTGATGAATAATTTTCTGTTTTTATTTTGGACAGGAATGAAGTTGATTTTCAGAAGGATATAATAGATGATAATGATGATGAATTTTCTGGTAACCTGAATAAAGGTCTGTCATATTGCCTTAATCAATTGTAAACTACAAAGATTTGTAGATTTATACATACATCTCAAGTAATAATGGTGTGCGTTTATTTTTATTTATATATATATATATATATATGCTATGATTGTTTACATTAAGTTACAAATTCAGAGCAGACATGATAGATTGGGAAAGATCAACAAAGATGCGTATTTAAAAGCAGTAATTCGAGCTTTGCTTAACCAGAAGTTCTCTGTGGCTGAACAGTCATAGCACACCAGGCTGAATGCTATGTGTGTGTGTGTGTGTGTGTGTGTATATATATATTTATGAATAAAAATGACAATAGGAAAACTAATAATTGCTGACGCGTTTCATCCAATGTGAACTTTATCAAAGCAAACTACGAAATGAATTTAATTGAACAAGGTAACTAATAAAAACAAAAAACGGAATGTTCCTAGCAACTGGAATGTAGAGAACACTATTTTCATATTGTTAACTGAAAATAATGTCAGTATTTGTCACGTGTGGAGAATATTGTCATTATATCTGTGTTGATGTATTCAATCATTTTCTTTTGATTTTATGAATCTGTTGTGTACATTTCTTTGTGAGAGCATTAATTTTGTTAAGAGAGGTGAAATGGGGAAAAAACCTGGGCGTAGATTAATATTAATCATATTTGAGGCCCCTTTAAGAAAATCCCAAATTAAACTATATAATACTATTTAGCTTAAAAAAATTATTTTTTTGAAAGTTATTCAACATCACTTGAGAATGGAACAAAAACTTTAATTGTAAGTTAAAGATTAGTTATTAGTTCCAAAACATGGTCATTTCTATGTTGTAATGAATATATATTTAAAAAAAAATAATATTATGCTCTAATGTGTATCGAGTACTGGTTTTAAAAATAAATGCTAAAGAACTGTAGATTATAAATCTGTTTTTCTTTTATATATATATATATATATAATTCTTGTTTGTCTATGTGAGATTTAAGTGAATATTGAATCCATTACATTCACTTACATGCTAATACCATTGGGAAAGTTATGAATCCTCTTCTCCTTCCAGCTATGGGTAAATAGCAGGACAGACTGGGTTCTATAGCCTTGGATGGCAACTGGTCTACCGCAGAAAGGAGTGGCAACCTACTGTGGGAAAAATCTGTCCTATCAGTCAGATATCGAAGATACATGATCGCCTAAGTGTGTATCACACATGGCACATAACTGACTGACTATGTGGGGTAATGTATATTTGTGTATGCCTAGTAGGAGGCATTTTCAGCTATGTTTGGTGGTTGTCATATCCTAAACTCTTTATGGATTTTATAAAAGTTGGTGATCTAAATAAAGCAATTTTGCCATGTGTAAAATATATATACATACATATATATATATACACACACACACACACACACACAAATGTAAAAGAATGAAAAGAATATAAATTCAAATGTTCATAACATTATTTTATTGGAACATGCCAGTTACTGCAACAAAAATGCATATTTGTTTTGATGTCTAAAGATGTCTTGTCAGGAGGTTAAAAATGGTGGTAATAAATGATTTTATTTAAAAATACAGTTTATGAAATATCACTTTTTTATTTTATTTTATTTTTTTTTTTTTTTTTTTTTTTACATTTTTGAAAATTTTCCATAGAAGGCAAAGAAACAAATATATAAAAAAAAAATTTATTGAAAAAAGGAGGGGGGAAAAAAAGAAAAGGCATAAGAAATCAACCCTACTACAAAGAGAAGGGAAGGAAAAAGAAGGAGAGGAGTATATCTAAATTTTACAGATACAAATGAAAAGGAAAGAGAAGAAAATAAGATATGAGAAGTTGATACCAGTTTTAGCCAATGAGAATGAGAACACGTTAAGATGGAAAATTCAAAATTGAACGGAAATATAATGTGACAAGATAGGAAACATTACAGATACAATGTAGCAATTCAAACTTTGACATTTTGAATGAAATCACATATTCAAACAAAATTAAACAGTACGTAAATAAGACACTTTAAGAAGAAAAACCATATACAAACAAAACAACTACTTAACCATATCAACCTTACATTATATATTTGAATACAAATTAAATTTTAAGCATTTATATGACTTTTATATAATAAATCTTAAACAATTATCTGACTTTTATATATTTATATTAAATTAAAAACTATTCTCAAACAACATCACAAGTAAAATAATTATAAGCTAATTCACGGCTAACCTTACTACCAGTAATTTACAAATACTAACCTATTTGATATCATAATCAAGAATAAACCACTAAGGATAACATTAAAATGTTTATATAAACATAATATAACATAAAAAGAGTGATTATTTAGTTAGAAAGTTTAGCAAGATTGTAAGGTTAATTCCTTAATATGCCTACAATTCACTGTAGTTTCATATCTCTGATTTAATAATTGATTGCTATTCAAGAGTTTAATTATCTCAATTTTCTCCTGTAGACAAAGTAAACTCTGTTCAGTCATGGATTTACAGATTCTGGCTTGTTTAAGAATTTTTCATTTAACTTTAGATGTTTTCGTCTTTCAATTTTCAAAACTGTTTAGAAAGTGAAGTCATATTTCATTTCTCAGCATTAGTAAAGGATGAAAGATGATTATACAAACGTTTAATAAAGGTATTCATTGCACTCCCAATATATATTTTAACAATCTTGGGATTTTCAATTGATGAAATAGAGCATATATGCACAAAGGATTTTGTTAAGCACTTGTTAGGTAAAGGACATTGGTTGGAATTTTTACAATTACATAGGTTGGTGATACAAGATAAATTAGAATCACTATTAGCATTACAATTATTATTGTTATATAATTTCAATATTTTCTCTAGATTATTAGTACAACTATAGCTAAGTTTTAGAGTATTCTGATTAAAGATTTTACTTAATGAATTACTTTTAGGAAAATGTTTATCCATTAAGTTAAGAAACTTATGTCCCAATTTAGTATGAACTAATTGATTGAATGGAGATTTATACCATATGATCTTCCTGTTTCTGTTTTTCTTTCTGGAACAACCATAATCTTCTACAAACTTAATTTCAGAAGATCTGAACCCACTATCTCTTTAAACCATTTGTTTTTCCAATATCTCTTTGTTAGAGGAGTGTTGGCTAATACGTTGTTCAACAGATGAATTATAAACTGTGGATGATTGGAGATAGGGTGGATATAAATTGGGTTGGCATTGTTTTTCATGTACGGCTGAAAATTATCGAGAACTAAATTTAAAGTTACGCCTAAGAAAACAACTTGTTTGATATTGGAATTAATTATTATACTAAGATTAAAAGATATTAAAACTCTATGGATTAATTTTGTAAGTTTGTCAGCTTTAATTCCAGTAGAGTTATTAACAACCCTGAGACCATTGTCCCTATAAAGTCCTATACTATTTAAATCAATATCTTCATATGCTATGAGGTTGTACAATAAGAACAATCCAACTAAATCAGAAGACTCTGCAGAATCCACTGATCCCAGTGTTATGTTGAAATAATCAACCAAATTTTTAATCCACTGTTATTGTGGGTGAAGACTGATCTTCTACATTTCAAAATAATGTTAATTTCATCCTTTGAAATGTCTGAATAAACATCAGCAAATTTCAATACTAATTGGAAAAGGTCTTTAGAGATAAAAATCCACGATATTGAATTGGATGAAAGTACAATTCTTGTCTTCAATGTTCTTGAACCAATCGATCATTTTAGAAGTACCACTAACACAAACCTGAATTTCAGTGTAAATTACCTACTAGAATTATTAATCCAATTAGATTGAAGATTAGTAGAATAAGTAAAGTGATCTTAGAACGTGTCAACCTACAAATAAAAAATCTACTTGATCTCATACAATGGTGTGGTACCATATATATATATATATATATATATATATATATATATATATATATATATATATATATTCATGAATTATTCACACAAAAACAAATGCAAAGGTCAATGATTTAATTGGCGAGAAATCCATCGTCGCAAACAATTCAAATAATATACAAAAACCTCCGAATCCGTTATGAATGAAAAGATCCTTGTTTCTATAAATTCCTGCCGCATTAGTTCTTATTTTACTACAAGCTTTCGTCTGTTCCTACAGACATCTTCAGGTATGGAATAGATGTTGTTCTTGTTTTTTTCTCTTAGTAATAAGAGGACAACGAAAATATATGTATTGTTGTATCCGAAAATGCTATTGGAAATGAGTTATTGTTTTTGAGCGTGTAATAGCAACGCTGAGTTTGATTTTAAATTTTTACAGTTGTGCGTTCATGTACAAATATGGTGATGAACAAATTTTTTTTTTTTAAATCATTAACCTTTGCATTTGTTTTTGTGTGAATAATTCATGAATTTGTAAATTGATTGCACGTTTATCGAAATTAAAATAACTGATCCAAGTGCGACTTTTGGATAATAAGTGCGACATTACTGTAATTATTGAACAATATAGTTCATGCCACTTTGACAGAAAATTTACCAGTAAAAAATTCTTTCATAACGGATTCGGAGGTTTTTGTATATTATTTGAATTGTTTGCAACGATGGATTTTTCGCCAATTAAATCATTAACCTTTGCATTTGTTTTTGTGTGAATAATTCATGAATTTGTAAATTGATTGCACGTTTATCAAAATTAAAAATATATATATATTATTATTATTATTATAATTTTTTCTTTTTTAAAAATATGATTCCATCATGACACAGATATTTCTATGTTTCAAAACTGAAACTAAAACTGTAAAAATTAAACTTAGAATCCAGAGTTTCGTTCCATTATGCTAGGAATAATTTTCTAAGAAATTTACTTAATTTATAAGCGCAGACAATCTTAACATTTTGAGTTGTTAATGTTGAGGAAAATTCAATCTATTTTGATTAGGGATGGTTGGGTTTTAATTTTCCTAGATAACTTATGTATCAAATATATACTGCGTGCCAAATTATTATCAAGATAACTTTTTTTCTAATATTTCAAAAACCGTCTAATTAATTCACACAAAATTTTCACACAATGTTGGCAACACTGATCTGCGCAATCACTGAAATTTTTGTACTGATCTGCAGTTCATTACCCAGTCCTTGCACCATCTATCTGGCCCATCAAGTGTTGCTCGAGTTTCGTCTGTGAACAAAACTTTAGAGAAGTCAATCTTCATATTGTCCTCGGCCCATTTCAATCGATTTTGAATGTGATTTCTCGTCAACGGAGGCTTCAATAAAAGTTTGACTGTTGCTATTTCCCTCAGATACTGGCACCGAGTAATTTAGACACAGTAGGATCCCCAATGCGACTGAAAAGCTCTTGACTGGTAAGTCCAGGGTTCTTTGTGGCCTCTCGTTTAAGTTGTGACAAGAGACGATGTGAAATAACCCTCCGCTTGCCTTTATCTGCCCTTTTGTGTACTTGTGTAGAGTCGGCGGTGAACTTTTCATTGTTTGATGACACCTCCCTATCATTTTAGAAATTTATTTGGCACGCAGTGTATGTTACTTACAAAGTCAGGTTAAGTTTAGGTTGGGTGGGGGTGCCTGCTCACAAAAATACGCATCTTTTCTAATTAAATACCACCTTAATTAGAAAAGAACATAATTCTTTACGAGTATGGAGGATGGGAAATGATCTCTCATCCTAATAATTTTTTTTTTTTTTGTTTGGTTTGTTTAGCAAAGTGTGCCCTTGCATTGCCATACTGGAGAATTACACCTTTGCTGTTTACAAAAGTAGGACATTTTCAGCATAATGTGTTGTTTACTGATCAAGTTGCTAGCAATAAATATCTGCGGTGATGTTCCAATAGATAATAATTGATGACACCTTTTGTATTCCACTAATCACAGAGCAAAAAATTTTTGTGGATGCTATCCTGGTTTTGGTGATGACCATTGTCTTTTTCATTTTGTCAATGTAAAAAAAATTAACTGATGGCATTCCTGGTTTAAAAAGAGTGTTGCAGATGGTAGAACATTGTGTTACGATTCCAAATTCTCTCTTAGGTTTTTGTAATTAAACACTGAGATCCACCATAAATGGCATATTGTTGGAGAGAAGAGATGATAATCTAATTCTAGTTGCTGTTTCCTACCACTCCACCTTGGTTTTGCATTGGTTGGTTGATACATATTTCATTGCTATGAATTATGTAATTACTCCCTGAACACTCTTATTATGAATTTAAAATATTTCTATAAATGTTATTTTAGCCTTTTTTCTGGAAAAGGCAATAAAGTCATAATTTCTTCAATAATTATTGTAGCAATATTATAAAGAAAATAAAACTTTGAGGGTAATTAGGAATTATATAAATTGTATATATTTTAAAATACTGTATTATTATTTTTTGTATTGGTGAGAATCCTAATACTGTCACTGAACTTAATCATTGAATTCACTGAGACAGAACAATTTTGGAAACTGAAAATGTGTAACACACACACACACAATACGGGAAGTTTTTTTTTCTGCTCTGTGTGGTGTTTTATTCAAAAAGATAAAAAATACAGCTATTTTAAATTATTATAACTGCCAAATGAATTGTTTGAATATTTTTTTAGTTGTAAAATGCACAGTTTCTATCTATTTCAGTTTGTTCATGTTTTTCCATCTCAGCATTTTCTCTAACACACACATATCTATACTATTTTCTAAATTAAAATCATTCTATAGGCATGTCTATTCAGTCTTCTTTCTGATGTCTTTATTGATTATAATTAGACTTTAAACATTGGCAAAATTTCTCAAATAAAGGACTTTGTGCAAGTTAGAAAAAACAGAGATCCAAATATTTATCCTAGTTGAAACTTGAAATCAATCAAAGAATTTTATTGAATTAGATTTTTTGAGTTTTTAAAGAGGAGGATTTTCTACTTCATTATTATGGTTATTTTCTTAACATTATTTCTTTTTATTTGTAGAAATTGCTGAAGCAAAAGAGCACTTTGTGAGCACAAAAGAGAAGTTACAGTCTGTGTTGCAGGCACAATTTAAAGATTTGGTGACAGAGGTAAGTAGAAAGATGCACAAAGAATAGGATCAGGTAATTGGTTGATTGAGTCTTGAATTAATGATTGGGTCAATGGAGGTTGGTCAAATGACTGCTTGACTGTAAGTTTGAGCAATTTATATCTGAGTAAAATAATTGCTCAGTTGTCTGCCTAAATGATAGTATTGAATTAAATGTTTTGTTAACTGAAATTTCGACTTTTGCTCATGTGAGGTGGGTGGGCTTTTCACCATTGCTTATCTAGTGATAGTTTGCTGGATAGACTGAATTTTTCAATTCATTATGATTGGTCAACATTTTTTTTGTTTATTAAAATATTCTGGAAGATGATAACATAAGTTTAATGCATGTAGTTGCAAAAAAAAAAAAACAGGATGGCCACTTCTTTTTATTTTAAAGTAGAATTAGTTTATTATTATTATTATTATAATTATAAATCTAACCATAAAGTTTTAAAATGGAAAATGTGACAAATAAAAATCCAACTAGGATCAAGTTATTTGAGGATACATTTTATTTATTAATCATTTCACCCCAATCAGGGCAATAAAGCCACTAAGACACAATAGTTAAGAGAAAAAAAAATTAAGGAGAGGAATTATGAAAACAGAAGATAATGATTGACATTTCATTTCAATTTTTGAAGATCAAAATTGACTGGAAAGCAAGAAGCTGGAAGAGATTTCCACAAATGAGAGTTATAAGAGACACTGTTAGCGTAGAACTTACAGCTACATCTAGCCATTTCAACTGTAAAATGAGATCTTGTTGCCAATATAGTAGTGTGCCTAAATTCATAAGGTCTAGGTACTAAAGAAGAAAGCTCATTAAAACAATTACTGTAAAAAATATTTATAGAAAAGACACAAGGAAGCTACGTTACGGTGGTGGGAATGTGATTGAAGCTGAGATGCCAGGTCAGGACCAATAACATTGAAAATTCTTTGCATTTTATCAAGAATCTCTCAATACATACCAGAAGCACCAGATCAGATGTGGCAGCAATTTCAATGCATGGATAAATGGTAGTAGACATAAATGTGTAAGATAGATTTTAGAGAGAAAAATTGTCCAGCATGACACAGTGAATTAACTTTCTTAGCAGCAGACCTAGCAATTGATTGACTATAATCTTTTCACTTCATGTCAGCTGAAAACATATGCTATTCCTTGCTCCAGTTAACAATAAACTGGAGGTCATTTTTTAGATTAGGTGCCAATTTGACCTCATCAAAATGATCAAACTTACTATTAAGACAGGAGTAAATAGTTATCAGCATAGATACTGAATTGACAACTGATGACATCAGGAAGGTTGTTGATGAAAATTAAGAATAATGTAAGTTTAAGGATAAGAGTCTGGACACATCTGCATTAATGCAAAAATATCTAGAATGGTGACCATTCAAGACAACTTTCATTTTGTGATTTGATAATAAAGATTGAATCAGTTTAGAAATTTGTCCAGAAATACCATAACCTTTCAACTTGTGAAGAAGACCAGCATGCCACACTCTGCCAAATGCCTTCAAGAGTGACTGCAAGCTATTCTTATCTTAAGCTTCATAGACTATTTCAGCAATAATAGTTAATGCATCTGTGGTTGTCCTAGAGAAGCAAAAGCTGTATTACTTATTTGAAAGATGACCCTCTGAGGATATGCTTAACCAATTAGAACCTCTAGTACTTTGCCAAAAAGAGGTAGAAGGCTAATAAGCTAGAATGATCAGAATATTCACCTGAATTCTTAAAGATTGGAATTACATAAGAGGATTTCCAAGAAGCAACAAGGCATTTATTGTAGAGTTTAGAGAGAACAGGAGCCAGTTCAGGAGCACATTTCTTAAAGATTATTACAGGGATATCATCAAGTCCACATGCTTTGTGGGTATCCATTTTAGAGATGATAGCAGAAACCATGGATGGAATTATATACATATCATTCAACCGAGACTCGGTTCTAAGTGAAAAGTCAGGCAAAGATGTTCCATATGAGTGAAGAGAAGAATTAGAAGAGAATTTATAAACAAAACATTCTGAGCGAAAGTAAGGAGGATACTCTTATTTAACACACTATTACAGAACTGCCAGTAGTCACAAGAACCATACTTGTTAGAGGCTATATGGTGCCTTATTCTGTCAATAAACAAAGACTTAGTCTCTTTGAAGATATGTTTACAATTATTACAAGCAGACACAAATAAGCATTTGTTATGATCAGAACTATCATGCTGTTACAGCTGAAAGAAGTGATTATTGTGGACTATATCAGTTGAACAGGCAGGTGTGAACCAAAGGGAAAATCGTGGTTTCACCTGGTATTTCTGAGACGGTACAAAAGTGTTAATGCTGGCTTTAACCCAAGAAACATTTGTGGCATAATTCTCAATAGGAAGGAAGAATATCAGTCCAAGGAGGTGTCTCTAATAAAGTGACAATATGAAGAACTAGGAGAGGAGGTAAGGAACAAATGAAATAAAGAAGCGTGTTGATAAGAATTATTAGAGAAATGAGTAGGGAAATCCTCTATTTGAGTGAGAGACTGAGTAACAGAAAAATTGAAAGTCTGCAACATCATTAACGTTAGAATGATTAAGCCACTTGACGTGATGAGCATTGAAATCACCAAACACAAAAATGTTTGCAAATGAAAGTTTAGAGAGAGCCATTTCTATATTTTCCGACATTTTTGTATATTATATATTACAGTCCTGAGGAGTGTGATAAAGGAAAAATAGATAGCTAATAGAGTGCAATAAAGAAAGTCAAAAGCACATGAAAGAATCATTTGGGAACCTCAGAGACAGTACCCTTGCACCTGAAAGATTTTCCCCAGATATAAACACCAAGGCCATGCATATGTATCCTCGAATCATTTTGACAGTGGAAGATATTCTGGAACGGAATTCATTGGTATTGGTAGAAGAATTTAAATTAGTTATAGAAAGTGCTAAGATATGTGGAGAATGAGTCAAGATAAAATATTCTAGACTACAGGAATTGGAATGAATACCACAAATATTGGAGAAAGAAGGGTTGAGGGTGGTAGTTGATTTTTTTTTTTTTTGTTTACTCGTTTTTTCTTTTCAACATATCTGTCATAATATTATGCTTTAAAGAGAAAAGGCCAAAATAATTATCACTATCATCTATGGCAATATAAACTGACCAGAAGGTGGCTATGACTAAAGCATAATGTGGCCTCAGGGTTGCCCACTGGAAATACATGTGGAAACACCTATCCATGCATGACATGGCACTGCAAATACCCTGATATTATGCGCCTGTTGATCAGAGCAGCTTCTCTAAGTGTTACCAAAGTGTTTGAGCTCCTTACTACCAGTTGGATACATTAACCAAAAACTGACGATCCAGTACCCTCATATTGGACTAGCCTGAAGATGAAAAGACAATTGGAATTGTAATACACAAGTCACTAGATATTGTAATAGACAATATCTTACGCCCGTTAGAAAGATTGATGGTTGCTGACATAGTTGTTTATGACTGTAAAATCCAAGTGATATTACCCTATGCCATGACTGAAAAAAAAGTGTTTTCAAAAAAAGAAAAGAGTTAACTAATCATTGTGTAAGATAAAAAAAATTTCTAGTATTTTTGAATGCCACTGCTTTTTCGATGGGAAGAAAACTTCACCTTTGAAACAAAGCCTCAAACAACAATGGGAAACTCTTGTTAAATTTTTGGTATTTGAAAAGATATTCCATTTTAAACATAGTTTTAACCATCCCATGAAACATTGGTTTGCATGGAATAGCCCAGATAATGTAAACAAAAAGATTATTGACTTAAGCATCTTGGACTCTTGATTTATGATGGATGTTAAAATATATAACACCTACTTTGAATCTGATCAGAGATTACTTGTATCAAAACTGACAACAACAACTAAAAAATAGCTTGTTCACATAAATCACAAAAGACATCTAAGGTATAATATTTAAGTCCTTGAAAATGAAAATCTAAGAGTAGTATTCTGTCAAACTAAAGTTGAAAATGATGTCCTGCCATTTTTACCAAAACAACATAGAAAGAAAATAATCTAGTTTTATCTTCTTTAGCTGAAGCATGTAAGATGATTCCAAAAATACCTAGGCAGGAAAAAATACTCCCATGAATGATAATTTTCATTTAAAACAATTATAGAAGAAACAAACTAACAGAAGAAAAAATGGAAAGAAGAATATTAAACATTTAACTAAGAAAATAAAAGATCTAGTTAATATTCAGAGACACAATATCTTCAGGAAATTGGAAATCAAATTAATAAAACCAAACAGCATAGTCAATGTGTTGAAATGTAGAGAAGGACAAAAAAAAAAAAATCATAACATTATCTAATCGAAAACAAAGCAAGTAATCTCCTGGTCTTAAAAAAAAACACTTCTAATCACATTTCAACCTAACCCTGGCCCTACTAAGGTAAAGATCCTTATGGAAATAGAATATATACCAGTATATATCCAAGAAGTACAAAATCTATCTCAATTCATAAATAACAATTTATGCAATGATGACAAAGATAAAATAACTATAAAAAAAAGAAGCTAAAGAATAATAAAGCATCACTTGACATTGAGGCTGAACTTTTGATAATAGCTTACTTTCTCTCTGAATTCAGTAACAAGTTTCTCAATTTTCTGGAAGGAAATCTAGAATTAGAAATGCATCACATAAGAGTGGGAGATAACACTCATTAATACACTATAGAAACAAAAGTAGTCATCAAGACCCACAAACACTTTTTTTTGTTTGATAAATAATTCTTTGCAGCATAATTTTAGGTATCCCAAATTAAAATTGTATTTTGACAGTATCTAGAATGTTTATACATACATACAAAACTAAAACTAATACCTAATTTATCTTGGTAGCTTAATGAGCAACAATGTTATGGACATTCAAAATTAGTCAAAACTTTTCCATCTCATGTGCTATGAGGCCTGAAGTCAATTTTAACCATGTATAATTGGAGATTCAGGTTTCAAGCAAGTGAAAAATCATGTGTAATGTCATATAGGGGTAGTAGTGAAGTAAAGAAAGATAATATGAATTGAATTGATAATTATTGGATCTGACCAGTCTAAAAATTGGGGAAAATTGTGTACTCAAAAACAAAATACTTGACTGCTCATATAAATTTCATTTCAGCATTGCAACTTCTTACTATAATTCATAGCACGAAAGTGATGAAGCTAATTTTTTTTTTTCTCTTTAGTATTACATCAACGAAGAAACTCACATTTACACTGTAAAAACAGCCAGAAGCACAAATTGTCTGGCAAAAACAGGTCAAAATTATATCACACTGAACTCGTCATAAAAGGTATCCATTGTGGGTACATGCCCGAAATATTACTAATTTTGGGATGAGGAATTCAACAGCACAGCTATTTTCTCTGTAATATGAATATTTTTATCATAGGTATTTAATTTAGGAAGATTTTGGGAAATTATGCAGTCATTTCTTAAATTATTTTCTAGACTTGTATAAAATATATATTGTCAACTTATGGCTTGTAATATATTGTAAACTTAGGATTTGTTAAAAAATATTTTGTAGAATTATTTGTCAGAAAACATTCAGTTAAAAAACAAATTTTAATAAAGATATTAAAAAATTTAATCAACTATTTTTAAAGTTAAAAATGTTTTTGTTTTATTATTTCTTTCTTCGATTACACATGAAATGTTTTTTTTTATGAACTGAAAAAAATGAAGGAATGCATTAGTAATCATTATCTGTCTTAATTTTAATAGATTCTTTTTTGCTAATGAGAATGTATGAATTTACCATATTTTTCATTACATATTCACAGGTCCTGACTGTTAAGATGTTTCTTAATTATCTAAAATGACTTTAATAAGTTATCAGGTGGTGTGGTAGTTTGTAATTTTATATATTTAGCCATAGGTGAAACATTTCCAGTACTTCATAGCAAAACTAACTCTAAAATTAAGGGGATGTGTATAAACTAATACATAAGATGAAAATTTGTGCATTTATGCTACATGATAATATAATATAAAATATTACCTGTGCCACTATTTTTCTCTTCCATACCATTTTTCTTCTGTATTTGGCTGCACACCAAAGCAGACTAATGAGTTGCATTTTATAATTATTCACATCCTGAGTAGCAGCATTTCTGGCAACACACTTGGTCACTACTTCTTTATCCTCTCCCCATGTCTATTGTTTTTATTGTCTGTGGTCATTGTTCCACAGACTGGCTTTTCATACAGACAGTAATTTTCTTTGAAACAATCTTTTAAGTGAAATTGTAACAACAAACTACTTTTACCATCTGGTTTTATAGATTTGATATTTCAGGTTTGCCCACAAAATTGCTTCATTGGTGTATCTCTTGTGTTGAGTGGTTGCTAAAAAATAACAACTATACAAAATGTGTGTATGTATATATCTTGAAATATCCTGATGAAAGGAGGGATAGATTAAAGAGTAAATATATTTTCTGAAGAAAAGTTCTTGGGCCAACAATGTAGGTTAGGCTGAGAACATTTTTAGTACTGCCGACTTGTGCATCTTTGTGTGTAATATATATATATATATATTAGGGATCTGATGATCCCATTCTACAAATTCTGTTTCTATTAAGCTGCAGTGGGCCATGTTTATGGCCAGATAATGAAACTTTTGTTTAAATAGTCACATTGTTACAGTTAAAGGTTGAGTGTATTTGATACATAGCTTGATAGATAAGTGGTAGACAATAGCCAAATGAATCCATGTTTATTGGCTAATAAACAGGTAAATGCATAGTTTCATGGATTGACAGTTATATAAACAGAAAAGCATTTAGTGACTTAAAAAGTGTGTTGCTATCTTAAAATCATTTATAAATTGAGAACTAAATTTATTAAACATGATCTCAGCATAAAAGAAACTTGATTAAATAACTATTTATTTTAACTGTTATTTTTATTTCAGGCTGCTGATGTTTTGCTAGAAGACCAGCCTGAACAGAGAGTCAATCAACTTGCGGCAACCAAAAAACTGGCAAATACTCTTAAATTATTAAATAAACTGGAAAAAACAGAAAAGGGTATTATAATTATTTATCTTTTTTTTTTTTAAATTTGATTAAAATCATTTTCCTTCTCAAATTAAATTGGATATAACTACAAAGCAATATATGTATTTAAATGTTAATAAATCCATTGTAACTTAGGAATTTAGCAGAGTTAGTAAAATCAGTAGAAAAATACTGAATGTATACTGATAATTTTTATATGTTACTAACATCTCATCTGGCAATATGTTTCTTCAAGGTCATGAACTTTTTGCAGACAAGTAGCTTTTAATTTTAAATTTTTTCACTATTTTTAAGAACATTGCTATCTGAAAAAAATATTAGTTTATAAGTCATTCTTGTTACTGTAAGCATGTTTAGTTTTGAGTTCTAGATATCTGCTTATAGGCTCAAACTATATTTGTATGAGTATAATCAAAACTGAAGTGGATTGGTTCTCTGTAAAATGGGAGCAAGAATTTATAAGTAAGATAAGTAGAAAAGGAGACAGTGATTAGATACAATTATTTTCTATAGTCCACAAATAAATAATTTTTGATTTTACATAACCTTTATTATTGTTAATGCACTCCAAATTTATAACATAAAATTAGGTATTTATATATTTTTTTGTTTTTATTAGAAAATACTGAAAGTTGAAATATTTTTTGAATACTGTTACATAAAAGCTAATTATTATAAAATCATTCATATTATTGGTACATGAATATCAGTCAATCATTTCTGACCCTGTGTGTGTGTGTGAAAAGCTTTTGATAATGCTCTGAAGTGATTTAAATAATATAATTTGTTTTGCTAAAGTAGAATTAGAAGTTTTACATTTCAAGTAATTTTAGTTTTTTTCACACAGTATCTCTTGGCAGATTTTTCACCTGCTGGAGTGGAAGTGAATTAAGCTTAAATTGGTTCATCTCTGTATTTGATATAATACTAATTTTTGTATTGAGAAAATGTGTTAGTATCTGCTCTTTCGACTTTAGTCTTGCTAGTGGCCATTTTGTTCACAGGAACTTCAATTTTGTATGTTTTAATAATGGATATAAAGGGAAAAATCCTTTAGAAAAGAACTTAAAAAGGGAATCATAAAGATATCTAAGTGAAATAAATAAGAGAAAAGTTTCAGATATAGAGAGAGAGAAAAAGAGAATATATACAGTGGAGAAAAATGTGGGGGGAGATAAGGTTTGTATTTTACAAGTTTTATTGCTCTTCATTTTGTTTACCATGAATCATTTAGATTTTAAATGTTGTTCCCTTCCCTTAAGATCAATAATAATATTTATTAATCAATTCAATACTTTCAGCTTTAAAAATCTGCTTTCGTGGTCAAGAGGTGTGTGTGTGTGAGTGTATATGTGTGCGTAAAAACCTTATTTTTATAGATTAATTTTTCAGAAAGTTATATTATATTTAAATATGCAAATTTTGAACTAAACAATGACTGCCAAATCAAGATTAAATTGCAATCTATCATCAATTATAGTTTATGGTAACATTTGATTCACCTTTATGTATACATGTTATCAGAAAAGGATTATTAAAATCTTATCAATTTTTTTTCTTGCTTCAGAAAACCCCAAACGAATTGTGCAAACATAGGATCTATGTGCCATAGTATTAGAATTACAGTTTGAAATGTATATTGTATATGTTTTGTCTGTATTTTGTCTTGACTTTTAGGCTCAACATTTTTTAAGATCTAACTGATAATTTATTTCAATGTCTTTAGCAATGTAAAGGCATAGTTTGGTGACAGCTTGGTTACATTTACAGTGACTTTTTGTTCTTAAATTGTTTAGTTATGAAAATCTGTTTTTTTTTTTGTTTTTTTTTTTTTTTTTTTAGAACTGAAAATTGTTGACAAGGCAATAGAAGAACACAAAAAAATATTTGAAAAATCTAAATTGACATCTGACCAAATGTCTACTTCAAGCCCAAGCAGTGGGAAAACCTCTCAATCAGATGATAACAGTTCTGAAGATGAACAAGAAAAGGAGGAAAAAAATTCTGTTACAATGCAGAATTCGGATGAAAAAAACCTTCCATTGAAAGGTGAAACATTTTTATTTTATAGACATTTATATTCAAAAAGAAATAATATTTTGGATATACATTATAATATATGCATTAATAAAGTTTTTAAATAATTATTCATAGTAAGAGTTGAATTTTAGAATAAAATAATTTAAATCTCGATAATCCTTAGAATTGTTGAAAGTTTAAAAATACCTAACAATTAAGCCAGGTACATTTTGGTTGATTTATGAATGAAAACAATAAATCTACATGAAATTGCAATCTATCTTTTTTAACTTCATTACTTTTTTAAAGGTTGGTTAATCACAATGACTTCTCTGAATGTAACATATTGTAAAATCAGTAACTTGATGCTTTCAGAAAGGCACGAAACCAATCCCCTGATAAATTATAAACCATAATGGACATTCTGTAATTGGCATTCAATGAGTGTGGACAAAAAGTGATGTGCAGTTCTTTTTACAATAATGGAATATTTGCACAGAATACAATTGTCAGAAAGTGGTTATAGTTATACATAGAAATAAATGATTGCTCATCTACTCTCTATCTTTAACCATATTTAGTTGCTGTTTTAAAGGTATTTTTGTGATAAACAATGTCTCACTTTCTAAATTCTGACTCAACCATCTATTATTATAATTTATTAAGCTGATACCTGTTGCTTTCATATCAATAAAATTTTTGTTCATATTGTAATATTTACTATGCTTTACTTAGCACAAGGCTGAATTGTGGCAAATTATGCATGGGATATTTTGTTGCACCCAAATTTTCCTTTATTTTCTCTTTTAAAGTAAATTTATTTTCTTGATTATTTTTGTAGAAGCAGAAACAAGGATAAAAGTTCGGGTTACAAAAATAAAATCTGGAGGAGTTGCTAATGTAGAAAAAGAGCTGCCTACAAAGGAGAGGCAGAAATTAGAACAATCTGTCAAAGAAGGATTGGAGAAAGCAGGCCTGGAATCTATTGGTGAGTTGGGCTTTTTTGTTACACTAATATAAGAAGAGTTGGTTAATTGGTGTCTTTGCTTTGCCTCAGCAGATGCATGAAGCATGGATAGCTTATTTCTGAGCTCTGAAGTATTATAGTATTAAAAGAAAAAATATAAGCTAGTGAGAGGTCTTTTTTGCTAATTAAATAAATCATTATTTTGGAGACTTGACATCACTATGTTTATTTATTCATAGCTATTTTTTCTCTTTCTATTTTGGCAGCAGCCGCTTTTGAGTATCTCCTCCAAACTGACATTGGCTATCATTATCATAAAAGAATTTTTTACAGTAATTTCATTCCTTGAAGAGTATATGTAGCATTTTTTAAGTTAAAATTTGGCAAACGGTTTAAAGTACATGTATTTACTTGAGCTTACACTATTCTAATAAAATTTAAATTGATGCGTCTGGGAAATATTAAGAAACTTTCATTCTGTCAATTTTACTCCTTTTTAATAAAATGTATTTTTTATGTCACAATTAAAGTTTGTTATTTGAATGTTTTGTTTAAAATAGATATCACTAAAGAAAATTTTTGAGCTTCTCCAGACAGTGATAAACTTTCTAAAATCAAGATGAAATTAACATATCTAAAGAACATAAGTAAGACATTTGCATTTACAGCTGCTGTTGTTTTAAATTATTGTTTGTCTCCTTAGGTTGATAATACTTATGAAGTATGTACCTCAAAATGGTCACCAGAAAAAACAAAAGTGGGGAAAATGCCTCTCCGTACATCTTATATTAACACCTGTAATCTTGTCACTAAGACAAAATGGAAAGAGAAAGCAATCCTCTTTAATCATGAATCCTGGTCAAGAAATAACTATTGTATATGCTCTGTCAGTTATAAAAATGGAGGTCATTTATTGAGATGTATTCATTGTAGGATGTGCATTTCCGGGAATTTAAAAAAAAAAAAAATGTTCTTCAGATTTCATATTTTCCTCCATATGTGTATGTTGGTTATGGTCAGGGATATCAAAGCATTCACAAATGTCAGCAAAAATGAATGAAAAGCTTTTAGAAAGACATTTTACTTGAACACCTTTTAAATATTTTGTTTTGCATGCATTTTTTTTCCCATCAAAAAGATAAACTGGTTTCATGTTGACATGGACGATACAATCTCTGTTAATGCATGAGGATCTAAGTTGTCACTGTTCAAACTTTTCTTTCTCAACAAATATATATGTCTATATTTCTGAGATGAGGTATTATGTACACTATTTACATTGTTTGGACTATCATCCTCATCTTTGTTGCCATATTTATCACAACATTTCGACCGTTGTACACTCCGGCCTTCTTCAAGTGGTTGGAATGTCGACCTGAACCCTTCATTTCGCTTGCTGGAGTAGACTGTTCTAGTTCCATGTGCCATGTCTAATGGATGTCAGTTATCTCCTGTTAATTCCCCTCTCCAGTTAGATCCAGTGACAGGACCCAAAGAGTGTGAGTTCAATAACTTGTTAAGGTGGTGGAAAACTTAATTACCTCCTAGAGATGCTCTGTAAATTTTTCATGAGACTCTTATGCAAATCATTATCACAAAAATTTAGCATTAATGCTAGAATTAAAAACAACTTTGATAATTATCAGTAAATACTGGATGTGTGAGTAAAGTTGGATGAGAATCTGATGAAATGGTAAATATGTAAGACAATTTGAAAATTTTTTACTTTGGCATGTTTCACCAAAGTGAAAAAGAATTTATTTCACAAATCTCTTTAGCAAGACTAAATGTGCATCATGTTAAAAATCAGAACTCTTTATTTTTACTTTAACTGTATTATAGAAATTATATTTTAACTAATTTCAACTTCATTTTCTTTTATTTATATATTATTCTATTTTAAGGTTTGTATATCCCATATTATTTAAATATTTAGTAAGAAAAGGTTGTAAACTGAAATACCCCAGCTGTATATTAATTCTAGTTGATTATGGTACTTTTAATGAATCATCAGCTGAGTAAAGTATATTCACTTTTTATTAAAATGGCACACAAGTATGTTGAGTGTAGTGAAGCTTTTTAGTTAGACTGAGAATTTTCCAGTACTCTGTCATCCTGCAACTCATATTTAGCAAATCTTTATCTCTTAATATAAATATATTTTTTCTTACTCATCAGTACATGTGAAGAATAGCCTCCTTTTTGTGCTGGTAAATGTAACTGAAAATTGTTGTTTTGCCTCAGAACTTACCAAGGTAGACTTTGCTCTTGCTTACAAATGCTGATTTTATTGGATTGGAACAACAATTTGCAGCATTTAAGTGAAGTTTGAAGTCTTTAGATATTTATACATAGATTTATTTAATCACATATATGCCATTTTTACCCGCTTTTTACCCTCAGCTTCATGATTCTATCCTTCCAGAACATGCCATCTTTCTGGGTAATGAATTGGTCTGTCATCTTTACAGGTTTCCAGAGAATTGAAGTTTTTTCCCATTAAGAGAATTTGTAGGGATTGAAATTAGTGGTAAGGTGAAAGTTAAGTGTGTATGGCAGATGTAATAAGACATCCCAGCCAAGCTGTGCCAATTTTTGGTGTTGTCTTTATGCAAGATGGTACCCTTCTGCTTGAACAATTCCTGACACTTTTCATTGATTTCTGCTTTTAATCACTCTAAATGGGAACAATCTTCTTCTATGTGCTGTGTCCCTTCAGGACATATGCAATCATGGCTCTCCACTTCCCCCTATCCCTTGTGGTTCTCAATATGTTTTGTCTTTTCTCCAGGCCCTCCTTTCTCATTACATGTCCCAGAAATTTCAACTGCTTCTTCCTTATGTTAAGTATAAGCTTCCTCATTGTTTGCATTCTCTCCTGAACCTCATCATTGCTCACATGTTTGGTCCATGGTATCCTTAGCATCCTTCTGTAGAACCATACCTCTGTTGCCTCAAGTCTCTTCATCTTTGAGGAGACTGTCCAACATTCACTGCTGCAAAGGTGGACAGTACTCTTTTCTTTGTTACTAATGAAATCCTCCCGTCTTGTAATACTCTGCTGAGCTTTTGGAATCTATCTTTGACCATCCCAAAACATCTTTGGAACACTTTCCAGATATTTAAATTTCTCCACTTGCTTGATTTTAGTGCCCCCGACCTGTAAATCACATTTTAGGCTCATCTTTTTACTGGTGCATTCTGTCTTCTTGTAGTTTATGCTTAGTCCCTACTTCTCACTCTCCTTCACTACCTTTTGTAGGAGATTTTGTAATTTCCTTTCCATGTCTCCTATCAGCATTGTGTCATCTACGTATCTTATGTTGTAACAATACTTGTCTGAATTCAATGTCTGATTTTATTGAATGAGCTCACATTGGGCCCTGATTGGGAAACTTTAGAAATAGTTTTATCGAATGCAAATCTTGAATGAGAAACTAAATTTTATTTGGAAAGGTACCTAATGGCTTAATTCTATCTAATATAGTATATTGAAATGATAGAATGGTCTTTTTTCATGTAAAACACTAATTTTGGGGGATTTTGTAGGATCATAATAATAGTCCCCATATATGAAAAATCATATTTTACATTCCACTTGACCTTACAAAGTCCTATAAGCATTTTCTTGATTTCAACTCAAACTAACAATCATTAATAAATAATTTAGAATAACTGACAACACATTTGAGACATCTTGAGAGATGGGCAAACAGACAAGAATTTAATGACTAGAATTTCTAAGGTATCCATGGAGACTGAAAGCAAAGTAAGATATTGTTCAGAATCAATGCTAGATATTTCATTGTTACATAATAATAATGACGATAACTCTATACATCCTTTATATAACAAACTCAATGAGAATTTAATCAATGAAGATGTCCTCAACAAGACTGATATACCACTTCTTAGGGAGATTAAACATCCTTGAATGAGAATGTATGGTGTGATCAGTTGCACCACATTTTTTTTACAGTACTTCTTCAGCTAACATTGAGTGATTACATGTGATATGACTGGATCAGAATGTTCAAGAAGTCTGGACATGACATCAGTGTTTGCTTCCAAACACTCTTCAGACAATTTCCCCAGACCATACCCATCATTCTGACCAATCAATTTTACTGAGTGATGTAGTGTCCCATCAATGCAACTGCTTCATTGACTTCAATTGAGTGATACACATTGGTTGTTTCAGTGAACAACTCCTATCCTATATGTGCAATCTCCTTTCCAGATTGAATGTTGAAACACTATACCAAGTAGCTGAGTTGTTGAAAGCTTGGGGCATTCATTCTGAAGAAATTCATTGATGTGATTGAGTAAATGATCTGTTCTGTCTTTCTTCATACAAGATCCTAGGTCATTGAAACTCATTTATGAGGATAGTTTAATCAATATATGAACATAATGATGTTTACAACTTTTGCACACCTTATTTTGTAACAATTACTTGAAAAATTCTATTTTACGAACTAGATTAGGTTATTAGCTTTAATCCAAAATGTCTGTTCTTGAGACATGATGTGGCCTGATGTCATGAATTTTGGTTTGGAGCTTATGAAAAATTGGCTAAGAATCACTTCATGGATTTTAAAGATTCAGATAGAGCTCAGCCTGAATTTTTCAAAAATGGTATTCTTTGATATGTAAATCTTTGCTGTTCTCAAGATATTCAAGAATTTAGGCTGAAATTTGCTGGTGATTTTAGCCTAACTTGGGCAAATTTTGGAAAAAGAATCTAAAATTTTGCATGATTGTTTAAAAAATAAGGTGTTTATTCAATTAAACATGCACTGTGTGACTTTATGTTAGTCAAAAACAGTAATTTTAGCTGTCATTTTCTAATTTGAGACCAAATATATAGCCTTTTACCTCGTTTGTGGTTGCTGACATGGGGCAAAACATGGTCACCATGATAAATAGAAAATATCCTTGATTTCCAGAACTTTAAAATAACATAAAATGGATTCTAGATGTGCTAGAGACCGATTATTTATTTATTTTTTTTCCAGAAATTTAAAACAGATTATCTTTTTGAAACCCATTATATTAATTAAAAAAAAAACCTATCTGTTTATAGCTGGGATAGTGCTTTCAGGAAAATAATATAGTTTCTCCATACAAACAATCTATTGAAATTAAAAAGAGACCTGTTTAAACTGTTTACCCAAATCACTATGCCTAAACTATCTTTATATAAAAAATACCTCTAAAATTGCAATATATAAAATGAACATTCACAAAGACATATTCCCCAAAACTACAAATTCCCTTCAATGAGGCCACCTATTTGCCAAGGGTAAATAGGTGAAAAAATTATTACCAGCAATGCTTTTTTGAAGGAAAAATTATTACCATCAATACATTTTTAAAGGAAAATTATTACAAACAAAATATTATCAGCAATACATTTTTGGGAAAAAAAAATATTATCAACAATACATTTTTGGGAAAAAAAAATATTATCAACAATACTTTTTTGGGAAAAAAAATTATTACAAACAAAATATTACCAGCAATACATTTTTGAAAAAAAAAAAAAAATTTTGGAAAAAGAAAACAAAATAATAAAATAAAAATTTTGTTGGCATTAAATAACCCATATGCCGTAAACCAAACCAAACCAAACCTGGTGACACTTGACCCGGTATAAAATAACCAGAAGTTTCCACAACATGTCACTTTGGTCCCTACATGGGTGGATGGAATAGCCCAATCCAATCCAATCAGTTAGTCACATGGTAACAATGTCTAGTTGAGATGAAAGATAATGGTTGTGATACAGTTGCAAATCCTTACAACATACTATACTTGGGTAGATATGGTAGCAGAATGTGGGTGCTCGCATCCGCTTTCAGCACAACTATACCGTCTGTGTAGTCCTGACAGTTCAGGGTGATTGAGATTAGTCCCCCTGATGGTGTCCCTTAAAAAGGAACTCTGAGGTTAGTGAGGAGCACAGATGGCAAATACAAAAACAAAATTATATGGCTAACTCTATAAATGAACCAAGAGACAACATGAAAACTCCAAAACAGAAAGTGACAATGAAATATCAGAAAAGAAACAATTTCCAATTTTCATAATCATAGAATCATTAGATGGTGAAATGACAAAATTGTCACCTTTTGTGTTGCAAAAGGTTATATCAGCCATGATAGAACCAAAATCTATAAAAAAAAAAAAAAGAAAGAAAAATAGCACTCTTCTAATTCAAGTAAAAACCAAAAAAGATGCTGAAAATTTATTAAAAATAAAGCAAATAAATGGCATGAAAGTAAAGGCTTACCCCAACCAATTTCTTAATTCATCTAAGGGAGTCATAAAATTCCCAGAACTCTCACACTGCTCCATGGAAGAAAGTAAAAATGATGTCACCTTAAAAAAGTGAGATGTAACAAACATAAAAAAAATATAAATAAAAAGAAATGGCACATCAATACACAAAAACAGTTTGACATTCGACAAACCTAGTCTACTAAAAGAAATAAAGATAGGATACACAATAGCCAAGGTAGAGCCATACATTCCTAATTCTTGTTGATGTCACAAATGTCAGAAATTTGGTCATCTACAAAACCAATTTATGAGATGTGGGGAATTTGAGTCTGATCATGGAGAGCCCCCTGTGAAAAACTTCTTTTATGCCCAAACTGTAAAAAAAAAAAAAAAAAAAACACCTGGCAGATTCTAAAGAGTGTAACATCTGGAAAAAGGTAAAAGAAATAATAAGAATAAAATACTTAAAACATCTCATTCCAAAGTTTCAACCCAGTACATCATTGAAGAACCAAGAGAAATGGGCATAGATGAACAAAACTCTATTCCATCTCAAATAAGGGAATGGTCATCATTCAGGCAAAGATTGTCAAAAGAACCTAATGGAAAAACAAAAGAAAACAGAGAAACATAAGACCTTCAAAGAATAAATCATTACAAGAAACAAAGTGCTAACAGGGCATAGAAATTATGGGCACTTCACTCACTAAACATAAACTAGACAAGGAAAAACTCATAACACCCTAATACGTAAACATGATGCAAAAATTATACAGTGGAATTGTCAAGGCCTAAATACAAACATAAATGAACTAACTCCTAACAAATATTTGCCTTCAAGAAACTTTCCTAATGATAAAATAAAACTAAAAAAAAAACTATACTTGATATAACTCAGTACATGACACTCAACAGAGGGCATCTGGGGGTGTATTGATCCTAATCAGAAATGATATCCCCCCCCCACCAAAGTAAAATACTTCTAGAAACAATCTACAAGAAGTTGCTGTAAAAACTACCCTACATAGAACCATTAACATCTGCTCTGTTTACATCCCACCTCATGACCCCATAAAAGAAACCGATTTAAATAAATTAATAGAAAACTACTGAAACCATTCATAAGGTGACTTTAACAATCACAATGTTATATGGGGATCAAAGAACTCGGCCAAAAAATCGAAAAACCTGGAAAATGTAATTAACCACAATGACTTATGTTTACTATATGATAAGTCTAATACATATCTACATCCTGCATCAGGTACATATTGACCTATTACTGCATGACCCCTCTATTTTTATAGATTACAATTGGGAAGTTCTCGACGATTCATGCAGCAGTGATCACAACACAAATATACTGAAGAGTTCCAAACTAATTGAAAACCATCTTCCTCGATGGAAACTAAACAAAGTAGATTGGAGGGAATAAAAAAAACTGTCAAAAATTACTGACAAAGTTGACAAAAACAATCTGTTGAGTATTTATCTGAAACATTAATAGCAATTGCAAGAATACCAAAAATGTATACAAAAAAAGCAGTGAATCAAATAAACATCATGGTTTGACAAAGATTGCAAAAAGAGCAGCACTACAAAAATTTAATACTCAACCTACAACCCATAATTTAAATCTATTCAAGCAAAAAAGAGCAATAACATGTACAGCAATCAAAGAAACTAAAAGAAATTCATGGAGAGATTACATAAATAAAATAAACTCCAATATGAAACCAAGAAAAGTCTGGAATATGATAAGGAAAGTTGTTGGCAAAAATCTATCACCTCCTCTAAATCACCTTTCCTAAAATAAAATGAAAATAACAAGCAAAAAGGATATAGCAAATCTACTTGCTACCTTTAAAAAAAAAATTCCTCCAGCAAAAACTACAAACAGCAATTCCAAAAAGTTAGGCATGATGCGCAAAAAAAAATAAGCTGAACTTAAACAACAAAGATTACAACCATTCTTTTATTCTAAATGAATTTATAGATGCCATAAGCAAATCACATAGTTCAGCAACTGGCCTAGATGAAATTCATTATGAATTTCTTAAACAACTCCCTTAAAATCCATAAAATATGTGTTAAACATCTTTAACAAGATATGGTTTAAAGAAAAACTACCAAATAGCTGGAAACAAGCTACTGTGATCCTTATACCAAAACCAGATAATGACAAATCAGACCCCCAAAACATCTGACCCATAACATTAACAAGTTGCATATGCAAAACCCTAGAATAGTGAATAAAAGGTTGAACTGGTACCTTGAAACTAATGGTTTAAATTACCAATCTCCAGAGTGGATTCCGAAATAAAAGAGGCACCATAGACAACATAGTCCACCTAGAAACTTTCATTAGAGAGGCTTTTATTAAAAAGATCATGCAATAGCCATTTTCTTTGATTTAGAAAAGGCCTATGAGACGACATGGAATGAAAGACCTATACAATCTGGGATTAAAGGGCAGATTACCCAGTTTGATAAATAACTTTTTGTCAAATAGTAGTTTCAAAGTTTGGGTAGGATCAACACTCTTGAACTCAAAAATCCAAGGAGTTCCACAAGGTTGCATCCTGTCCATCACTCTTTTCAATATAAAAATTAGCAATATTGTTAATTGCTTGAATCAAGGAGTTGATGGTTCATTATAATTAGATGACCTTTTGATCTGCTACAGATCAAAAAATATGCACATTGCAGAACAACAACTGCAAGTGTGCATAAATAAACCAATGGACTATCAAAAACTCTTCCCAACCAAAACAAAACCATTTCTGTAATCTGAAAAAAAAAAATGAACAATGATCAACTCTTAAACTTGAAGGAACAGAAATTGAAATGACTGACCAACATAAATTTCTGGGAATATTTTTTTGATAAAAAAAAACTTACTTTCATCCCCCACTTAAAATATATAAATCAGAAATGCTTCAAAGTATTACAATTACTATGGGAAAATATTGCATATCACTCGTAAAATTATATAAAACTCTAATAAGAACTAAATTGGACTACAGATGTTTCATATATGGGTTGACCCCCAAATCCTAACCCTTGACCCCATTGACCATGCAAGATTAAAACTGACTCTGTGTGCCTTCAAAACATCACCCATAGAATGTTTATATGCTGAAGCATAAATGAGATGAGAAAAATTGTTATTACAATATTATCTAAAACTAAAATCCTGCCCAACTCTCTACCTTCAACCCAAAATACAAAAATCTATTTCATAAAAAAGAAAATGCTGTCAAACCTTTTGGCCTTTACATGAAAAATCTCATCAGTAAACAGAAATAAATCCAACACTAATTCTTATAAACCACCAACTCAAAAAATACACCCTGCTTAATAAAATACCCTATGAGTATGCTAAACCTTACTAAATACCCTAGAATTAATTCTAACTTATCCGATTACATGGAAGAAATCCATAATATTCTACATGCTGACCTAAGTCATAAACATATATACACTAATAACTCTAAAATCTTGGACAGAGTTGGATGCTCTACTATCCTTAACAACATAACAATGCAGAAAAGATTGTCTGACTAAGCCTCAATATTCAGTGAAGAAGCCTCAGCCATACACTTGGCTTTAGATATAGAATCCAGTAGGTCAGATAGATTCATCATCTTCTCAGATTCAATATGTATACTCAAAGCTCTGAAGAATAAAAACATGTGAAACCCCTTAATAAATAAATTATTAAATAGGATTGACTCTATTTATAAGGGAAAAGATGATGTAATAGTCCTATGCTGGATATTGAGCCATATTGGCATACAAGGAAATGGAAAAGCCAACAAAATGGCAAAGGAATCACTGAACATGGCCCTCTCAAATGTAAAGGTGCCATACACTGACTTCCAATCCATCATAAGCAGGACCATTAAATCAAAATGGCAGTAATTAAGGAATAACTGTAAACAACAAACTACTCAACATCCAACCAATCATTCATGAAAAAGTCAAATTACAAGAAAATAATGAGAGGTGGTGATACTAGCCAGACTATGTATAGAGCACACATACATAACCCACCAACATCTACTAAAAAATGAGGAACTGCCAGTATGTGTCGTATGCCAGGAACCATATGCCATTAAATACATTCTACTAAATTGCTGTAACTTCCAGCAAACCGAAACAAACTCTACAAATTGGATTACTTAAAGGATCTAATCGAAAATACCGATCCAAGTAACATAAATTTCATTAAAGAAATTGGGCTCTACAGGAGCGGGGGGAAAAAACCCCTAAAAAACTCTTTACCAAATCTGCTTACCTACATTTAATTACCAATCTCCAGAGTGGATTCTGAAATAAAAGAGGCACCATAGACAACATATTCCACCTAGAAACTTTCATTAGAGAGTCTTTTATTAAATAGAACACAATAGCCATCTTCCTTGATCTAGAAAAGGCCTATGAGACGACATGGAATAATGAAAGACCTATACAATTTGGGATTAAATGGCAGATTATGCAATTTCATAAATAACTTTTAACAATCTCCAACCAATTTTTAAGGAAAAATTATTACCTGCAATATATTTTTGAAGGAAAAATTATTACCAGCAATATATTTGACTCTTGACAAAATCCCCCTTTAAAAAATATGTCAATGAAACATGATCTACAAAATTATTTCTTACAAAGAATGTATACTCTATTCATACAAACATGTCCGAAAAATCTTGTTGGCATTAAATAACACTTTGAGGTTGATTATGCTGTTAAACTAAATAAACCAAACCACACCAAACCTAATATCATAATGATTCACTTATCATATATACTAGAGTATAGAGTGAGTTTTTACTTATGATCAGTATTTTATGTAAAAAATAGTGGTGGGAGTGTCATACTATACACAGGTAAATTTTTTTTTTTTTTTTTTTGAAGCAGTTAAAATTATGCATTTTCAGTGAGTGGTTGTACTATACATAGGTAAATTTTTTTTTCTGGAGGGATTAAAATTCATGTAAAAAAAAATCCAGGGCTGCAGTATATATGAAGTCAATTCATACACAAGTATTATATGGTATCCTTGTGTTTTCATGTCTAACAATGTTCATTGAGATATGTAGAGTATTTCTGTAATGTCTTGTCATGTGACCTGTGACTATTTTTAATCAACAGTTTGATTTTATCATCAATGACTGTTGGCCTGCTCAACTTCCAGATCAAAATTCCCACTTTTAAACCTAGTGAACCACTTATAAATAGTATTCTTACCTGTCACTATCCCTGTAAATGACACATCTTTTTTGCTGTTTGTACAATGTTTTTATCTTTCTAGAAATAAAAGGGCATTAGATGATGCATCTCCTTTTCCTCCATTTTCACTTTTAACCTAAAAATCTTTAAAATTAACAATCAGACATTTATATGTAAATATGTAATAAATTTCTGTCATGTGTGAAATTAAATCACATGTTCAAATGCTACCTAATTATAAAATGTGAACTTTTCCTGCCTAATATAATGTAATTAAAGACTACATTTCTGTCTTGGTTTGAACTAAAGCTAACTTTATTAATGAACCAGTGAATTTACTAAAGTATCCCCACTCCCTGCTCCCATTTTTCAATATAAATTTATTTTTATGTAAAATAGTTATTTTTCATCTTTGAAATAATAGCCTTGCCTATTTTTTTTTATTTAAATAAAGTTAATAATGGTATGTTAATGATGACTTTGATGATGCCTAATATTGAAATCTGATAGCAAGAAATGAAAGGCCTCTAATATTTTTGTCTTGTAAATGAATGTGAGATAATGTATTTCACTGATTTGATAGGCTACTTTGATGTCAGTTCTTTATGTTACCATATATCTTTTCAGTAGATAAATTATGCAAAAAACTGTCCAAATGTTTTTTCTGAGTGTTTTCGGTTATACATTTAGCCATTTTTAAGGTTGAAATATATTAACTGTTAACTAGAAATAGATTGTTGTATGTATGTATTTATATAATGATTAATTTTCAAAACATGATCAGCATATTGTGTCAATGTTCATAGTTGATATTGTTTTGTTTTTATTAATAAAACTGGACCCTATTCATAACATACTTGTTGATAATAGAAATATAATAGCATCATCAACATGTAAAAAAAGGCTAAAAATAATGGAAGCCTTATCAATAAAATAAAAAAAAAAAGCAACATGCATTAATATCAACTATGAACATGGACACAATATGTTGACTGTGTTTTGAAAATGAAACATATAAATACATACATACAACAATCTATTTCTAGTTAACAGTTAATATATTTCAACCTTGAAAACAGCTAAATGTATAGCCAAATGTGCTTGGAAAAAAAACAAACATTTGGACAGTTTTTGTTTAAAGACAAAAATTATAAGATCACATGAGAAATTATATAAAAAAAAATTCATGAAAGCACCTTGTCTGTCATATTTAATTAAACTTGCATGAAAGAAGGATTGCTGCCTAAATACACACACACACACACACACACATATATATTATGACAATGATATATAAATATCTGTCTCATTCATAAACAGGTGACAAGATCCAAGTTAGCATCATTACAGCTGGTTACTATGATAGTGATGATGATTCATTGAAAGTTTTATCTGATGAAGACACAGCAGCATTTAAGAATATGATTGTTGCCATTTTGGTAAGGAATTTAAATATTTATTTTCAAGCAACTTTTGTACAAAATACCATCATAAGAAAAATTATGATGGATAAATATTAATGAAATTTGATCAGTCCATAAAAGAATTATTTTTGTTCAAATAACACTCTTCATTTATTTATTTATATATATTTATATATATATATATATATATATATATATATATATATATATATATAATTATTTATTCGAAAATTATAACATAAATATGTTATAAAATCACTACAAAAATAGCCATTTTGTTTCAACATATCTGGTGTCTTATCAAGTGGTGATGTTGAATATTCAACATCATCACAAGCGAATATAATTTTTAAGAATAGTAATTGTTGGTTATTGGAATTTATTCCGTATACACCAATCCTATACTTGTGTGTATATATATATATATATATATATATAATTATCTATGGAATCTTGTATTGCAAATAAACTTTTAAATAGTTAATATTACATCTTAAATGCATAGTAAGCAAAGAATTGGAACAGTAATTTGATAAAACATTTAAAAAATGATATTTAGAAAAATATTTTAGACAGCTTTCAAGATTTTCTTTCAAAACTAGTTATTGATTTTTTTTTTTTTTTTTTTGTAATTACTTCTATTTAAAAAAGAATAGTAATAAGTTTTTGGAAAATGTCTGTTGGAATATGAGAATCTTTAAATAAGTGTGTGACTTAATGGAATTAATAGCTGTTTTTTTGTAATTGTCCCAGTGTAGAGAGTATTACTTAACATTGTTGCTAACCTTTTCCTTTTTCTTTTAAAGGGTGGCAATGATGATGCAACAAAAGAAATTGAACGCTATAAGCAGTTGGAAGAAAACTATTCATTTGTGTGGCAAAATGGCAAGCGGATAAAGAAGTCTGCACCAAAATGAAACCGACATTATCTATTTTTCCATTTTGCTGTAAAATATTTTGCCATCCTTCTTGGATAAGGGTATTTCTGAACTGAAGGAGTGTCTTGTGCCTTAAATTCTCTTGAAGGTCTTCACTTTTTCTGGTTTCCATCTTTGGTAATACCTTTTAGTTTCTTTTGCAAAGCTGTTTCATTCCAATTACAATAAATTTTGGTTGTTATTGTATATTTATATTTTTCGCTAATTGTTACCATTCTTTCTTTTTCATTTGTATCTAAACTTGAGTTTTTAAATAATTTGGCTTGATAATTTTAAAAATGTTACTTGCATTCTGTGTGGCTCTGTATAAGATAAAATACAGATCAAATTAGATAAGTCTAGTAAAATGTGAATAATGCTGATCTAAAAATATGTATAAAACCTTGTGTTTTTATATTAGTGAGTCAGAACATAAAACATGTTTTATGAATGTTTACTTAATTTGTTTCTTTCATTTTGTAAGTAACTTTTAAAGTTTAAATAATGTTATTCTCCTTCTGCATAGTCAGACAATGGAGTTAATGTTGAGGTTTATTGAATTTAGAGTTCATATTGATTTGGTGGAGGTAGGGGGGTATTTATTTTTTGTTTTAAAGGATCAACTTTCTCTAGAAACTAAACAGAAAACATACCTGATTTTATTAAATTGTTTTATTAAATCTAATATAAAAAAAATGTAAATAGGTTATTTCTTCCTCATATAATTTTCCTTGCAAATCCTAAATACATATAATGATATACTTTTTGCAAAAAAAAAAAAAAAAAAAAAATATATATATATATATATATATATATATATATATATATATATTTATTTAGTGATAAAGAATAATTTGTATAAATCCAAAAACTTGGCAATAGATGCAGTAATGATGTACAGGAAAGAAATTTTTGTAGTTTTGAAATTTACCAGAACTTTGAATTCAAACAAGACATTTAAAAACAGGAATATGAATCTATTTTGATTTTTGACTATTTACTCTTAAAACTATCGAAAATTAAATTATTATTACTTATTTACCAACTAATTTTCAGATAAATGAGTATTGTAATTGTTCTGATTAGTTCTTTATTCAGCTGCCCAAAATTTTATCTTGAATATACAATTATTCAACTTAGGTGTTTGTGTTTAAAGGGTCTGGCTAAGCATCAAACCTAAAGCAAGTCTTTCACTATCTATAAGCATTACAATCTTCAACTGTTATACTGATTTGAGTTTTCAAAAGATCTCAAAGATGCTTTTTGTTTTTCTTACATTGATTTTGGGCAAACATATGGTCCTATTGAGTGTCAACTATGAAATGTTTATCTGCTCTTAATGAATTTTTGTTCATGCAAGTCAGTCTTTTCTTTTTTTCACTGATATTGCCATTCATTTAAATAATTTCAGTTTAAAAGTAAGTTTTTTTTATCTTTTTATGTAGTTTCAGATTTTTTTATTGCTTTCACTTATTTCTTATTTCATTATCCTTTTTCATTAATTTATTCAAATTTTCAATCTTTATTCCCATTCTTCTCTTCAATTTTGTTATTCATTTTTTCACTTAATTAAAAAAAGAAATCTTTATTTTTCTTTGATTCTTGCTAAATGCAGATCTTTTTAAGCATTTAAATGCTTAGTTTTCTTCTTGGGTGAGGTGGGGGCGGTCACCATTTTTGAACTTAGAGATTTATGTATAAGATCTCTAAATATCTGCTGTGATACACCTCTTATACAGTGGCCATCTCTTAACTTGAAGGCCGAAATGACAAGTAGAGTTGCTTCAGCTTTACTGTACCAGACATTATGCAGCTATTTTACCTTGAATATACATTGATTTATGTAACTATTTGCATTTAAAAAGTGTAGCTCAGTATCTATTCTTATATTGGAACAATCATTTTGAGCTTTGGCTAGTCTCACATACCCTTAGCACACCAGTTGCTTAGAAGGTATTTATTCTGATTAATACTGATTATATGATGGTTTTATTCACTTTGTTGTTCAGCTTCCCACCCTAATTTTCTATTTTTAATTAATGAGCAAAGCAATTAATTAAACTCACTGTTGATTAGGTTTTCTCATTTATCTATTTACCATAATTTTGTTTCAATATTTCTTGTCTTTTAATATAATTTCACCCATTAAAACATTTTGGGTAGTTGGGTTGTAAGTTTTGGAGGTACTTGCAATAGATTTGTAAGAAGTCATGTGAAGTGTAGTTATTGGTCACAAATGGTTTGTAATTGTCTATTATTGAGTCTTGCTTTCTTTTTGCCTTTTATCAACTGAAAAAAATTATTCTGAAAGTTAATACTTCAGTATATTAAAAATAAAAATAATTATTAGGGCAATTTTCTAAATTATTCTTCCCCTAATTGATTTAAATAATTTTTCAGTTCATTTACCAATTTCTCATTTTCTGTTCAGCTAATTCAGCTGCCTTTGCTTAATCTTGTCTCTTCATTTCATACAATTTCTTATCAGAAGTGCCAAGTCCACTCTCTTTATAGGCTCCGGCTTGAAAAAGCGATCCCAAGTCCGGATTTGTCTTAAGGTGTGACTAGAAAAGATCTTCTCATCTTTGTGTACTTTTGCTCATTGTGAGTGAAAGAAGACATAAAATTATGGAAGAATAAATTTTAGACATTCTGAAGTTGATACAAAGTGGGTTTACTTTTGCATTAACTTCCTCAAAAAATAAAAAGCAAATTTAAAATATTGAAAAAAAAAGAAAATTGCTAATTCAGTGTTGTCACCTCTGGAGTAAACGTACACAAAAATAATAATTACATGGAAGGCATTTTTTTTTTTTTTTTTATCAATGAGGAAAACTAAAATAAGTTAAAAAAATGATTTGTATTACGTATCTTTTAAATTTTTTGTTTGTAAGATTTTATCATAATCTCTTATGAATAAACAAGTAAATCTTGTTAGTACTCATTATACAATTTGCCTTACAATAATTAAAAAGGTGTGATCAACTTTTTTAGCCCCATGTTATATTAATGATAGCTCTATCACTAATTTTTTTTCTTGTTTCATTTATGTGTCTCATGTCTGCTTACTTTTGACAAAAATGCATTTTTTCCAAGTTGGAGTTTATTGGAAATTTTGCAGAATTTAACAACCATCAAGGTACTGCCAATATTTTGAAGACTGATGAGAGTTTTACTATTGTGTTCTTGGTTCCTTAAATACATATATACTTAATTATGACATTCCAGTCCCAATTAAAGACAGTACATCTGCTGTTTTCTGAGATTACCTCTTGGTGTTCTCTATACTAACAGTATGACAGACATTGGCAATATTCTTTTCTCTTTGATTAACTTTTAACAAATCCGACTTACAGAACTTTCTTTTGAACTAGATCTATAGAATCATTTTTAAGTTACCATAATGGAAATATACATTGATATATCTCATTGATTTAAAGAAAATTGATTTAAATAGTAAGTTGAAGGGTTTATAACAGAACTTTATTTTCATACAAATACTGATGCTTTGAAGAAAGGGTTTCTCGTGTTCATTTTCTGTATTGGAACATTTTATAATTTTCTCCTCATATTTTGGAGACAAGATATTTAAAGTAAGGCAGCAGAAGAAATCAAATACAATTATTTTAAAAAAAAAAAACTTTTTGGAAAACATTTTTGTTATATTGTTTTCATTTGGTCAGCATCTTAAAGAAAAATGTACAAGTGATCATTCTTTTTGGTGACGTTTCAAATTAATTTTTATCTGTTGATATTCTTTTAAGGTTTTATTTTTTTGGTTTAAAGTTTTGATATAAAACATTTCACATTGTACAGTTCTTGACTCAACAAAAGTGCAAGTGTCAGTTGACAACTTGGGCATTTTTTGCATGACTGCAGTTGTACACCTGAAAATACAATCAAATGTAATTCCTTTAACATTTATTTGTCTGCATATTTAATTCTGCACACCAAGATCCAATTAAAATGACTTAACCATTTTTTTCAAGAATTATGACAAATGAGTAATGTGCAAATATCGATAAATGTCTTACGCTTTAAGCCTAGGATTAATTATCTAGTCTTTCAGTAAGTCTTTCACATCTTTCTTCTTTTGTAAAATCTGTAGCGCTGATAATTTTTGATCTGTAAATCATTACTCACTATGAGAAAAAATATTTAAGGAATAACAATATCTAATTTTTTAAAATCTTATACTCTCATCTCTTTTTATTTTCTTTGTTTTTCATTTGGCATAGCCTCTGCTCATCCAGAAGGCACTTCTGAACTCAGATGGAAAATTTTTCATCCTGGTAAATCTATAATAGAAAATGACATTTGATGGTTAGAGAACAAGTTGATTTAAATGATTAAACAATAAGAATGAGAGAGAAAATTCCAAAAGCTTTAAATTTTGAAAAATGCCTTATCTTTCAATTATTGAATATTATGAATTTTTTAATGTGAACTGGGAAATCATTTTAGAATTTGTGAAAGTAATTCCTTATTGGAATTATAAGCAATAAAGCTGAAGATACATTTGAAAAACATTTGAATATTACTTATGCTTTATATGTCTCAAGAAATTTGTCAAGTTTGAGCTGTATATTTTTTATTTCTTATGAAAAGAATTATAATTTATCTAGATTTGTTTATCTAGTTGGGTTCATTTGATTAATTCTATTGAATGTAAAAATTACAAAAACACTTCAAATATTGCATGTGTTACATCGTCACCTCCTGTAACAAATGACACTAAATTGAAAAGTTTCCTAAAAACAAATTCTCCAAGAAAATCATTTTGATTGTACATTAAAACCCTTGTATTCCTTTGATTGACAAATCTGAATTTTATTGTGAAAATTCTGCTCTAGAATTGATTTGTATTCTAGTTTCTCGTAACATAGCAATAAAGGAGATGTTCATTATTTTAAAATCATTGGTCAGTTTAAAACCTGACCATATATTTAAACTGGTTTACATTTCCTTTGTATTAAGGGCTATTTTTCTTATTCAGTTTTTCAAATTGGAAATTTAATAAAATCTACAATTTTTCAGCTATAATTGTGACATTAAATAAAACTGACCTTTAGGATTGTTTTTTTTTTTTTTAAATGACATGAAAAACATGTTTGAATTTTTTTTTGATTCATTCAATCAAATAGATCTACCAGTAAAAAAAAACGTTATAATTTAAATCTAGGAAATGCAAATTTTTCTTTGCATATCAGCACATTGATTGGAAATCTCCAACTTTATTCAAAGTATTGAATTCAAAAGTCCACATTAGGATGAGGTCTTTATTGACTAAGTACAACAGTATGATGATGCTTTTAATTTAGTAATTTTTGTGAATTTATGATCATATCAGAAATTAGGAAGACAGTTCTCAACATATTGAAACTTGTTCCTAGGCTTTTTGTCATATCAATCATCATGTTATTAAATCCAGTGGAGATAAAGGAAATAGAAAAATAACCACACTCTTTAAATCATTAAAAGTTTCACTAATCTAAGAATGTTATATTTATATTCATGTTAATTCTGAACATTCCTTATGAAAATATGGTTGGAAATAAATTTTTTTCAAATGAAATATTTCATTGAAAACAGTGCTTTGTTTTTGTTTATCATACTTTTGCATGCTTGTATGCCAAAAAAAAGAAATGAACAGTTTAAGAATTGGTGTAATTTGATAACTTTGATTTAAATAGATTTCTAGCTCTTATGAGAAATTTAATAGGAATGAAGAGAATTTTTTGAAAAATTAAAGTTTCTTTATTTCATAAGGCCAAGTTCAAATCTTTTGCTGTTATAGCAGCAACATTTAATAATAAAATGCTGTAAGAGTCAAGGATTGAATGATCACATAAGCAAAATGATTGCAAACTTTTTTTATGACCTAAATTATGGAACAAAGTACATTTTAAAGATGGTTGATAATTGATTCAGATATCAGTGAAAAAAAAATTGAGTAATTAATTTTGCTTCAAAATGCAAAAAAAAAAAATGTTTTATGCAGAAATTATATACTATTGGTAAATACTCTCCAAACAAACCAGGACATTACTTATCAAAATAATACTTGAATCACACAAATACAGAATCCAACAATACCTAGATAAGTTGTATAATTAAGAATTTCAAATGTCAATACTTGCCAAATATGAAAATTATAGCAGAAATGAATGAACAAAGTTGGGGTAGCAAAAAAGACCACAATTGTTTGGTAAGAGCCATTATTGATATCAGCAATTGGCAGTTGAGTGGCATTGATGCTAAACAAGAGTCTCAACTTTGTCACCACCATCAGACTGGTTTCATACTTAGACATGAAAGCTCCAGTGGAAGTGAGACCAGCACTAGAAAAGGCCAAGCCAACTAAATCAAGACTTTATAGAGTGACACTATGACATCATACTGCCAACTGACAAAGACAATGATATAGCGGTGATGGACAAATTGGAATGCTTCAAAAAAAAAAAAAAAAATTGGCAAGCCGAGTTGGTGATGGTAGCTGTAGTAAAGTGAAAAAAAACTTAGAAGAAAATGTAACAGATCCTAAATAAGAACAAGGATTACTTCACACTGAATAAGTATAGACAGCTGACTCAACATTACACCAAGCTACCACATATGTATGGTCTCTCCAAGATTCACAAACTTGGTATTATAGTCAGTTGCAGAAGCTTGGCATGCCACCAGCAGATTCCTTATGGATATAGACAACCCATTGGAATTAGACCCTGTCTTGTAGAATGTCCAATAGATAATCTGATGGGAACGTTGACTAGAGTCGGACATATACCAACAGTAGAAAAGCTTGGCAACATGAAAATACGTTGAGGAAATGGCACCACTGAAACCAGACAGTATGGCTATGTAGATGACTCTTTCATACTCTAGCCTCACCAGGAAGCTGTACAAATAGTGTTGGTCATGTGAACTCGATTCAAACCTTCGATTCAGTTCATAATGGAAGAAAATAATGTGTTAGATTTCCTGAATGCAATAATAACTTGCACAGAGAATGGATCTATATCACAAGCCGACCGTCAGACAATACATCAGTTTCAAGTACCACTCTCCATATAGTATGAACGAATCTCTGCCATATTATGTGCTCTAACACAGAGGAGGACTGTATACGCAATTCTTTACAGTTATGGCAAAGAAAATAAAGGTGAAAAAAACCAAGCCACCTCCTGAAAATAAGGCTGGAGGAACATCGAAAAGCTGTACTGAGAGGAGATATAATAAAATCAGGCATAGCTGATCAGGTATATAGGGAAAAGGGTAGTCATCAGTCTCAGTGGAATGAATAAAAAATACTGGAAAAGGAAAAACACTGAAGAGTTAGACGTCTGAAAGAATCAGCGCATACCCTAGGCTATGCAAACCTCTTTAGTAGGCCTAACATATAAATAAATACGATAGGGTAGCCACTAATAAAGAAAGACAAATAACAGCAGGTCTTCAACAGCAGCAGCTATAAGAAAAGAAAAGTTTTAGTGAGTGTAGTCAAGTATGACAAGCAGCAGCCATCGGCAGGTAGTTTAGGTTTAAGGCTTCAAGTTCATAGATAATTGTCCGGGATTAAAGCATAAGTTCTTGAATTTGGTGATATAGTAATTGCGGGTAGTGAGTATTTAGAAACGGGGTTAGCAATAACTGAACAGTACTAAAATAGGAACTAGACAAGATATCACTAGACATGGGAAGTGAAACGAGAACAATCTACCCCAATAGATTAAATAATGGGTTCAGTTCGAAATTCCCGAAATGTGATAACAGCAAAGATGAGATTTTATAGTTCGCATCTAAATAGTGTAAATAAAATAAAATTTTAATAAAATTCCATCGTCTAATTTAATTGTAAATAGCCGAACAAGTAATCAGATTGGATTTTTAAATATTTTTAGGATATTTTTAGAACTTTTCTAAATATCAATTACAAATACAACAACCATTTTGTATGACGTGACCAAAACCTGGACCTTTGATCTTCAACTGTTGAAGATCAAGGTCCATTTCTTTTGGTCTCTTTATAGAAAATTTGAATCTTCTGATTCGTGTAGGATTGACACTATCAAATGGCTGTCGAAAGTGGTATGTTGTATGAACAACCAATCAAGGCAGTAGTAAGTATTGTTAAAACAAACGTTTTATTAAATAACGTACTTCTTACATATTTTTGAAGGTGAAGAACTAGAACGGAATTTACAATGGATGATAGGAAGAAACGGTCATTTTTCGCAAGATCTTTCAGTCTTAACAGCTGTAAGCCCCAAAAGTTTGGTCAGTTTCCATCTATTCCCTTAAAGGACTCTCATGATGCAAAAATTGAAAATTTCGTCATAACATCAAATCACAACATCGTTATTGCTGATGAGACAAATCAGAGACTCAGAATGCTCAATCTTTGTGGAGATTTAATTTTTGAACTTCCTCTTCGTACAAAACCAACGGGAATGTGTATGTGGACCCCTGTTACTTTATTCGTCTCCTTACCCATCGCTTCTATGTTGGTTGTGGCCAGAATCAGCAAGAGAAATATCCTAGTAGAAGCCGGTCTTAAAACCAAAACTGGCTACGAATTACTAGCCGGAACAAAGGACCAAAATCTTGTTTGTTCCCATGATTGGACGTTGGATGTTTACAGAGTCGGACCTCGGTATTCTTTACAATTTCTTTATAAAATCAATATACCACATAACTTGTCCATGGTTACTTCCCCAAGGATAACATTGGCAGATAATAGCACAATTTTAGTCGGCAACATTTTTGATTCTAATCTCTTAACTTACAACAATCTCGGTGAATTGATGTCTTGTGAGCAAGTTCCTTCAAATTGTTTACTTTCCGATATAGCTTACTTTAACAACCATATTTATTTAACTGACTATAATGAAGATCGGGTCCTTCAACTGACCATGGATCTAAAATTGGCATCTACCATCAAAGTATCTGCTAATACTGAAAGGATGCCCACTAGAATTTCAATCTCCTCGGACGGATTTTTAGCTTTACTTTATACATCGTTCAATTCCACAGTGAAAATCTATTCGCTCTAAGTCTGAATTGTCATCGTATTTCAAATATTTGGTTGTATTCGCGTTTTAATTTTTTATGAAAACCCCAGCTGATCTCCCAGTTAATCAAATGAACAATACAGCGTACATAATTTTTCTTCCATTTTCAATATCCAGACGTTATGTTTTAAAACATTTCCTCATACGGTTGGAATTATTTACATATATATTTTTTAAATGTTAATCTCATCTATTTGCGAAGAAACGGCTGGTGATAATTACTGAATATCTTTTCATTTTGCAGTGTGAATTTTACACGCACTAAAAAATTTGATTGACACTGTCATTTTGCCTTATTAAAGTTTCAACCGCAGAGATTTTTGTGTATGTGTGACTGACGATGAGAAAAGTAACTTGGCCGACTGATACACTTTATTAAAGTCTAATAATTAATTAAACGTTAGTAAACAATAATTATAATAAATGTTCAGTCTATTTGGCCCGGAATTCAAGTCTATTCTCTATGACATTGATATGATTTATAATCATCATCGTTTAAATTGATTAATAATATCAGTTGACATGGTAGGCTCTTCTTAGCCCATTCTTATTTTTTATATTTTTAAATATCTATTATTCTATTTGACATTTCCCGATCAACTGGGATTTGGGGATTTTTAACAAGGTTTTTTTTTTTTTTATCATTTCTACTTGTTAGTTATATCATTTTCATTGTGGTCCAGTAATTTTTTTTTCAGTTTTCGGCTGGTAATAAAATCAATATTTTTGTGCTTTTACAGATTAAATATTTTAAAGATAAAGATTGCTGACAAAAAAGTGTTAATTCTGCTATAACAAGGTAAAAAGAAACATTCAGAACAGCTACGTTCTATTTTGAATTCATCGTAACAGTTTTTTTTTTGTTAGCGTCTCTCATAAGGGACACACGCACATTCATTGTTTATTGTAAAATGTAAAAGTAAAATGTAATGATTTACTAAGTTTTGCTTAATTTGACAAGAGGTCACAAGTTAGTTTGTATTCTTAGAGATTATTAATCTCTCCCTTATCGAAAAACTAAATAATTTAGACACCTCTTATCAAAATAATCTCATGACAATTGGTATTTTTTCATTTTCAATTAATTTTTTTCTGTGATCATAAATGATAGAAATCTTCATTTATTCATAAAACGTGCATTAATGATGATTTAAATTAAAATTTGGTGAAAGAATGTACCTTGTTTTATTATCATTTTCTCTCTCCCTATCTCAAGAATTTAAGATTTTTGTTTCATTTTGGTTACATTGATTGAACAATAACTTTCGTTCGTTCGAGTTTTACTCAAATTCAAAAGATTTTTTACTGAAATAAAACTCGAGAATGATGGCTAAAAAAATGAATTAGTTTTGGAAGTGAGCTAAGTCGAAAAATCAACGTCATCACATTTGTGAATCATTCGATAAACAGAAACTTGCTGTTTAAAATATGTGCGTGAGGAAGGGAGTGTGTGATCACTTTGACTATTAACTACAGTTGTTTTCAATTGCAAATAGCATCTCTTGATAAATTTGGTCAAATTAAGAAAAGGTATTTGCGATCACATTAAAAATAAAGTATAAGTGAGTGAAGGAAATGAACCATCCTCTCAAGATAAGAAAGTGTCGGTTGTGTATTTTCGGACTGAATCGGAAAATTTTAAAAAGAAAATAAGGTAAAGGAAGAAGACAAACGAAATAAAAAAAAATGCTTAACAAAATAATTATGTATTGCTTAGTTTCGTTATTATATTGCTAAGAAGTTGATATAGTCATATGTAACATTTATTGTTGTGAATATTGCTGATTAATGTTTATTTGTGGCAGAAAAAAATATTTCATTTTTGTCATTAAGAAATGGTATGTTGTAAATTTTGTACTGAAACACGTGGGAATAACTTATTTCTGGAACTAACTCAATGAAAATATTCGAAAAGAGAAGAAGAGTATCGAGGGAAAAATAAAGGGGGGGGATGTTAAAGAGATGATGGTAATCGAATTCTTTTTTTCTCTTTTTTTTTTTAATGCTAAAAAAGTAGATATTAAAGAAGGTACATCCAAATAAAGACGATAAAAATTAATTTTAAAAAATGAAATTTTTTTCGGGAAGCTTTTATTTTGGTTTCAATTTCAAGATAATAGATTAAATTTAACATTTCCAATAAACAAAAATAAAATATACTTTTCTGAAACTTTGAGGAATATTAACTAATGTTTAATTCATCCGATTTGAAACAAATTATTACTTATTTTTTGTTTAAAATATCGCAGAAATGCAATTTTCACGAGGTCAGTGTTCAGCTTCATTGAAAGTTTATCTAATTTTTATACGCGTGATAAATCTGATCGCATTTGATTTATATAATTTTTTTTAATTACTCACTTATCTAACTACCCGAGAAATTTATGAAAATATTCTAAGTAATCTAATATTTTATAGAATTTTAGGTACTTTGGCTTAGGTAAATTTAATTACTATAATTATCGCTCTTAGTTTTTGGTAATAGCGTGTATGGATGTCTGTATTTACAAAAATCCGCACATTTATACACACACACACACACACAAATTAAAAATCATCTTTAAAATACATGGGTTCACTCAAGCTTTTTCATTTATGATTAGTAAATATAGATTTTACTTAATGATATCACCTACCCGCTACAAATTAATACAGAATTTTAAAGGATGTAAAACTTTATAAATTATTGTAATTAAAATTAAAAAATAAAAACAATTCTTGTACAAATTCATTATTTTTTTTTTTCTAAAACAATAGTTCCCATACATAAAAGCAAAATCTGATCTAAATCCTAAAATAAAAAATGCAATAAAACTTGCTTTTATGTATGGGAACTATTGTTTTAGAAAAAAAAATAATGAATTTGTACAAGAATTGTTTTATTTTTTAATTTTAATTACAATAATTTATAAAGTTTTACATCCTTTAAAATTTGTATTAATTTGTAAAGGGTAGGTGATATCATTAAGTAAAATCTATATTTACTAATCATAAATGAAAAAGCTTGAGTGAACCCATGTATTTTAAAGATGATTTTTAATTTGTGTGTGTGTGTGTGTGTGTGTATAAATGTGCGGATTTTTGTAAATACAGACATCCATATAGGGTACTCTATTGGATCGCTAAAGAGCATAGCATGATTAAAAAGACGCCAAAGTTGATGAAAACAAAATTTTCGCGTCTAAATGCTTATGTTACTTTTTAGAGGAAAGATCAAAGTATTTTTTACTTATTTTTTGAAATTTTTCCTTCTTTTTTAGAACATTGTAAATTTTGATTAAAAGACCTTGTTTCTCTTTTTATCAGCTTGGCTGATAAATTAACGTATAAACATTTTAGCGTTTTTTTTCCCGTTTGACACACATTAATTTGGAAAATCTTGCAAAAAAATGAAAATAATTGTCGGATTTTAATGAAATTTTCAGAAACTATTTACAAATGATGGAACTTATTATAAATACATTTTTTTTTTAGTAAAGTCATCGCAGAATTTTTTTTTTTTTCATATGTATTTACCCGCTCTAACTAATTGTACGAAAACTCTATAATTTCAATTTTGAGGAGTTTAGTGATTATATTAGTTAAAAGCACAATGCTTTGAGGAAACAAAATCATGTTTTTGTTTTTTTTTAGTTGGAGCCCTTCTACCTGAAAATCGTCTCTGAAGTGTAACATACAAAAACTCAATAAAACAAAAATATTATTTAATTTCAAAAGCTTTTAATTGCTTTTATTTATTCCAATAAACATGGACAATATTGTCTGAAAGCAAAAAGATATTTCGATGAAAAATGAATTTTTAAAACAATTACCTACAATTATTTTTTATTTCTGCAACCATTGTTTTTATTTTTACATTATGTTGTTAATTCTTCTAAAATTATGGAAAAGCTTGTACAGCTTAACGGATGTTGTTTTTAAGTAGATATATATTTACAGATTATAATTTCCAAAGCTTATTACAAACTAATGAGTCTTCGTATATTAAAAAAATTAATTTGTCAATAACGTGTTTACCAATGAAATCTACGGAAGACCGGAAGTTTGGTGCGTGCAATAAAAATAACGTCACGTGGATTGAGTTTCTGTCTAGTAAGGGTTGTTCTTCGCTGTATACGGCCCCTTAATTTAGCAAACTGTTCCTGCTGAAACACGTGTGCATCATTTTCATTAAGTTAAAATAGGTACTTTCATCTAGTTTTCATCGTAGTCCTGTAATGTTTGGTTGAAAAATGTAGGAAATTCGATCCAATATGTAAACGTAACATACACAACCTGGGTTTTATAATAAGTAAGATTCACATTTTGCCTCTAGAAAACTAAAAACTTTTCAGTCATTTACACTGGCCAATTTTACTTTTAAATGAAACATATTGTTTGCTTTCAGAAAATACCTAGTTTCATGGTATTCAGATAAACTTTCCCTGGTATTTTTCCAGATAAGTCATTTTTTATTACGTAAAAATATAAGAATCCATTTATTTATTTTTTCCGAGAATATAGGCTGTGACAAAATGACTTTTACTATGTTTGATTATTTTTACTGGGGATAGAAATTTTTTTATAATAGCAAATCTGAATTGACTTTAGAGGGGTCTATATGGGCTCTCAAACAGCAGGGCAGCACTTGTATTTTAATTTTTTTTAATAGTATTTATAATTTCTCCAGATAGTATCAACAAACTTATGGTACATAGTACTTAACAAAAAAAAAAATTGTAATGGCGAAAGTTTTTTTACTTTAAATATTACAAGTTACTACTTAAGTAGGTCCGCTTAAAAAAATAATATGTCCATTCTGTGCTTCCGTATGGGAACTCGAATCTCACGTCAGCTGTCAATAATTTATAGATGTCATCACTCGGCACTCTGTCAATCGACGGCAACGTGAAGATCGGCTCTTTTATCTTTAAAAACATTTTTCTACGAAGAAAGTAAGTAAAAGTTTCTTTCAAAATATTTTAAATAAACTTCAAATTTTCTAAATTTCTTCGAATAAATATTGAAATACGTATAATTAAATTTTAAACGAATTTTAAACGAAGAATTTAACTTATTTTTAAAATTTTTAAAAATATGGCTGATATAGAGCTTTTTTTCGTTTTTTCTGTAAACAAGTTTTTTTAACTAAAATTTCGGACATGCTAAGAATGAGTAAAAAATTTCAAAAATTACTCAAAAAATACTTTAGTGTTTCTTCTCAATAATGAAATATACTTTTATCATGAAAAAAATTTTTTCCGTTAATTTTCAGACCGTTCTTGTCATGCTATCTATTTTCGCGAAAAAAAAAAAACGGAGTTCCCTATATTTTTTAAATTCTCCAAGGATTTTTTCTTAACCAATATAAACATTAAGCGGTACAAAGTGTGTGTGTGTGTGTGTGTGTGTGTGTGTGTGTGTGTAAGGGGCGGGGAGTAAATTTGCTGAAAATCAATTTGCATCTCACCGAAGAAGGACGCTAAAATTTCTCATAATTTTTTGGCTCATTGACGCAAGAAAAACAAAGTTTTTAACCAAAATTTCGAAAGTTCTAAAAAGGATTAAAAATATAATTTTATAAGAAATCTTTTGATCTTCCCCCTTAATAATAAAGATTTTAATAAAACTTTGTTTTCATGTTTGGGACATTTTTTTCATCATGTATGCTCATTTGTTAGCGAATCTTTGGAGATTTAAAAAAAAAAGCTCCGAGAAAGAATGCGAAGAGAATAAAGAATGAATTGCATTGTTTTTAAATGCTTTCTTTTTATATATTTTTATTATATTGACCACGATTTATAGTACGTGTTTAACGTCTGTCTAAAGTTCTCGGTTGAATAATCGTTCAGTTGATTTTCCATAAAAAGTGGCGAAAAAAGAAGCTCGTGTTTTTTTTTTTTTTTAATTTTAAAGGTATCGACTGTTAAAAAATTGTAGTGGCCAATCGCTATCGTTCCCGCTGGAAAAAGAGATGTCCCTTGTGATTGTCAGATCTGCTTATAAGCAGGTCTCTGAGAAAGATCAAAAATAGTTGCGGCCCGGCGGGCCACCGGCCGTCACGCAGAGCGCTGCTGCTGCCGCCACCTTCACCACCATCACTTAACATGATCGCATCTCTCAACGACAGTTACCACTCACAAGCTTGACTAACCACCTATTCAGCTTCGTGTTGATAGCATCTAGACCTCGTCACCTTGGCAAGCACCAGCCACGAGCGGCCGACTATGCAGCTTCGACTCCACTCAGCTACAAGCCTTCATCGTTGCCGACGTTGTCATCTCGGCAAATACCTACCACGCCAATCCGTCACCTCGTTCTACATGACTAGTTCAAAAGGCATTCCCTTCGCAGCCTAATAACCATGCGAATCCGACAACACTTCGTCGCCTGTCAACCCACCGCCGTAATCTCGTCCTACTCGACTCATTCACAAGGCATTCCCTGCGCAGTCGTCACCGCGGCCACGTTCCACAGAATAGGCCTACAAAACCACGACAATCCGTCATCACCTCAGCGTACATGGCATTCCCTTGTAGTCATCACCGCGGCCCCGTTCCATAGAACTGGTCTACCAGCCACAGAAAAAGGTCTACCACCGTGACTTCGATCAACCAATATGCACTGATCATATCCTGTGACCTCACACCAAACCCACACAAAAATTAGGTCAACTTTCGGTGCTACTTTTATACCTGACCGCCATCCTGACGACCAGCCCCTAAAACGGACATTCTTCGCATCCTTCAACGTCTCTGTACGTCATATCAACAATAAACGTTATTCAAAATCTAATCCTCCTTATTCATTTCTCTCGCTACTAAAAGCTTAATATTTAACAATGAAATGGTTTCTAATAAACGTATAAATGTATTGCTTCTTTTTTCGCATCATTAACAACATAACGAGTAACATCTGTAATAGTTTACAAATTCTAAAATCTGAGACAAAAAATAATTAAATGTATAGAGATAAAACTGGCTTTATTATTGTTATTGGCCAATTTCGTTTTGGAAATTTCAGATTGCTGTCATCTATATTCAAAAAAGTATCTTTGTTTTTAGGATCTGACTATTCTGAAGGCAAAAACTTAATAAAAAAACCTTCAATTGCCGAAAAACTGAAAAGGTACCTAGAAAATAAAAGCTTTTAGGCTCTTTTAAATAAGTAGAAGCTTTTTTCGTTGTTGAGAAAAATGAAGCAATTTTATAGACAGAAACATCAACGTTAGTATCAAATTTAAGACTAACATTAGTCGTGCGTATTTGTAATCCAATGTAGCGTAGATTTTAAAAACTTATGAAGAGATTATTTAGTAGATAGAAGATATAAAAAACTGCTACAACCGAGATTTTCGTCCATACCAGTCAGGACCGGGGCAAGGGTTTTTTGCAACCCCAGAATCCGTGATACGGAGACCCCCGCTTCTACGACATCTTAATTTTCATAAAGAAATATTCATATAAAACAAAAAAATATTGTAACCTAATGTACAATAATGGATCATATGCAATGTAAGTGAAGTATTCAACGAGAAAAATTGAAAATAAATACAATGATTATTTATTGCAATAACAATTTTGGCACAAGGCCGAAGGTGAAGTGGAGTGACGCTAGGCAACTTTGACTATCCTAAACCTAGCTAATCTGATTCAGAACCCACTCATTCATTACAATTTACTCTATCGCCATAAAAACTCATCTATCACGATTTGATCCAACATATGCCACAATACAACATATCCACAGGGATTCTATTAAAATACATGACATAAAAATTTTATACAAATTGTATCTTTTTTTTTTTTTACAAAAATATATGGCATGAAATGAGGAGGGAGGGAGGGGATGAACCCAATGACGAAAATAAAGTACAACTAAACATTCAAAATAAAAGAAATAAAATATGTTAGGATAGATCTGGACATCCCACAGAAAAATAAGAGTGGTCACCGTATTCTGCCGCTAAACAGAATCAAGCAGCTCGCATGGGAGGAACAAAATAAATTGCGCAATGGGTAAGACAAAGGTTGATACAGTGAAGATAAAAAAAAGTCGTAGGCAGCCAGATATCGACTCTAGAGATGTAGCTGGCAGATCTCAGGGATGTGACATCCCACAACACACACTAAAAGAAGATATACGACACGTAAAGAATGAGTAGGCACATTACACTTAGAGCTACTGCAGTTTTCTTCTTACAGCATTCCTTAACCGAAATAAAAGTTCAATAGATTGTTTTTATTTATTTTACGGCTTGAAGGAACGTATCCATAATGTTTTATACTACCGACAGGAGCGCTATTATTGATCACACTACCACTTATTATATCCCTACTGCTCCGATCCACGCTAGGGTTTTATCACCGCTAGGCCGTTGTTTCTTAGTGGTTGAGCCGATACTTTTTCGTTCCAGCTGATAGTCGATTCGGAAATCTTCTATCGGTCTTGTAGTTGATAGCCGCACCTAGTACAGTTCTGTAGGTCCTTCTATCTGCTCGTCTGTGCTGATCACCTTTTATTTAGGTTTTTGACCACCGACTGCTGTCTGTTGACAGTTGACTCCAGCCAGTTACGTGGCCCACTTTGAATCTTGTAGTGCATCTACCTTTCGTGACCTTGACCCGGACACGATCCCCCACCTTGTACGCCCTTTTTCACCCTGCGGTTCGGGTGGAAGAACATCATCGAACCCCTGATTCTGACATGGTATTTATGTATCGTGTTTGCCGTGGCCGAGGAAGGCGAAACACTGTCTTTGTGCCAGTAAATGGTCTTCATGGTCCTGTAGCATCTCTCCACAATTCCATTTACAGCCGAGATGTAGGCATATCAGAGCTGGAGATGGAGCCGTACACTTCAATAGTTCAGGAAGTTTCTGAAGCTCCCGCAAGTGAAGCCAGCGTCGTCGTCAGTTAGAATTTTGTTCGGCGGACCCCGCTCACAAAAACAGCTTCCAACTGACGAATCACACTGTCTTGGCGTCAAATGGGCCGTCATATCATGAATAGGAAGGGTTCACAGTCGTTGAGAGTTAAAAAGTGATTCTAGTGTGTAATATCCATTCCCAACCGGCTCCAAATGGTGTCAACATCCAGTTTCCCCTTCCTTCAGTGCACCGGTGCCGGATCTATTGATTGACATTCCATACAAGATTTTATTAGATGGAGATGGACTAACTTATCTTACAAAGAATGCTGTTCACCTTATCCTAGGACGTCCTCTATGATATCTGGCTCTTGCTCAGAACCGTATAACAAACCTTCGGTGACATTTTTTCCCCCTTTTTCATAGCCTTGAACCATTTTTGTGGGATCATAGTTTTTAACGATAACGATCCAAACTGGGGCTTTGCTTAATTAGGCATTGACACAAAGAGCCTTTTTTGTTAACAATTCACTTCCTATTAGCAGTGACGGACCAGGACCAGACATTTTCGTAAAATGTAAGTCTACCACTTAGGATCATAAAATAACTTTGCTCAATTCTATGTAGATTTTGTTATATGACCTCCCCGTGGTTGTAGAACTTGTCAGAGAATTTCAGTTATATTGCTTTTACTGAATCTTGGTTTGTTTTAGGTTAAAATCTTCCCAATGCATTCCTCAAGTATTTTATAGGTTCAAATTTTTAAACGGAAGTTTTTTCATTAGGTTCCAATTAACAATTCTCCCATATTTTCTCAATCTAATATCTCTACTCCTTCGCTCAGGATTACTTTCAAGTCACTAAACAACACATTACTTTGCATCTAGACATATGGTTCTGTTGTTAATATTTCGGTCTCTCATCAACTGCATCATGAATTTATAACCAGCGTTTGCTATTCCGTGATCGTTAGCGTCGCATAGCAATCTTCTATGTTAACATAACAGAATATCATCTATGATGTTGAATATCTTTGTTTAAATGTCCTGAAAATAGCTCATGTGAGCCGAAAGCTTAGATCAAGGACTAGCTTAATAAAAAAAATATCCAAATGTTGGACAATTTTTGTCTTTATTTTCACCCGAAATTAAAGCAACCATACGAAGTTTAGAACGGCTTATGATCAAACATAATAGATATTCATTGTCTGTTAGATTTAACAATATATGCCTAAATAATGATCTGCTGCGCCAATATAATAAACAATATTTATGCACTAATATAAATCATAAAAGAAATTTAATTTTCCTGGAAAGGAATTGAAGGAGAGAGAACGTTCACTCTCTTTTCTAGGATGGTAAAAAAGCGCAAACAAACAAAATTTTCAGCTACTACGTGAAATTTAAAAGAAACATTTATTACAAAACAATAAAACAAATACAATACTTTACAAGATGGGTTTGCATATAAATATCATTTGGTGCACCTTATTTAAAAATTAAAACAAGATAAAATATCAAGAAATATATATATATGATTTTAAAACATTTCAAAAGAATGTTCGAAAAATGGAAAAACATTGAAAAGGTAATACAAATTTTGGATAAGTCAGAAAATAATAAAAAAAATGATGTGCACTCTCATAATAGAAAGACGAAAAAATATCACAGGGCGCTTGGGCAATTTCAAATTACCGACGTGACATGGAATTTTTGTAATTTTTCCTTTATAGTACATAGTTTTAATAAAATACTTCGTTCCTTGTCAGGAGGCATTCAAAAATTGATTTCCTTCTGAGTCCTTATTCTGGCTTCTGGATGAAATTTTTGTGTGAGTTTGTCTTGGTTGAAATAGTTGGTTCTTGTTTGAAGATTTGATCTTTGAAATTTGAAACCTTTTTCCGCAACCAGCTGGTTCAGTCCCGTTGTGTGATTTATCATTCCCTTCTGCTGTCTAACCACCTTCTGTCTTGAAACTTGATTACATTCTGATGTTTATCTGCTGGACCTTCTCTTTATATAAGAAATGAAGAGGCTCCACATAGACCTTAACTTCAAATTTTACGAGAGCGTAAGCTCACGCCTTTCATTGGACAATAAATTAAATAGTATATATTTTTTTTTAATTCAAAAAATGAATTTGAAACTGTCCACCAAGACAGAAATAATTTTGCCGATTCTTTAACGGCCAATTCTAAAAATAGGAAATTTTACAAATACAATGTAACATTTTTTATAAATCGTCTGGCTTTCTTTAAAATACACTTCTCTAAAAAGTGCCCCATAATCTTCTTGGCGTGGTAAATCAACTATTCATTTTAACATGTAACGACACTATATGTATAAATCTATTAAAAAAGGGTGCAGTTCCCTTTTATGCTCAATTAAGACCATTGTAATGATCATCATCACACACATACATACATACTAGACAAACCTCGACGATTTTAACATTTATTCTTTGCACTAATTTTAATTATTATGTATTATTAATAATTTTTTAATACTCAATCAGGATTATTTCATAATTTTGTCGGGCTGTTTCATGAATACTGGTGGATTAACAGGAGACAAATTTAATGCAATGTTACGAATCATATATGCATATGTAATTAGTAGTAAATAATAAAAAATAAATTTCAAAAATGGAGCTTCCAGTACCAATATAACAGAAGAATAGGAGACAAGAGGCAATATGTTTATTGGATAGAAGAGAATATCCCGACTGACAAGAGAATGAAGAAAAATTGGTCCACCCTGTAGATTGTTAATGTTGGGGGCACTATTGTATACGAACATATGCATATGAGAATGTAAATTTTGTAGTACAGAAAATTTTATATAGTAACGACCGAAGAAAATATTTAACTTTGAGGCAAACAAAATGAATAAACATCTCTTCAGAGGTTATAATATAATCCTTCATTAATCTTCTTGGAGTGGTAAATCAACTGTTCATTTTAACATGTAAAGACACTATATGTATAAATCTATTAAAAAAGGGTGCAGTTCCCGTTTATGCTCAATTAAGACCATTGTAATGATCATCATCACACACATACACACATACTTACACAAATTCAAATTATGCAACAACAAGCATTCATTGGATAGTAAATCAACTCTACTGTGTAATGCGACAATTTTATAATCGCTATATTTTCATGTAGTCGATTTCGTGCACTTTTGGGAGAATCGGATCCCAGAAGCTTTTCGTAAATCTCCCCAAAGCTCGCTCGCTGATTGATCAATGCCAACCAGTCATATCGCACCCGGCCGGAAGTTACTGCCGGCTACTCAAACGCCTGAAAGCGTCACCGCGGAAAACAGAACAGCAGCAGCGGGCGGACCCAACTTCAGCAGCAGCAGCAGCGGCACCGGGCCGAACCAACTTCAGCAGCAGCAGCAGCGGGCCGAACCAACTTCAGCAGCAGCAGCAGCAGCAGCAGCAGCAGCGGGCCGAACCAACTTCAGCAGCAGCAGCAGCAGCAGCAGCGGGCCGAACCAACTGCAGCAGCAGCAGCGGGCCGAACCATCATCATCATCATCATCATCATCATCAGCAGCAGCAGCAGCAGCGGGCCGACCCAACTTCAGCAGCAGCAGCGGGCCGAACCAACTTCAGCAGCAAAGCAGCAGCAGCAGCAGCGGGCTAAACCAACTTCAGCAGCAAAGCAGCAGCAGCAGCAGAGGGCGGACCTAACTTCAAGCAGCAGAAGCAGCGGGCCGACCCAACTTTAGCAGTAGCATCAGCGGGCCGACCCAACTTCAGCAGCAGCAGCAGCAGGCCGACCCAACTTCAGCAGCAGCAGCAGCAGCGGGCCGACCCAACTTCAGCAGCAGCAGCAGCGGGCCGACCCAACTTCAGCAGCAGCAGCAGCAGCAGCAGCAGCAGCAGCGGGCCGACCCAACTTCAGCAGCAGCAGCGGGCCGACCCAACTTCAGCAGCAGCAGCAGCAGGCCGACCCAACTTCAGCAGAAGCAGCAGCAGCAGCGGGCCGACCCAACTGCAGCAGCAGCAGCAGCAGCAGCCGGCCGACCCAACTTCAGCAGCAGAAGCAGCAGCAGCAGCGGGCCGACCCAACTTCAGCAGCAGCAGCAGCGGGCCGACCTTACTTCAGCAGCAGCCGAACATTATATGCGATAGTCCTTTTTAGGACTGACCTGGCCACATGATATGCGATAGTTCTTTTCAGGACTAGCCTGGTTACATGATATGCGACAGTCTTTTTTAGGACTAACCTAGCCACATTATATGCGAAAGTCCTTTTTTTTAGAACTACTAAGCTTCGTTCTTACACGACTGTCATTCTAAGGACGAACAGGCTACACTAGTCTGCGCCGATCCTCTCTCTTCTTAAACGCCGACGCGCTCTTTACAAAAGGGCAGGCATCCGAGGATCGCCGCGACCTCGAATACCGCTGTTCCATCTGCCTGCCTCAGAGCTGCTGCCTTGAACCCTAACAACGATCCTTCAACTGGTACTCCCTGACTTCACGATTGAACTACACCAAACAATTCCTGTGCCTACATTTGTCCAGATCGACAAATAAATCCGACGTTTGTTATTCTAAACCTCTGCCTTTGTTCCTCATTGTCTTAGCTGTCCACACCTTTCTTCGTTAAAAACTTGCGGGGGCGACATTCCTTAACAGTCAGATTGTCTGCACGTGAAGAGTGATTCTTCCCGCGCAGCGCTTTCGGAGTCGATGATCGCCTATATAAGCAAAGAAAATTCTTAGTAAACTAGTGAGTTTTCAGCTGCCACAGAAATCCACGACTGTTGAAACCATGCGCCAATCTTCTCACTCACACCACCACTCACATGCTGAATATTTCCTATACTTACATAATCTTTTTTCTTAAACAGCAAGACTGTTGAAAATATTTATTACCAGAAACTATTATAACCTTATTTCTTACAGTGAACTTTGGAACAATTGTTTTACACAATGCATGCTTTTCTTTCACATCCTTTTTTGTACATCTTGTTAAATACAAATTTTATGTGTAATGATGTTTTTGGCTTATCCTCTTTTTCTTCACGTCTGTTTGGTTTCCTAATCTAAGTTAAATAAATGTGGTGAAGTCCGCAACACCATTTCTGAATGCAATAATTGTTAAGTCATTTTAAAAATATCGAGGAATAGGAAGATTTTTAAAAAATTGATAATATATCTGAAATATTTATCCGTTAATATTAGTGAAATATTCTTTAAACCTAAGTACAGTTTATATTGTACTTTTATGCAACCAATATGGTGGATAATAGACATTCGAAATAAAAATAAAGCAAAAGACGACGGTAGACAACTGCGTTCTCTCATATAAATCCTAAGAAACAAACAAAAAAAAGTAAAGAAAAAGGAAAGACACGCTACACAAAGAGTCAGTCAAATTCCATCTAGGAAGTAAACAAACATTTTCTTAAGCGAACGGAAACTGCGTTTGTTATTGCTGACACTGCTTAAAGACACATTCTAATGTCAGTTTCCCAAGATAGAAAATAAATTTATCTTAGGCTCACTGAATTCACCCTAAACCAAAAGGAGAAACAAACACCTAACACAAAAAGGAGAAACAAATTCACACCTAACACAAAAAGGAGAAACAAACACAAAAGTGCACCTGTCTTAGAAACATCTAAACTTAAAGAACCTATTAAAAAATATGGCATTTGCGATATCAAAAAGGTGTATGCATATAACATGAAATTTATCAACAAATTTTGATAAATATTTGAAAACACTTGCAGATAATATAAAAGAGTTAGAATTTATTATATAAAAAAACAGAACAAAAAACAAAAATAATCTAAAACGCACATAGTTATGAGTAAGTACTTTAAAGATTCGGTAAAAATGAGCATTCATGATGAAAAATGTTCCAAATTTAATAAAAACAAAGTTTTATCGTCAAAATCTTTCTTATTATTAAAAGGAAAGACCAAAGGAATTTTTTATTATTAAATTTTATTTTTTAATCCTTTTTAGAACCTCCGCAATTTTTATTAAAAATTGTTTTTTGTTTTTGCATCAGTGGGTGACCAGAAATTAATATGGGAAAAACACATTTACCGTGAAAAACACATTGCTTTGGAAATTCTTGCAAAAATCAAATAATTGTCACATGAAACTTTCAGATGAAAATGAATTAAATTATTTTTAGAAATGTCTCTATTTTAGAAAATCTTGGCAAAAATATATTTTTACATCTTATTTAATTTTATGAAATTTCGGGAAAATAATTTTATGAAATTTCGGGAAAATAATGTAGCGCTTAATTATTATATTGGTTGGAGAATTTAAATCAATTTTTCTTGTAAAACAGGACCTCAGTTACAGAAATTCTGCTCTGAATCGTAAAATAAAAAAATGAAAACTAATACATTAATTAGAAAAGCTTTTAATTGCTTTTATGAATAAGATATATTATGGACACTAGTAAGATAAATATTTTTTTCCATAAATAATGTATTTTTATAAGAATTGGTTTCATTTTTTAGAAATTATAATTTGTAGCGGTTTGGTGATATTGTTATGAAGTAAAAACTATATTTACTAATCACAGCTTACTACAATTCAGTGACACTCAATATTTTAAAAAAGATTTTGTTATTTGTGTCTATGCGTGTGTGTGATTGAACGTACCAATTTTTGTAAATACGGACGTCCATACATGGCATTATCCGAAAATATGAGCGGTAATTGCATCAAATTTAAAATTTATTAGTAATTTCCTAACATTTACTCAACAAACGTCTTCGTAAATACAACTATAATGCCAACGTACCTAAAATTTAATAAAACATTAGATGACTTAAAATATTTTCCTAAATTTTAACAATTATTGGGTATTTAAAAAATGATATTAAAAAGGCGTACTTTTTATCCGCATTGGATAAAAAATCGAGTCAGCATCCTACGCCCATTTTCAATTCAAATTTGATTGGCTTTTAAAACATCAAAGCCGGACCCATCCTTTAAAATTTTGTTAGAAAAAGTTTAAACTGTCTGGCTTCATTTTGGTGGGCTTTTATGACAACAATGTTTTTTTCTTTCAAATCTTTATACATAAATTTTCATTCAAGTTTTTTTAAGTATATATACTGGCTTCATTTAAGAAGATACTTTTTTTTTTTTAAAAAGAAACTGCTTTAGTAACAGTCTATTTTTTCAATTAGTTTTAATGCAATTTGATATCTTTTATTAGTAAAAATAGTTTCTCTATTAATTTTTACACAGTTCCAACATTTTAATTATTTTTCTCATACAATATTAATTATAAAAATTTTATTTTTTATTTAAAGAAAGAATTTTTTAAAAAAGTCAATTTAAATGTAAGACCGTCTAGGTGTTGTTTTTTTTTGTTTATTTACACGTCTTTTGAGGAAGGTGTGTTTTTTTTGTAAGCCGGACGGTGTGTGTGTGTAAAAAGAAAAAACTGTGCAATTTTTATGACCATTTCGGATCACGATTTGCCGCCAAAATTGTTTGCCAAACTCTAATTTTCTTGTGTAAATTTTATGACCCTTTCGGATCAGGAATAGCCGCCAAAAGTGAAATTTTTTCATATATTGGCCAATGAAAATTTGAGTTTTTCGAGGCCCGTAGAGATTCCGGATGGCCCCAAGTAGAGCCGACTTTTCCAAATAAAAGAGAGGACATTAAGAAACGATCAGTAGAAGCAATATAACGATTAGGGAACAGAGGCAGAGACGACCTGCAGTTCGCAGACCACTTAACACCAACACTCTACATTGACCGGCAAGTGGGCCATAAATCAGCCTTTCTCCAACTACCTAACCAAACCAATCCGGCCTGCTGAAAATTCTTCAAAGAAAGTAGAACCAACCTTTTCCAAACCAATCCGGCCTGTAGTCAATGAAAATTCTTCTAAGGAAGGAGGTGGGTGCCTTGCGTTCTGCTATGTGTTGGTCTCTCTAAAAACTCTGTCCCTTTTTATGTACTTTTGTAAAAGCTCTAAAACTTTGTCCCTTTTTTTTGGTATTGTTGTAAAGGGTCTGAAAACTTTATCCCTTCTTCAGGTGTTTTTTGTATTTTTGAAGGGTCTGCATTTTCAAAAACCGGAGTTAAAGTAAACAATTATTAATTTCATAGCTTGTTTCTGTGGGTATTTCCTTTTTTTTTAGAAACCCCAGGAAAGTAGTTATCCTGCCATATTAGGCGCACAGAAGGAAATTCTTGTGCAACCTTTCTTGTCCTTGTTTGTACCTTTGTGATTATTGTAAAAAGTAATAAATGTTTTTTCCTGTTTTAAAATTTTACGCAGTGATTTGTCTTGTATTTTTAACTCGCGCCTACTAACGACAGTTATCGTTTATTCTACCAACTAAATTTTGTGTCTGGCACAACGAGTTGGTAGGAGAGTGAAAAGAAAGAAGGAAACAAAAAAAAAATTTTATATAATATCAATTTCATTAAAAATAATTCTTATATGTATTCTATTTGTTCCTTCACAAACTTAAGCTAAGCACAATGTTTGTTCATTATCAGTAAGTACCTTCAGCTTTCTTTACTTATGTCTACATCCACGGTGTGGGGGAGAGGGCATCGCGCACACAGTACTTTGTAGTCGATCACAATATAATAATGTCGATTCAAGAGCATAATGGGTATGATCATGCTACTAACTTTAATAATAGGTAAAACGACGGCAGTTCCATTACTCGAATGAACTGTATATTTTTGTAATTAATCTTTTTCGTCAATAGAAATTCTAATATAACATAATATGTAGTTTACGACAAAATATTGAAAAACTCTCATAATTCAATACGTGTTGTTGAGGCTGAGATGCTTGTTAATTTCCTAAAAAAATGTCTAGAGTGAAACGAAATATACTTGTTGCAAATGCTACTTAAGTGAGTAATATTTCTTTGTCTTAACAACTTTATGTATATTTTATTTGCTCTTTGCAAAAGATTTGACAACACAAGACCAGGTTGGTTAAATTTTCCAAAATACTAGAGCGCAGATAGTCAAACAGAAATATATCTTTACTGCATACCCTTTTTTTAGAGTTTGAACACTAGGAATGCACAACATTAAGCTGGCTGATAAGAACATGCAACGTAGATGCAGCGCTTTCATCCGAGTGTCCATTTTGTCACACACTGTTGTTGCCTAAGTTATCCCCAGAGGTTAAACTTGTCAATTTACGATTTAAATTAATATAAAGGGGAAAATACATTATTGTACACCCATTCTGCGAGAGAATATGGTATACGAAACAAATTATGAATAATCGAAAGTTGTGCAAGGAATTTAGACAATAAGTATGACCTAAAATGTTGCAAGCGTTTGTTTGAAACTAATGTCTCATTAATTGATATTAATGAATAATTCATAAAATTAAGATGCATTAATTAACATACGTTTTAGTTTGTGGAAGATTCCACATTTGCCAGTTACACACAGCGGGAAAATGCACTCTTCCCCTGTGGTAATTATCATCACATACATACATACAGATTATGCGACAAGCATTCATTGGTTAATCTTCTCAAAACTAGCTCGCCGATTGGTCAATTCCGTCCAATCAGATATCCTGCACGCGAGAAATAAAATTTCCCGCTCACTAATGTTGAGCCGATTACGTGATACACCATCTTATATAAACAAAACACGAGTAAGCTCTCTCTCTCTCTCTCTCTCTCTTGCGTCTCATTCCTTGCTGCCAAAATGTGACCTTTAATTCACAGAGACACTAAGAAAACTTCTTCTTCTGGACTGAAATAGATAAAGTGTGAACCCAATCTCAAAAGGCGACTCACCGTCCTTCATTTTCAATCTCAAGAGGCGACTCACTGTCCTTTATCTTTATCCTGCAATGACGCGACTCGAACAAACCAAGAATTTGCGAGAACGATATTCCATCAACAATACCAGCAAATTCTCTCAAACGTGCATTCGACACTCGGTAGAAATTCTACATCAGCTCAACTTCGTCACTACGCTGTTCTATTAAATCTTGTGCGCCGATTATATCCACGCATACCAAACCAACCAGCTCATTTTTCAAGCAAAACTACGGCCAGGCCAGCAGACAGGTTGGCGGACCGACAAAGCCAACTCAACGTGGAGCATTGGAAAAAGTTTTAATAGCAAACGCAATTCACTATCGACGTTGCTTCCAAGACGTGCATCGACTCTGACCCACTAGAGAGAAATACGCAACACCCAGACGACAACACAAGTACATTTCTCCGAATCACGCATTTCAACCACAAAAAAAATGTTCTTTTCAGCCCACAAGGACAATATTTTTTACATATTAAAAGTTTTAGTACCTGCAACTTTTAATCTCGGGGGAGTATTTGTGGAGGAATGAAATTTCCCGCTCACTAAGGTTGAGCCGATCACGTGATACACCATCTTATATAAATAAAACACGAGTAAGCTCTCTCTCGCGTCTAATTCCTTGCTGCCAAAATGTGACCTTCAAGGACTCTCGTCTTGACCATGCGGTCAGACGTTAAAGATCATTACCAACATTCACACAAGTACGAACTCTACATTCTCTCAAGAACTCTATCCACAAATTTCTAAGAAAAGTGATAATATTCACTACTAAAATAGAAATTGTAATCAGCAACCAGATAAAAACAAACCAGTCCAAGGTGAACAAATCCTGAAAACTTAAGACATTTATTTCCTACTTTAATCACGCACACAAACTATATTTATTTCTGCATTACTGACATTTTCCATCACACACAATTTAACCTGTTTAAATACATGAACATTCTTAAACTGTGAACTAGTAAGACAAATAAAATCAAATGTTATGTTTTGAACCATTATATTCTGTCTTGTATCAATTGTTGTGGATGGAAGATTATTGAACACACACAATTTAAAACCATTCACACCTGATACTTTCTAACTCTTCATACATCCCCCAAAAGTTTATGAATATATATTTTATTTGCACAAGAAAAAATGTTCACATGGTAACATTTGTAAATATTGACTTTTCATCTTAAAAATCAAACATTTGCATGTGATGTGTAGGATTTACCCACATTTTAACTGGAGAATTCCATTGTTTTGTTACTCAAATAAGTATTTAATTTAAAAAGTCGATCAACGAATATTTTCCTTGGACTTTTTTTTAAAAATGGATACCAACTGAGGATAATTCGCCTACAATGGACCGATAAACCAGATTTGGCATCAGTTTTATCGAAATCTATACCTTTATGCTCGTAAGGTTCTGACACTGATTATCTTTCGTTCTTTGGATTCGATTAAGATTTGTATTTTCTATTTGTATCCTATTATTCAAAATATCTGAGTATAAACATTTCTCTATGATTAGGGCGAGGTGATAACAAGGATTTTTTTTAACGATTTAAGCAGCTCAAATATTATTATTATAATTTTCATTTTTTTGTTGCAATTATAGGTTTCTTACTAGAAAACAAACATTCAAGAAACGACGGGCGTGAGTTAGAATTAAAAAAAATCCGTTTTATTATTATTGTCCATTATTTAAACCACTTGCACACTCAGGAAGATATAGAAAATAATAAAGATACGCTTGAAAAACATTATTGAATATCAAAACTTATATTATGAATTGGAAGGAAAATGATAGTAACCTATCTGGTGGGAATATATTTTTAACTGAACCAAACGCGACAATTCAAAAAATTGCATGGACTATGAAAATATATTTTGTATTTGTCTTGAAATTAGCATTGCTTGTGTCGATTTTACTTTATGAAAAGTGTATGACCTAGAAGTAAAATGTAACATTTGGAACAAATAGTGTAAGGTAAAACCCGCCTCCCTGGTAGTAAATAACATTTTAAAACTATATCAAGATTGGAAACTCGTTATATTTTAATTATTCATAACTTGTAAACAATATGACGGTAAATAACAAAAATAACGTAGAAAAGCAACATGACAATTGATTAATTGTTGATCAAACCGAGTTTTCATTGAAAGGCGAAATAACGAACGAGTAACTTGTTGGACAACTATTAAAAGAAAACTGAAGGCAGTCAAATAAATTGTCGAACTATCAAAGTGGTTAGAATGTGAGTATGATTAATAGACCGCCCAAAATGGAAGTGACTTGAAAATTTAATATTCAGTTTAAATAACTGAATAAACATGTCTGAATTTCTGGGATGCTGACTTATTGTAAACATGTTTATTCTTATCTGCCGCTGACACTGCTGCTGTCACGCTTGACCTCCTTCACCGCTGCTTCCTTCTTCTCACTTACAGTTATTTCTCTTTATTAATGGTTCCCACATAGTGGTTATTTCTATTATGGCTTACTGAGGAGTTTCATGGCCTGCAATTCCACAGGAGTTGGTGACTATTTTTATACCATGACTAAAAATTACTCAAGTTGCACCTTGGTCTATTCGCGTATCTATGGTTAAGCTACAATTAATTTGCGTTTAATTAGCCTTTAAGCTATTTCAGTTGCATATTTGTTTGAAGCATTAACCTTTTGGTACCTCAACCTGACTGTTCTCATTGTTTGTTTTTTTTTAATAGGTTTTCGTTTACTTCAATTTAATGTACCTTGGGGAAGCCAAAATCATCAATTCCCTTAAATGCGCCGACACTATAAAAATTGTAAATGCAACAATAAACAATAAAAAAAGAAAAAAATATTTATAACAAAATAGCAAAGCGAATTAATGTTTTTTAACACATACTAAATGGATAGCTATTTGCAATCATGTTTTTGACGTAATTCATTTCTTTTTTGCTTATAACAATAAATAAATTATTAATATTGTGTCAAGCTAGGGATTTTTATTGCTGTTTGTTTTAAAGAATATTTTAACATTTGTATTTGAAACATTCATTGTTCAGTAAAAATTTCATTCCACTCATTATGACTCCAGTTTTTTTAAGCGTATACTGATAATCTTTCAATTTATGATTTTCTGTATTATTTTACGAGTTCAATCGGTGTTTTATTGGAGGGAATTTTGTCAGGAGTTGAAATAATGAATGGTTAAGATTTCCAAAGTTTGCAAATGAATGTTTGGGAAACCAGAAGAAAAGGCATTCAAAAAATGACGAAGTTTTGAATGCCGTAATGAAAAATGATTCAGAAACTTCGAAGAACCTCATTGTATCGAATGGATTTATTTAAAAGAATTGTGATGGATAATGCATTCCATTTGCATTATGTCCAACGATATGAAATACGGAAATCTGTTTATGGATTGTTTTATTATCAATGATGAAAAAAAGGAGATTGTTACAATGGTTGACGTGGAATGATTTGATTTCTCATAGTTTCTGTCAAAAAGGTTAAATGATTAATACCTTGGTATTCAGGCCAGTTTGGTATATTACATTCAATTATAATGCTTGGTTTGGGGAATATAAAAGGCATAATTTTGGTACATACTACAAGAATGATGAAACAAATATTGTAGGTTTTATTGAAATTATTCCACTTTCCTTTTGTTTATTTTCTAATAATGCTACTGATATTGAAGATCTTCTTGTACCTCGAACTGTATTAACCATGTTCAGAAAGAAACTAGAGTTCTTCAAGTGTGTGAATGCGTATTTATCGATTAAAGTAGTTATTCATTAAAGGACTGACCTCTTAATACAAGAGAAAACTGAACTGCTATTCATTAAAACTGATGAAAGAAAGACAATATAAAAAGAAAAAATATAAAGAGAGAAATACAAAATGTAAAGAGAGAAATACAATATGAAAAGAGAAATTTTTGATCCGATGAAATTGAGACAACAAATAAGGCCCATAAATCATGCAGAGTAGATAAATAAAACCATCAGACATTAAGTGCAAGCAGGTCTAAGGTGGAATGGCTAAAAACGAAGTGTACGGAGAATTGAAAAACGGAAGGCCACAAACGCACGCAGAAAAAAATAAAAATAAAAAAAGGATATTCTTTGCCAGGATATATAAAATTCAAAGAATGAAAGATCATCAATGAAAACGAAATGGTACTGCATCGGTGGAACGAATATAATAGAAGAGGGAAACCTGCAAAATATAAAACTCGAAAGATATTACAATCCTTAAATCTGAAGTAATAATAGTAATGACTAAGAAAAGGAGGAACTAATTACAGAACCAAATGAAATTGTCAGAAATCATCTCACCTTTGCTTTGGATCGTAATGTTTTAATATGTACATAGAATTGTATTCATTTATTTTATTGTATTTTATTTTTATTTTGGATATTTCTCATATCAACTATTGATTCTTTGTATACAGTCATATGGTATTAAATATGTTGGTTGGTTTAGATACTAGTATTTCTAATTGTTAGGTTTATATTTTTTGGTATAAATTCACTGTTTTGAGAAATGGTATATCAATCATCCTTCTTTCCTCATTCGAAGATCTCCTTTAAGTTGTTTATATTGTGATATCTTTCCTTTGAGGGAACAAGAGCCGTAAACTCAGTCAGAAAATATTTTATAGTGCATGTAGTTTAGCGTGTTGAGTTTACTAGCTGTGCCCACCAACTTCAGTAAGTAGGAGTGAGTAATTCTCGTGTGACCAATGCATAACTCGGGATTTTCTTATCCTTGCTTCCATTCTCCAGGTATTGGCTTGATTTACAGTAATTATTCGGTGCACTGTTACTCCAACGTTGTTGCTATTTGGTTTCTGGATATGGTTTCTATTTTCCTGAATTATTTAGACATTAGCTTCAATCACAATGTTTTAACCTGTACATAAAATTTTATTCATTTATTTTAATTTTATTATGCTGTATTAAAAAATGTTTTTGACTATTTATCATATTTTAATTTATTTATAGTATTTTTGAGTGATAACTTCTATATAGTACTTATAGGTCTACTTATGAGATTATTTGATCGTAGCATATATGCTGTCTTTCTCAGTTTGCGTATATTACAGTGTAGCTTTGGGCTATTAGTTTAGTAATGAGTCCCGCTAAAAAATAAAGTAAAATATAAATATATATAAACATAAAAACAAGAATAAAAATAAAAATAAAGCATTTACGCCTTCCTTTAAAGCCATTATCTCTTTCTTTCTCTTTCTCTAAACTTATCTATATATACTTCCCTCTCAACAAATAAGAAGGCAACCCTCAAATAAAAAAGAGGAAAATAAAATAAAAGACTGAACACGGCAGCAAAACCGAGGAAATTTGCTGGACCAGAGTCTAGCCATTTGTAACTAAAAACTACCAAAAATCTGAGAGGCTCCACGCATAACTTCCGCTATATAAGAAAAATATAAAAGAAAGGAGATTTTTACAAATAAAATAATTTTGGTCAATCAAAAAAAAACAAAAAAACAAAAAAACAAACGAAAAACCAAAAAACAAAAAGAGACTTTTGATGTTAGCCGGGACCAAGGTTCGTAGTCTGGGAACCTTGTCAAAAGGAAATAAACTGGCAGCCTTGTGGTGGAAGAAGAGAAGGGGTCACCAGATAAACCAGCCATGCGTGTTGCGTAGAGAAATTAATCGGTCATCTACTTAAGACATTTTTCCGCGTTTCCAAGAAAGGACAGCAGATTGACGTCGTATTTATTTCTAAGACAATAACTACTACCAATTGGAATATTTTTTTCATGTATTATCTTTAGAAATAATAGCAACCACTTCAAGAATTTAAGACAGTGTTCCTATTCTCATTGTGAATATAAACTGAAATGTTTAGCGATAAAATGTGTAGTAATAATGTGATTTTTAGAGAATATCAACAAGAGGTAATAATAACAAACAACAAATAGAATTTAAAACTGAACCATCATTTATTTTTCTCTGCCTTTTGTTGTCTCATGTTGTGTAACTATTTGAGTATTATAATTTCCATTATAATACATTAATACATCATAATAAATTTATTATACAACAACGAGAAATGATCGATTGTAAGATGTTTTTGTTATTCTAAGAACATAGGTTCTTAATTTAAACGTTTTATTTAGGCCCAATAAATATTATTAGATTAAGGCAAATGTATTAAAAACTATATTCATAAAATCAAATTCACTTTCATTGAACATGTGTGGTTAACATGCTCCAGTGGGTGGCGCTTATTTCGGCTCTCCTGGTTATATAATATTTGGCGTACTGTTTCGCAAAACTTAAGGGATTCAGTCATATAGAATTTTTATAAATGGAAATTTTATGAATGTGGCCTTGTGCCAAACTTGGTCATACCCGGTCAGATATACAAACATTTACAAATCAACATGACTCGTTAAGGAATTAAGGCGTTTGTTTTACAAGACAAATGTCGCCTATACTATCGTAGAATTTGTTTTGTTGTTTTATTTTAGGAGCAAAAACAAGCGTTACCTACATAAGGAGAACGAGACCACCTTGTCATCATCAAGGTCGAATTTGACTTCATTAAGATGAAGCAAGTGAAAACATTTTGCATCGTTGCAAAAGACATCAATTTTTAAATAAAGTAACGAAGCGAAAGAATGTTTTTAGCCATTGGTTAAAAAGTTTCCGGTCAAGCAAGACGGTAAAAGAAACTATTTCCTGTTTGTTTTAGATTAGTCAAGTTGTAAAATGGCCAAATTCAGCATGTCAAACTTAATTTAATAGTGATGAAAAAAGTTAACCGAGCAAAATAATGAAGTTTGCATTCATTTGATGTCAAAATTCATTCCTCAATCAGAACATTTCTGAATGTAATATTGCAATGACTAAAATCTGCGATACTCGCGTTTTTTTTTCCTTCACGGATGGTTCTTAACAAAAGAAACAGCCAAAAATACAAATTGGAGTCAGCAAAATCAGGGAAAGTACAACCATTTAAATATCTGAGAAGTGTTTTAACAGAGGACAGAAAATGCGAAACTGAAATCTGAAGCTATATTGGGATAGCGAAAGATGCCTTCTAAAAGCTAAGAAAAGTATTAAGAAACAGAAACATTTCCGTAGAAACAAAGAAAAGAGTACTGAATGAATCCTCCTATATGATAATGAATGCTGAAAAATCTCCTCAAAGAGTGGTTGAAAAATTTGATATATATAGAACAAATTGAAGGCAAGTGGGACAGAGAACAACTACGGAATTTGTGTAAATGGATGGCGGAGCAAGGTTTAAGAAAGATACCAAAAAGACATAATTAAGAAATATAAAGGACAGCAAATTGTGGAGAACCATGACCGCCTACGCCCTGAAGGACACGGTATATAGAAGAAGAGTCAGCTGTAAGCTATGATTTGTTAATCTCTTCATTTGAAATCGAGTCATCAGTCTTGTCGGTTTCTTGTAACATCGAAGTCATTTATTGTCTATTTTATTCTTAGACTAGCAATGATACTCTGTATTACCCGGACAAAATACTTTTGTTCCAGTACGTTGTCCTTTCTTTTTCTGAGATATTTGCATTATCATAAAATGATATGATTGAAATTATAGTAGTTAAAGCAATTCGATCGGTTTAAAACATAAATTTCATACATTACACTATTCTATTTTATGATGTTTATTTGATTTTCAAAATACGTTATTTAAAAATGTCTATATTGATTTCTTTCCTTTTTGCTTACTTTATTCTAAATCTAATATGGTTACTTCTTTCAGAGCAGAAAATGCCTTCATTTGAATAATGAAACGATTTAGTCATCCCAGGTATCACAAACAATCCCCTATTTATAAATATCACAAAAAGCCAGATTGAAAACAAAAATAGTTCTTTTTTTAAACTTGTTTTTTAAAGTTGAATACCTAAATCGGTTATGTCTATTAAATAAGAACTGCTAAGTTGAGCAAAATATAAGACATGCTTGCATAGATTAATGGTGAAAGGTACTATTATGCTCAGTTTTAGGAAAAGGCATCTCCTAGGCAATAATTCTCTTTTTGCACTAAGGCGAGGAGTGTCAGGGTCAATTTCTGATGCCTAGAGAAGTGCAGAGGGATTTTGATTTCTAATATAGGAAATAAACCCTATTTTCAACAAAATTACATAACCACATATATACACCCAAACTTTATTTTCTACCCAATGACAGACAATACTGCAAACATACCTAAAAGATTCCACAATACAACACACACCGTTTAAATCAAAGTGTCTACCGGTTAGAAATTAACATGACCATGTAAATTATTTGACCAATCAGAGAAAAGTAGAACCAATCCCAGTTCTGTGTGAGATTCACACCATGTGCCATATTCCGTTCGAGTGCCAAACGGCATTTCTGTCACTGTTTAATGTAATATTTGCACACGCCAACATATATTTACATTTCAAAATTTCAAGCAGGCACACACGACTTTTGAACATTGCAGGAATTGGTGAGTTTTCTGAAATCTTATTATAACCCGAAACTTTCGGTTATTGTACCGAAGAATCTCCAAACTGATATCGAAGTGAAGACTGTCTTTTCGGTACTTTATGTCGCAAGCCTTTCGCTACTTCATCGCTATTTCCATGGAAAGTGTTCAGATGAACTACATTCCTTAGTTCTACCAGTTCTCATCTTCACGGCCAATTCTCGGCATCTTGAGTGGCTCCAGGCCTTGTACAGAGTGAACATCATTGTAAAAAGAGTATTAAGTAAGCGAGATAAGTAAGATGTGCATATCAAAGAGGAAAAATGTAAGGTTTTGGTTTATGAGGTAATTTACATATCTCATAAGTTTAACAGAGAAGGCATTCAAACAGAAAAATGTAAAATACAGGCTATCAAAAAGTCTCCACACCACACTAACCCCAAAGAATTGCAAGCCTTTTTTAAGAACGATGAATGCACGCTATATTCCTAATATTTTAAAATTTTCATCAGCTGCTTGAAAAAGAAGCAAAATAGAAGTGGCCCACACAACAGGAATTGTTTTTGATCAAAGCAAAGGATTTCTTGAATTCTAACAAATTATTTCATTCTGATAAAAAGCTTACTGTCCTTTGTAACGATTCTCCATATGGATTAGGAGCAGTGCTTTCGCGTTAAGTACTTCGAACAAAAGGTGCTTAAGTAGAAACCTTAGAGGTTCTGATGATTGTTAGCTCATACAGTAAATGGATGGATTAGATTATTCTCAACTAAAAAAAAGTTTACAAAGATATTTTACGACACATGGAATTCTAGAGAGAATTATTTCAGACAATACTTCTGAAACAACTCCCAAGCATCTCCTTAATCTAATGGATGAGTAATGAATGTGCGCATCCTCAAGGTGGGATTTAAAGTTCCATCAAATTCTTGTCCTAAAATTCCACTCCAGAAATGTCACCAGCTGAAATACTGGTGAACAGGAAAATAAAAACTGCCTTGGACTTGGTGACTCCTCACCAAACCTCAGTTAGTGAACACGTGAGGAAACAACAGAGAATTTTTAAAAATCACGACAAAGCAGTTTCTGTCGATGAATTTTAAGAAGGTGATTCTATGTTAACAAAAAACTTTATGCAGGACCGAAATATGGTATATGATGCGTGATTTTCGTTGCAGTTAGCGCATTTGTACATGTCCTTGCACACATTTGTCATGTAGCCTCCTGGGTCTTGTCGATCACATTTGCTGCATACGGTTTCTCCATGATAGGCATCCACTTGATGACCAAACTTTTTACACTTATAACATCGGAGGATCTTATAGGATCCTTTAGAATATAATGCTCGACCTTCTTGTTGTTAAAACTTGACATGACCAGCCGATTGAACGGGTCGGGTCATCCCGACAGCTCAGTTAAAGGCCAAAAAGGCGTGTTGTTAATCATAAATATCTAAACTCGATTCCTGAAGATCTCAACCACCAGGATCCTGTCCCCAAACATTACGAGTCGCCACCTACGGCAAACAGTAGGTCTCATTGTTTACCCTAGTGAAGGGGTGGGTTACCACGATGCAGAGGTGCAGTCGGCGTATTCTGAAGCTTCAGAGCAACTCAATTTATGAACCAATGCTATTATCCTGCGGGACAATTACGAGATTAGATTTTGGAACTTTAAACCTAGTTTGACTGCCGCTGCTATTGATTGTCACACTTGAATTCATTCCGCTTAACATGTCTGCTGTTTCTGATGACTACTATTTTTCTTTGACATAAATGTTTGGAACAGGTATAGGATTTTAAAGAAATTTTGTCGGCATCATTCAAATTAACTAATCGAACTGGTGAGTTTGAGTTCACATTTTTTTTGTTTTAAAAATGTCTAAAATCTTATTTAAAGACACAAAACTATTTTTTACGAATTAATTTTTGATTATTTTAAAATAAAACCAAAATTAATTTCAAAGAAGACATTCAAGTTATTTAAAATGCGTTATTTAGCTTTTTTATTTTTCGAAAGTCCGTGTTGAACAGTTTCAGTGGAATCAGATAATAGTATGAAATATAAAAAAAGATGCTCGCGGAATAAAAGCTTGAAATGAAGGTGAAAGAAATAAACAAATGACTAAAAACATTTTCTATGGAATCAGATAAATGCTTGACATGCAGCATAGGATGAGGGGAGCCTACCCCCCGCAAAGAGGTTAGAAGACACGAATTGTTATGAATACTCGAAGCCGACTACCGTTTTTTTTTTTTTCCTACTAATGTTCACCTAATAAACGTCTCAAGAGCCACTCAAGGTAGAGGGTTACTGAATAAGATAAGTGGTCCTGACGTAAGAGGAGGAAGTCGGAAGTGATGGAGTCGAGATAAAGATTGACCTTGGTCTTGAAGAGATTACAACTGGAGTATTCGGAGAAGCATCCACACTGGTGTGTTTCACAGAGTAGTGGTTCTTGGAACTTCCTTCTTACAAATGGAATACCTAGCCACTCGACTCAAGGATAATCATTCCGTTATCAAGCTAAGATATAATTTAGGTTGAGATTGAAGGACCATTTTATGAGAGAAAATAAGACGAGCAGCGATGAAATTTAGCAAAAATAAAATAATAAAATAGAATAAGATAAATAAAATTGTAGCTACAGAAAGAGATAAAGTGTAGTATGGAAAGATAAAACGTCTATCTTTTTATGATTTTAAAATCAAGTATTACTTTTAGAAACTGAAAAAATTAACAGGCGATTATTTCTTTTTTCACTTTTCAGGGGGTATTTAGTAAATAAAACAGACATAAAAAAGGTAAACAGTCACGCATAAGTAAATAGATAAATATGTAGAATTTGTGGAATGTTTGTGAATAACCTCACCAAGATCTTATTCCTTGATCGCCCTGGGAAGAGAAAAAGGATCGATCTCATGTTACCGTGACGAGGATGGCAAGCAAAAAAGATGGAAACAAAGTTCAAAGTGATAGAAGAAAACGACGAATTAGCGAAGAAAAAGACATTTTCAAAACGTCGCGTCTCAAGACTTCCGACTACTAAATAGTAATCTCTGCTCTAAGAGGGGGAGGAAAATACACGCATAAATACATACGAACGAGACAAATTTCATCAACCAAAACATATGTCCATATGCCCAAAAAAGTAAATGTAAAAGAAAAGGCACGTATCTCCCGACGAGCGAAAAGGAAAAAAAAAAAAGCAACACCCAAAGTAACCACATGACATCATTTGAACTTTTGCATACAAGCGTTGATAAAAGTCTCCAAGTGTAGCGCGGAGTTGAAAACTTAATTTTCTTTGCGTCTTCATTTTTCTTGTTTTTGGTGTTTAATCTTATATCTGGCATATTTCTTTGGGTCAGTGGTTGTACAAAAAGAATACAAATGATACCATTTATTTTTACAAACTCACTTTTGTATTACGTCTATCGGCCTTACGCATTCGAAAAATCTTAAGAAAATGTGTTCTAGAAAAGAAGAATTAAGAATAACACAGAAGCCTGGCAAAAAGACCTGAATACAATCGCGGAATTCAGGCGTAGAAACATGATACTGGGAGATAGAAATAAATGCAAATGGGTCGCAAATTTCAGCTGACTGAAAAGGGAATTCTGTTTGTTAGTATCATGCTAAAGTTGAAGTTTAGAGCAGGTAGAGTGAAGAGACACGATTAATGTTTCCTTCAGTTCTCTCAGAACAATTTGTTGAGAATTAATCAAAAGTCTACGATGAAATAGGTAAGAAAACTCAACCACCTGATCCTACTGAGTCAGACTTTTAGAGTAAAATTTGGTTAGATGACACCAGACACAATCAGGATATATCATGGTTACTAGGGTTAGATTACAGAAGAAGCTCCTGCAGGAAGATGTAACTATTACCCTTGGGGGACGTTGAAAGGATAGTTGGTAAAATGGCTAACTAGAAAGCAGCTGGACCAGATCTTCTGAAAGTTTCTTTTTTGTTTAATGCGTTGAAAGGTTTGCACGAGACGTTGCAATAACATCTGGAGGACTTTTTAGATCAGGGTATAGTACTAGTAGAGATGGTTAAGGGAACGACAATCCTTATAACGAAAGACCTACACAAAAGCAGGTAGGCAGGTAATTACAGACCTTTTGTTAGCTTACCTTCGATGTGGAAGTTGTTAACAGGAATTCTCAATGATAAGCTCTACCTGCATCTTGCATAAATTGATCTTCCTGATGAGCAGAAATGATGTCGAAAGGGTTCACGAGGTACTATAGATTGACAAGAACATTCTTAATAATTACAGGAGGCACCTGAAAAACTTTTCCATGGATTTGGATAGATTATCGAAAGATCTCTGGTACTACATTCATCGGTCCAAAACTGCATGGATATAGTGTGGCGTACCCAAGAATATTGCAACAATTATGTGGAATAGCATGACTAATTGGAAGACGGTATTAACACAGAGAGGAAAAGAACTTTGATAAATTAAGCGTGAGATTTTCATGTGATCATCATGCTGTCATTAACTGATTCTCAATAAGATGAAATCTGGCTAACAACTTTCAACGGATCAGAAAAAGTTCATCAGCTACTTATTATTCATGGAGGATCTTAAGTTATATGACCAGTTGGACTCCTTGATAAACACCATAAAGATATCTTCCCAAGATAACAGGATAAGTGTGCTGTGTTGGAAATAATAAGGGAGGGAATTAAACTAAAACACACAGCTATACCACAAAATTTTCCTATACACATGGTTTTTCCTCAACAATAAAATTTATTCCCAAATTAATGATGTATATTTAATCCACGGTCAACACACACTGATACTATCAACACCCGCAAGAACAGCTTAAAAATCTTAACAGATATAGCTGACTAATGAAAACACAGAATTCAAATTACTGAAACTTCCCCCACTAACTAATTTCCAAAAAATTCTAATGAAGCTAAAATAAAAATGAATCATTAAATTTATAAACGTTTTCTAATTCTGTCGGATTTAATATTTTGCAATTCATACATAAGTAAAGATTAAAACTTCCTAGCTGCTTAGATATTCCGTCCATAATATTTTCCTTATCCTTCTCTAGAAGCAAGAAACATTTTTTAAAATTCATATCTTTGTGGATTTTAAACATTTTAAAGGAAAATGATATTAGGTCTTAGAAGAAATCGTTTATTAATAAATAGTAAATTAACTTATAAAGCATGAGTTCTTTTTCTAAAAGATTTCCAGTATGTGTAACACGGATTGGATCGTTTTCTGCTCACTAAAGGGTCTTTAGGAATAATTTTTGATCTCGATTGTAATTTGAGGGAGTCTATATAATACTCATCATTATTTTCGTTCGATTTCGTGATAATAGTGGGTGGGTAGAGGGCCTTAAACTTCCCACAGTTACTGAGTTTTTCTTAGTTAATATTCAGATTCGATTTCTCAAGAACTTCTCAACCCATCTAATTTCTTGGAACTAATTAACTTTCTTCATTTTCAAAAATTTCATTCCAATTATTGTTAAAGGCAATTAAGCCTTCTCCCACGTTTTACTCCGATTCTATTCCAAAAAAGCCTTTCTACATTTGGCTCTATTTTCCAATCACCCCGGACGAGTGCGTCATCACTCACCTTATCACATAAAACTAATATCAAAAAATGAAGCAATCATGATGTATTCTGTAATATAATTAGCAGTTATATAACCAGTAGAACCTTCTAATTTAGCAGATTTTAACTTAGTGGAAAGCATTCTTTGCTATAGCAGATGTATTAATACTTCTAAATATATTCAGTTACAATTTCAAACTAGCAATAACCTATATAATTGTACTGGTCGTGTTTGTTAGTATTGAGTGTGAAACACGGATTCACTACAATGAATAAAACAAATACACCGCATGGAATGGTAGAAATTAAAAAGCAGTTTTTGACTTATTTTTTGGATTATATGATTACGCGTGTTTCATTCATTATTGCTCTTAAAGCTGTCTTGCATATCTGTTCACACGTCAGTTAAAAAAAGGAGACGAACTGGTTTTGCAAATATTTAGAGTGTGTCAGATTTCATTATGCAATTTATTTATGCAAAACTACTAATAACCCACCGATGTTGTTAAAGTTTTCAGGATATACTTCTATTGGTCTGGTTATATATATATATATAAGAAAAAAATGAAGTAAAAATCCACAGTTCGTAGCATTTACTTTTTAAAAAGTTTACGATTTCTACTATAGAAAATCCAATAGTTAAAATTTTTTTATATCGGCAGTACCAAGAATTCCTTCAAAGCAAGGTGGTGTCAACATATATCATTTTTCAACAATAACGCATACAGAAACAGGACGTCCCTTTCTAAATATTTTTGGTACTTAAAAGATCTAAACAAAACCCTTACGGTAAAATGGAAAATATTTTAAAAATCTAGAACTTGTAAATCTTTACATGATCTATGTTTCATCTATTTACAGGAAAAATTCCATATAATCAAGTTTGCTAACAAGGTATGTAAAACCAAAGAAGTGAATTCACGGTGAAATGCTTAAAATATAGTTAAAAAAGTTTTTTTTTTATTATAAAAAAAACAATTACATATTACAGTTTTATAGCCATCATTTTATTAGTATATAATGGTCCACCCTCTACAGGCAATTACTTTATTTAGTTTATTCAATTTTAATATTGCTATTTTTTGTCATCTATTCAGTATTATTAGCATAGATGTTCCACATTTTTAATTTTATCTACAGGCCCCTTTAAGAAGTTTCCTGAATATAAAATATTTTTAAAAATTGTTTCTGATTACTTTACGTCTGATTAATCCCACCACCACTTCAACAAATAGAACGTCATATTTGGTTACATCCATGATATATTTGTCGCTGTCATATTCTCCACAATTGTCAACGATGACATGCTATGCGCCGGTTAATCGTGACATGAAAAAATAACGCACCCATCTCCACCCACTGACCTTATTTTTCTATTTTATTTTAGATCTGACTTTCAATTGGTTAATAGTGACATACCCACAATTATATTTTTAATTCAGACCTGATTCCCGCCCTTAACTTTCGGAGAAGAGGAAACTTTTTGTTTTTAAGTTTCCCTAAAAATAATTTTTATTACCAGTTGTCAACCATCCCCTTTGGAAGTACAATCATAATATTGAAACATGAAAGTTTTTGTGTTGTGATGTAAAATGTTTTATTATAATCTCGAATAATAAAAATATATATATATATATATATATATATATATATATATATATATATATATATATATATATATATATACACATGCACTATATGAAATTTAAATTATGTTTTTTAGAAATGTTTGTAATAAATAATTTGGTGGGCGATATTCTATTAGGCAACTCGAGGACTGTGCATCATAATGATTATTATATAAAATCGTGTAGTGCAATATTATATATATTTTACATTATTACAATATTTTTAATTTCGTATATCTCAAATTTGACATTGGCTCTAAGAAATATAAAACTTGAATAGAAAAACAGGATATTGTAAAGTTATTACTGAGGGAAGCACAGCAACTTTTGGAATTGCAAAAATTAAACAAAAAAAGTAAAGTAAAAGAAAAACATTGGCAACATATAAACAAGAAAAACTAGTTTTAAGAATGCCACCAAGAGATTTGAGAAAAAATTTAAAAGTATAATAAGCAAGAAAAGTGAATTGGCTTGCAAGAAAATATTTGACAAAGCTGTTGTTGGAAATATACAAGTAAACAAAGAAATGAGGTAGAATATTAAGAACATTGGTCCAGGGCATGAAAGCAAGCAAGCTTTTAAGTCAAAATCACAAAGAGAAAATTGAATGAAAACGTACATGAAAACCGATTATTTAGTGAGAAATGGATAGCTTCAGTGGATGGATTTGAAGCCAAAGCGAGAATTCAGATCCTTCAATAGTTAACAAATACGACTTAGATAACAGGAAGGAAGTGGAATGATGTGTTGCGATGTGTCTCGACAGTATATTTATAGAACCTTTCAAAGTCAATCTTACAACCTACGAGCTTTATATACATCAGTGTACTTCACTTTTTGCAAAGCTGATATTGTTCATCTTGCCTCCCCTCAAAATGGTTTTAAGGATACGAAATTAATATAAAAGGTGCTTAGGTTCTCGAAATATTAATCGAACAGAGAATCGGTGGTCCACCATTAGAAGAGATCTATATAAGAATATAAAACGATATGCAAACAAAGAAGATCTCTAGGAAGCCAAAAAAGTTCTGTAAGTAACGTTAAAGGTTAAAATACTAGAAAAGTTAAGAAAATAAATAAAAGATTAATAAAGGTTATAGAATATCAAGGAGTTTATGTAAAATGATACAATAATTAATTCAGGCATATTGGATATTTTGTATTTCTTTTTTAGTTAAATTTACATTTCCAATCTATTTATTTACAAATAAAAGGTTTCTTCGCATAATAAAATATGACGCTGCTAAAACAGGTTGTAATAAGGAATCACTCATATAAATAAAAGTATATTCTGAAAGTTTTACTAACATGAAATGATTAATAATTTTATTGTTGAAACATTGACTTGCATCATAAAATCTGACATCATCAGGAAATTGACGTCATGTTTCGTTCGGATTTAAGAGGACAAGTAAATCAACATTCTTTCCACATTTTAAACTTTTACTTACTCTAAAGTAACAGATATTTGTTACCATATCAACAAAAAATACCAGAATTAAAATATAAGGACAAGAATTAGTTTAAATATTAAAGATTAGGAAGATTGCGAGGAACAGATGAGAGAAAAGTGAGAGAAAGATTAATTGATCTGAGTGTAGCGAACCCGAAGAAGAGTAAAAACAGATAGGGGGAAGAATGACCGTGCATAGAAACAAGAGGACTTCAATGATGAAGGTAGACTTTCTTCTACGAGGAACAAAATGAAAATCTGACAGAACCAAACATATAAGCTTATGATAATATAAATATACTTATATCCATGCAAAATTACATAAATGTAAAATTCACATACACAGAGACGAAGATGACGTTGTGAGCTTTTTTCTTACAAGAGAAAAAAAAGAATTTTAAACAACGTGCTGATGCAATTGGTTTTAAGTAGATTAAGAAAGACGTGACTTGTCGGCATTTCTCGCCTCACGTGTTGGAACGCGTGGCTATTATGGGTAGCATTTTGTCTGTTTATTGTCTTAGTGTTCATGCTTTACGTTTGAATGAACAACCTACATCTATATTATTATGTTGAAGTTTGTGTGTGCGTATGTTTGAACATCATGGCCAAATGGAAAGTTTTAAGGACTCGCTTTTTAAAGTAATAACATAAACTCTGTAATATAGATCTCGGAGGTCATTCGAGGTTACCAGAGGTCATCAACAAGCACTGCGTATTGTTTCGAAACAAATAAAACAATTGCTACCAAACTAAAGTAATATATTGAATTTTCTTTTAGAAAGTACAAAAATAGTTCTTAGGCTTAAAAAGATTACTGCAGCCAAACAATTACATTCTTAGAAGTAAACCTGTATATGAAATTACCAGAGGTAAATTTGGAGTAAAACTTTTTTTCTCTCAAATGAAAGAATTTAAAGGTATGCAAAATTGAAAAAAATAAAAAATAAAAAAATAGATAAAACTAAAATATTATTATTTAACTTAGTTATTTAAAAATATGAAGAAAATGTAGCAAAGTACAGAGATGGCCAGTGACCGAGTACGAAGCATTTTCCTGTAAAGAGTGATACAATGGGGAAAAAAAACCCAACTAAAAAGAGTTGCTGTATGAATCAACTGATACTGTTTCAAACACTTCTAATGCTATTCAGAATTCAATTGAGTTCCTTAACCTTCCTGAAATGGCTGTTGCTCCCACCTAAAGACTTCAACTAAAAGTTGGAACGTTTTTTGACCCTCCAAAGATGTGCAGTAGAACTCGACTGTCAAACGGCGTTTTCCACATTCTATTGAGGCAACTGTCCTACCAGGGTAGGCAAAAAGGAATCTGTATTTATTTCCAAGAATGATTCCAACAAACTTGTCATTTAAAATTAAAGTGGCTTGAATTGCTAATGAAAATTTTGTAATGACAAAGCAGAAGGACAATTTCTCAATATCACCTCCATATTTTTTTCCATAGTCAGCTTTTTATTGGTTGCTTCAAACCTTTTCATAATGGGATAAGCACTAATGTTGTGTACTCTGCATCACTTGTTTTACTTTGTGCAAAAATATTTCTTTGGTAACAGCTTCCTTTTCATGAGATATATTGAATATATTTTCCTCTGTTATATTTAAGATTGATTCAACCAAGACAGCGTCTGTTAACCCCTGATCGTCGATTGCAGAAGATACGGTAGACCACCTCTCATTCCACACGTTTATAGTTTTCTTTCTTTCTATGAAAATATACAGCACTGTCAGCAAAAGCTGTGTGTTTTCGGGAGATAATATTCATTCAGCTTCGCCATTACGGCTTAAGGGAAGTATAAACAAAATAGTATTGGTAAACGAAATCGAAACGATTGTTTTTTTACGGCATATAAAATCTTTGTAGGTTATTTATAGCCAAAACATATTTTGGATTGTAAAAGGTTGCTTACTGTATTCCGAAGCACTCTCCTATCTATGTACTGATCGGGCACGACGAACGAAAACCGATATTTTCGGCGTGATTTGACCGTTAGCGAATCAGAACAAGACATCATCTTCCAATCAGATTACCACTGTAATTTTTCTCTTCGGTTGTTCCATGCCTATCACATAATGAAATTAATCTATATTATCTATCAAACTACACCAACGTATTCCAGGTGTTAATCCAGCAATATCTTTCACTGAGTGTTAGCAAGTGATGGAAACCATTTAGAACCTACAAAAACTTGATAGAACAGAAAACTAACTGAAAAATATTCAAATCAGTTTGCTTAAGATAGTTTAAACTATTCCAGTGTTTGAAAGTGAGTGTTATTTATATTGCTCTTGTAGAATGATAAATATCCTGCATTTCTATTCAGTATTTATATCCATATCTGCTAAAAGTATTTTATAAAAAGACCAATAAATAAATATTTATAACTCCTTATAAGAAAATGTCCATAGTGATTATTGTCCCAAGAGTATTCGGTCAATTGATTAGTCATTTTATTAGGGTTCATTTTATTATTGTTAGTATATTTTCAGTGTTTATAGCCTAAGCTGTATTGTATAGAAATAAAAGTATTTCTATTATGGGGTTTGCCTTCTAAACACTCCTATCACAAAGGAAGTAATATTGAGTGTTGGCTTTAACCTCTTTATAAAAAAAAATTCTTCCACTATTTTAAACGCTTCTTACAACTAGACGCTTTTAAAATGACAGTTTTCTCTACTAAGAATTTTCTTATAAGGTTGTGTAAGGAATTTTTTTATGTATTAAAAACTATCGATCCGCAGTACATAAAAAAATTCCTATAAAAAAAAACTACTACTAAGACATTACACTATATTATTGAACTATATACTTAGTTCATGATATAAAAACTGAATACACTTGTAAAAATAGAATACGTGGATTTAACACATCACAAGAAATATTTAAATAAAATTATCACTTAAAATTTTGAAAAACTTAGCGTTGCGTCTTTGCACGTTCCGAGATCATACACAACCGTCAATAATAGCAGATATTCAAAAAACATCTTTCGGTCGACATACAGGTATATCGTCTCAAGTTTTTGATTTTATAAGGAAAAAAACACATGCCTGATGATGAATAGAAGAGTATTCGTAAGTACTAGCATTTTAACATCAAATAAACTGAAAACTACAGACAACAAGTTTATCGACGAGAATCAAACTCGCACTATGGATGAACAGGATTTTAGTGCATATATTATGTTTTCTAGCGATGGATGTCGCCAATAATCGCATTAATACTTCTGATTGATTCTATGTGTGATTATTTCTTTGTATGTAAATCATATGCTGCCTAATGTTATATATATATATTTGTAATACGTATATATATATATATATATATATATATATATATATATATATATATAAGTCTAGAGAATCGAGCGAAGCTCATACTCATCACACAAGCGAATAGTCATCTAGGCTAGCTCATTAACCATTACTCTACAGCAAATATATGTCGAAGATGATATAACAATACATATTTTCTGTCTGAGTTTTTGGGATGAGGAGTTATTATTTACACTACTTATATTCGGACTATTGTCTGTTTTTGTGATCACAACGACGAAAAGCTGTACTAACAACAAAAATGAGGACAATAGTGTTGTAGTATCGCATGCAAATGAGACAAGTCTAAATGGAGAACAACTGGTGAGCATAAGGGCTATGTTTAGCAAACCCGTTTGCTAAACGTAACGCAGAGAACTGTACTACGACTACTACTACTGAAATAGGATTATTGAAAGGCTATAAAGCAAGTATTCGACTAGAAGAAACTTATCACCCAAAATATATAGAGTCAAGAAAAGTGTCAATTCATATCCTACCTTTGGTAGTAACCAAATTAAACAAAATGATACAACAAGGCACACTAGAAAGAGTAATTCAAGGTGGTAACAATTGGGCGTCACCGTTAATAGCAATAAAGAAACCTGTCAGAGGATTTGTGGTGATTACAAGATACGTTCAGACTTTTTTCCTTTGCCAATTATCGAAACTGCATGCCACGAGTTAGCAAGAATGGAACACTTTGCAAAAATTGATCTAAAGGCAGCATACAACCAAATAGAAATTGTTAAGAAATTCAAGGAAATCACCACAATAAACACCCCTATAGGCTTAGTAAGCCTACTGTTTGGGATAAAGACTTCGAGCCATAGTTTTCAAAAAGCAATTGAAAGAGTTTTATTTGGAAAAATAAAAAATATAATAATATACCAGGAAGATATATGTGTAGGGGCAAAAACTAAAGAAGAATTAAAATATAAAACAGAGCAAATTTTAGTGAGATTAAAAAAGGCAGGCATGACTGTAAACAAAGACAAATGGAATTTTGACTGTAAGAAGATATCATATTTAGGATATCAAATATCGAAAGAAGGCATATCACCCAATGATAGACTAACAAAAAAAAAAAAAAAAAAATAACAGAAATAGCTGCTCCAACAAATAAAAGAGAATTAGAATCCTTTTGGGTGCTAATAAATTTTTATAGTAAATACATACCAAGATACAGAGACGTAACAGAGCCATTTGAAAAATTACGCAACCCCAATCCCCCCCCCAAGAAAACAAAACAATGAATTTAACTGGACGCAAAAACAAACTATCGCTTTTGAAACACTAAAGAAAATACTGAGGAACAAACCAATAATAACAGTTTTTGTTCCATAAAAAGAAGTAACGTTAACCATAGACGCGAGTGAAGAACATCCAGTCATGTACATGTCAAGAAGTTTAACGTCATCAGAAACTAACAACTCGAATATTGAAAAAGGAGCACTAACGATTGTATGGAGCATGAAAAGGGCACGAAACTTTTTGATAGAAAAAAATTCTCATTAAGATCGGACCACAAACCATTGGAATTCATATTTAACCCGAGAAAAGAATTGCCAAAAGTCACGTCGTTAAAGATTTTAAGATGGGCGATAAAGATCATTGCATTCGATTTTGACATAGTATACGTAAAAGGAAACACTATTCCTCACGTAGATGCTTTATAAAGATTACAGTTCAAGAATGAAACCGAAGAAAAGCAGGAAAATGCTGAAGATAAAATAATACACTGGGTAGAAACAGACATTCTTCCTCTAAATAGACTCAAAAGAGAAACAAAGCAAGACCCAATATTAAGCAGAATAGTAGAGAGAATAAAAAAAATGTATGGAGCAATTGTTTGATGGCAGAGCAACCTTTTAAAGAAACGAAGCACAAACTAACCTAGAAAATGGCATAATATGCAATGGGATATAATTGTAGTTCCACTAATACTGAGAAGGGACATATTAAAAGGAGTACATGATGACGTGCATTATGGCATAACAGCAACACAAAGAAGACTAAAGTTACAAGCCTGGTGGCCAGGATAATCAAAAGATGAAGAGGAATACATTAAGAGATGCCCAAAATGTGCGGAAATAAAAAAAATTCAAGCAAGCAAAAATTCACTCATAGCCCAAGGAAGCAGATCCATGGGTTAGGGTCCACACGCACATATTGTTCTTAGTATTAGTGAACTCATATTCAGGATGGCCAGAGGTTGTCAGAGTAAAAGACAGAAAAGCCGCCACAGTATAGCAAGTACTAAGAACTATATTCTCAAGGAATGGAGTACAATGCACCCGAATTTTGCGATGAGAACTTATGTGCATGGTTAAAAACAGATTGGATGCATCCCATACAAGATACCACCATATCACCCACAATCTAATGGCATTGTGGAAAGAATGGTACAAACGGTGAAAATAGGATTAAAAGCATTCTCACCACTTAATGACGCGTATCTACTAAAATGCTCCCCAGTTACAGATCCATTCCACACGTGGGAAGGAAACTGAGCCCTTCAGTATTAATGGGAAGACAAATCAGAGCCCCCAGAACTGTGTCCTTTGCAACAAAAGAAAACGTATGGTACAGAAAGAATAAAGAGGCTAATCCGGAAGAAGCAAATTTCCTGATACAAAATGGACACAAAATGGCTATACTTGAGAAAAAGGGACGACATATAATGGCACATGCAGAAAGCAGAAACAAAGTGGATGACATAGAATTAGAAGATCAAGAACAAAAAGAGACAGAGCAGAAAATGGAAGAAAGTGAGAATGAAAAGACGGACGAGTATGAAGAAGAAAATGAAGAGATACCAAGATCACCATTAAAGAGAAAACAAGAAATACAAGAGGGAGGACAACACAATAGAAAAATAATCAGGAATAGTAAAAGAAAAAACAAGGGTATACGACCTCTCCGATTCAGGGAGGTGTAGTATCGTATGCAAATTAGATAGACAAGTATAAATAGAGAACAACTGGTGAGCATAAGGGCTATGTTTAGTAAACCTGTTTGCTAAACGTAACGCGGAGAACTGTGCTACGACTGCTACTACACAGAGAGATATATCAAACGTAACAAGTGTAAACAACGATACATATATATATTAAAATTTCTTTAAGCCTAAGAGAATAACTTACACATTAACAGTTGAATATTTAAAAACATCTGCTGCAGTTTGGTCTTATATACGAGTGCATAAATACAGCGTATATGTGCCCATAAATATTGATAAACATGAAGGTGTAAACCAGTTAGTGCGTCGAATTTTTGCACATATGACTAGGTGTTTTTAGTTTACATTCATTTCGTCTCCTGGTTGGTAGGCTCGAACCAGAGTTCTTATGTCTCTGCTAACTAGTACAGTTTAAGAACAATTGTTCTTTGTCATCAATATCCACATTCAAAGTAGTTGAAATAGGTGAATAAAACGAAAGTGAGTAAATTGAAAAGGGAATTCTGTTTGATAAATTGGTTTTAAACAAAGTAATTACGGATTTAAGAGAAGCGATGTAAACATAGGTAACAGCTTAAGAGAACATAATTATCATTTACTGCATTGTTTTTAAAACATGCTTGAGGTGGCAATTACAAACAATTCGAACCATTTAACACAACACCCAGTCTTTTGCCGATTATTTTTGGTGTATCCTGCACAAAACGTCATTTTCCTTTTAGTCACACCGCGAGAAAAAAATGGGTGGGAAATGTTATCCATTTGTAAAGAGACGAAGTTTAAATCAGAAAATAATGGTGTAAGTTGGAAGAAATCGTCCAAGGACAGGTTAGATGCACTTGAATTTGCGAAAGACATTTTATGAAATGATGTAGAAATAATTTTTACAAGAATATGAATATAATCTTTACACATTGGTTGATGGAGTTTAAAAAATCTTTTTCAAAACAAAAAAATCTCTGATTGGTAATTATTGATTTGAAAAGGATTAGGAAAACTCATAGCATTGTAAAACTAGCATCCCTCAAATTCGTTAGAAATACTTTTAATTTGTTAAATAATTTCTATAATATCGATTAGTTGAACGATCGATTTTGAATTGATGTAAATTTGAAAAGAAAGAAAAAGAATTATTGTAATATAAAATAAGTCGACTATTGTCTATCAATCAGGCTCCGCACAAATAATTGTCTTCATTTGAAATTAGTATTTTTTGCAAATTTCGTTTAAGAAGAATGTGATAATTTTTCTTCAAGCATATTTACTGATTTTTCATTAAGCTCTATGAATAAAGAGAATGTTGGTTTCAAACTTTTGCATTAAAATGAAACTATCAAGATTTGCAGGAGCAAAAAGTTCCTTTTTATCGATTTCACAGGCAGACGGGTTTTTTTTCCTGTTCGTCGTATTATTCTTTAATTTTCTCTTTCTTCTCTCGACTTGCATAACTCTAAATGGATTGCCGTTCCAATCTGTTTGTTTTCCTTTTGAATTCTCTACATTCATTTACTATGTGATTGATAGTTTAATATGTAACTTTACAAACGAAATTACCCAATCCATTGCCTTGCTTCTTTTTACACTTTCATGTGCTTCGTTCTAAGAGACATTCCGAAATACTATAATTCCATGTGCTGTGTTCCTTCAATACATTGGCTATCATGGCTCTCACAATTTCCTGTCCTTTGTAGCTCTTAAATTTTGTCTTTTTGTTATCTCTCCTAAACCTTGTTTCGCTGTGTTGATTCCTTTTTGCCTTCATTCTGTCCTGTGAGTATCAAATTTTCCAAGCCCTCTTTCCTAAGTATGTGCACCATAAATGTCAACTGTCTCTTCTTGATGTTAAGTATAAATATCCTTTTTATATCCAGTTTCTCCAAAACTTCGGCGTATGATATTCTTAGCATCCATCTGTAGAACAACATTTTTGTTGCTTCAAGTCTCTTCTTCCTCATTTGTACAGAGATTGTCCAGCATTCACTGTCATATAGTAGTCATGATATTGGATGACATTTCAGTACTCTTTTCTTTGTTTCTAACGAAATGTTTTAGTTTCTTAATACTTTGCTTAGCTTTTGAAAGGCATATTTCGCTATCCCAATTCATCTTTGGATTTCAGTGTCGCACTTTCGGTCCTCTGATAAAAACATTTCATATATTTAAATTGTTGAACCAGTTTGATTTCGGCATTTCTAATTTGTAATTTGCATGTTGAGTTGTTCCTTTTGCTAACGGCCATACATATTCTATCTTCTTGCAACCGATGTTTCGTTCTTCTCATTTTTCTTCACTACCTCCTGCAGCACTTCTTGTATTTTTCTTACCGTGTCTGCTATCAACATTGTCATCTGCATGTCTTATGTTGTTAAGAATATGGACGCCAATGATGAATCTTGGTAGTTCATATTATCTCAGAATCGCCTCACTGTATAGGTTGAATAATTCAAGTGAGAAAACACATCCTTGTCTTAGACCCCTTTCTATTTTTATATATTTACTGAATTCATTTTATATTCATATGCAGGCGGTTTGCTCCCAGTATAAGTTTTAGATTAATATATTTCCTTAATATGTCAAGGTTACTTAGCAGTTCCAGGAGTTCTTTCTGACGTAATTATCAAATGCTTTTTCATAATCTATAAAACATAAATCTATAAACATTCGTTTGCATTGCTTTTCCTGATATCATTCAGAGCATAAATATTAGAGATTTCAATAAGTGTCTTTTGTAAAACAAATCTCAAATCATTTCCATTTTTTTTTGGTTTTCTCAAATTCTCTATATTGTCAGACATTTTCGTTATTTATTTTTGCTTTTCTCTTCCAACATTTGTTACTCTACTTCCGCAAGCTTCTTGCTATCATGACTCCTCATTACTCTCAGTTTAACTGCGATTCTGCGGTTATTATTTTGTCTGTTATCTGAAGCGGTAAGGAGAGGGTCATAACAAATAACCATGGGTTATATCTTCTTTCACCTTTTTGAAGAATACTAATTGTTCCAAGTAGTGCTGTTTTCTGAAGCATCTCAATTCGAAGTACAGTCACAATTTTCCGTAGCCATTTTTGGATTTTTTCCAGTGTTTAAAGGAATTCACAGCAAAACTTCTTTTCAAAGCCTCTCAAAGTATAATAAATAATGATGTGGCAATAATTACAGTTGTAGTTGAGGCTTTGGGTTTGACTGAAAAAGGTTCTCATTGACGAGATCCTTGAAACAGCCAATACCTTAAAGAAATGCAAAATATTGTCCTCACAGCTACAAAGTGCTTTATCTATATAAAGTGCTTTATTTATTTATTTTTTACACAAATTTGCAGTTTCTCCGGTTGGAACCCTGAAGATATTGTGTATAGAACAGAAATCGAAGGAAATGATTCTTTTGGCTGGAATTCTAACCAAGGTTATTGCTTTAAACAAAATGCTAATTTGTAGAAATGTATGGATGCTTACTCTTCAATCATTTTATTAAGAAACCATGAATTAATCATTAAAAAAGATTAAGAAATGTCAAGTTGTTGAGGACTAAACTGTATTTTTTAAAACTCTAGGCACTTCAAATTTAAAAAAATACAGAAGCAATTGATTAAAAGATGACAAATCTACTTTCAGGACTAATGAAAACTTTGTGCATATTTTCTTTATTTCATCTAGTTATATTCTCAGAAATTTAATGCAGTCCTTTCAAGTTTTGAAAGTAATGACTTAAAAATACCAACTGAAAAACATTGGTAATTCCTGAAATTAGTAAATGTAGATAAACTAATTTTGTCATATTGTCGGAGTTACCTCCTCCTTCGATCCTTGAACCGGCAGAGGAACAGGTCATTTCGACCTTGACCTCTCATTCGTGCTCCCTATACACTGTTAACCCGTGAGAGAGACTAGCAAGTCCCCTTTTTAGTTAAGTTATATTACAAACCTAGTTGTAATATACTGCTAGACATTTTTAGGCCATAGTTCCCTTTAGCTAACCTCGACGTATTTTATTATAGGCACTTTACTGTTAGCTCATCCAATTCACATACTGGTCTCCCTTATCACAAGACAGTGGCTTCTCACTAAATCCGGATCGGCTACTGAAACGGGCTGCGTATTAAGTTACGCTCCCATTTTTTTTTGTCTGCCAACTTGACGATAGTTGGAAACTTTCCTTTCTCTATCTTCGCCTACTACGCCTGGCTCCTTGGCCCTGTTCGACTATCGGCATTCCGTCCCTACTGGCTGCCTGCACGTCGTCCTTAAACTTTCCCGTACACTATGTTAGTAATTAATACGGGAGGTTACTAATATCGGACTCGATCGGCAACATGCAACGCCTGCACCGGACCTGTGACATGCCCGAATAACGCCAGCTCTTCTTTCCTTCCCAACACGTCAAATTGGCAACCCGGCAACCCGGCAACAATCAACTTCAACAATCAACAGCGATGATCCTGGCTACAACCCACATCAGCACCAACTACAACAACAAATTGGCATCCCGACCGAGACCAACATCAACTGCAACAATCAACTGCGATGATCCTGGCAACAACCCGCATCAATGTCAACTGCAACAATCAACTGCGATGATCCTGGTGTGACGTCGTCCCCTGGTCGCAGCGCCAACTGTGACGTTCTATTCTGGTCTACCACGGCACCAACTGTGACGTCCCTAAACAGCACCACCAGACGTCCTCGCCGCGGCGCCAGCTGTTCGCTCCTCGCTGCTCCGTTCGGGTGTCGCTGCTCCAAACGTGACGTCCGCCTGTCGCGTCAGTCGTGTTGTCTCGTCCTGTGACGACCAACTGGCTTGGTATCGGTCGCGGCACCCAAATGTGACGTTCTAACCTTTTGGTGATTCGGGTGGGAATCTGGTTAGATTTGATATCAGCCTCGTCGTTCCCAACTCGCTTCCAACGCCTGGTTGAAAAGGTAACTGCATTGATCCCAGTCTGCCTACCCACGTTGTGAATTGATCTTAGGCAGACGAGATCAAACAGTGTTTGGGGCCGTAATGCAAACCGAGTTCAACGGGGTGATACACACAAATATGCATAAAAGAAAATAAAATGAAAACTCAAAAAGTTCAAAGTATCAAAGAAAAGGTAACAAACTTTATGTCTAGTTGTTCGATACATAGGACTGCATCTACCCCCCGACCCGTTCTATGGATTGTGACACGTCGTTTTCCGTTAGGCGAGTTTTAACGCTTCAAGTTGTTTGCTCTCTAAGAAATTGGTTTTTCGGTGTGTCTTCGGACGAAAGTCGAAAAAAAAAACTTATTTCTGTGGTCTGGATCTAAGTCGCTCTTCAAAATAATTGTTCTTGGGTTGAAGAGGAGTCCGGAATTTGCGTGAATCTTGGTCAGCTATCTGCGAGGCGGCTTCAACTGGAGACTGACTCTTCGCTGCAACTCCAACTCAAACTGAAATTGGAACTGGAACTGATTTCTGCTCGTTGTGGCTTCGCTTATATGGACGCCGACCAAAACCGGGGTGGGTCTGTCGGCGTCAGGGTTTCCTCGATAATTCTAAATAGATATCCATCTCTCTGGTTAGGAATTTCCACTTTTTTCCATTTTTGGGAACCTTTCCTCACTCCCACCTTCTCACCATACTTCAGAGGGCGTGAACTGCCCTCCCCACTTCTTCGTAGCAGCTTCTCATACCTACACTCTGGATGGGCGGCGACAGCCTCCTTCGTACGTCACGTGATCACCACTTGACCAATGATGTCTTAGTCGGGCGTGGACGAATCCGCGGCTTTGTTTCAGGAAAAAAATATCTTGCTTAACTAAAAAAATTATCCCTTCTTTTCCTTTTCTTCCTCTTAATCGCCGTTATCATTTCTCTAGCCGCAAACGGGACAATATGAACAATGGCGGTCATAACTCTTGTTCTACACGTGGTTTTCGTCAGGTATTTTATCGCTAATTATCCGAATGGGTGGTCTTCTTAACACGGCCAACGTCGCCCCGAACGTCGCCCCTTCGGTACATATTTCTGATAACATAATTTTATTATCGCAGGCCAAGGATGTTCCGTCGAAGGAAATCGGTCATCGGACACTCGTGGGTGGCTTTTAATTTTTCATATCTGTCCAAAGTCCTTTTAGTTGCCTGTTTTCGTCACTTATCGAAATAACATTTTCATTTGAATTTTCTTTGGCCAGTCGGTCTGTAGTTGATAATAAGATGCCTTCCCGTACCAATAGTTTGTTTTCATATCCTTAGATAACACAGCCGTCGCCAAAACATATCTGATTCTTTCTTTCTTTCCTTTTCTTTTTACTCAGAATTTCCTTGTCATTGTAATGACATATTTTCGCCATTTGTTACTTATCAAAATATCCCTTATCCATTGTCTCTTAGCCGTGTGTGTGTTCTGCTTATCATCCACGATTCAGTCCTTAGCCTCTCCTTTTCTTCTTTTCTTTCTTTTCTTTTTCTGCCTCGTTAAATGGTGCCACAATCCTCCCCTAACCGATTTGTCATTTACCCGTAAATGACACCTAAACCCAAATACACCATTTAACATGCATCATGCATTTGTCCCATGCAATTCTATACTACTTTCCTACATGCAATGTAATGTTCTCTTTCAACTTCTTTTGTTCTACATGCAATGTAATGTTCGTTTCATCTTCTTCTGTTCTACATGCAATGTAATGTTCTTTTTCATCTTCTTCTGTTCTACATGCAAATGTAATGTTCTCTTTCAAGTTCTTCTGTTCTACATGCAAATGTAATGTTCTCTTTCAAGTTCTTCTGTTCTACATGGAATGTAATGTTCTTTTTCATCTTCTTCTGTTTTACATCAACTTCAACTGCAACAACCAACAGCGATCATCTCGGCAACGACCAACACCAAACTCGACCATCAATGCCTGCACTAGAACTTCTGCACCTCCACCGTTCTGACCACTTTTATTTCTTTTTCTGGAATAAATTAGCATAAATCATATATATTCTCGTTCTGTCGTCTATATTGTTTCACCGTCAGATTTAACGTCTTCAAAAATGTTAGCGGTCCTCTTGTGACCTCATTCACCCTTGCGTGATACTGGGGCGCTCGCGGGGCCCGCTACAATATGACAGTTATTGCAATTCTTATGAAGAGTGGAGCGTTTGAAAAATATTTTACTTATGCTATTAATTGCCCCATTTTTTTTTAATATGAATCAAATCTATTACTTCTTAATATTAAATTATTGCTAAATTCGTGGAAAATTTATGAATTGCATTGCCAAAATATCTTATGCTATTTCGAATCAGAGTTATGATTGTAAGAAAGACATCTGACGAAAAGTCGATTTGTTTGATGCCAAGATAGTTCATATAATTTTCCTTTAAGGTATTTGAATTCATAATGCGTAAAATTTATAAAAAAATCTGCTGATTTTTTATTTATTTTTCCAATTCTGAATCATTAAATAAATTATTTAATGATATGACAACGCATTTAATAATTTTAAGTTTACTTTTCGGGTTAAAAAGTGAAAATACCTCGTCGTATGGTACTACTTGATTTTATATTTAAATACCCGCAGGAATCAACACCACCCTCTTTTATCGTCCTCTTCATTAGGAGAGGAAATAAAATTGCATATATTTTGAAAGTTATGAACATAAAAACTGTCGCTTTTATTCGGAAATATTTCGTGATTAATAAAAATGAATTTAATCAAATATTTCTCATGACATGAGACTTTTTCAAAAATATTACAATTTCACAAACATGACGCTTTTCAGCACATGAAAAATAAACATGTTTAATCAATTTCAAGTATTTAACGATTATGCAGAATAAATGTAAATAAAAAAAAAAGCAAAAAAAAAGCAACGGGGATTCAAGTTAAATATGAATGTGGTATAAAAACCAAATGAGAAAATTTCCTCGTACTAATTTTCCAGTTTAAGTGATTTTGCTTCGAAAATCAGTATTCTAAATCTTGCCTTTTATTTGAACACCGATACCAATTAGAAAGACGCAGCTGTCTCAGCTTTAAACTGCCATCCGAATTCGAATTAGGTTAGTCGATTTCGTTTTCGACATTAATAATCAACACACCACTGGTAAATCTTCTCCAGTTTTTACCGTAGATTTTATAATTTAAATCTCAGTAAAAATGCATTTGTTTTACTATGTGATTTAGTAACCACTGAAAACAGCGCCCCAAGAATGATGTGTCGCTATGAGATGCTTACGTAATAAATCTAAGAAATTTCAAGTGTATTTTTCTCCCACCGATTTAATTTTGACAAAATAAATGTCACGCAATTTTTAACAGCTTTTGACGGAAATGCGCATTTTTCATTTTCGTACATAAAATCATTAGATACGTATTTTAGGCAAAAAAAAAAAAAAAAAAAGATTTTTTTTCGAAAATATTAATTATTCAATCTTCTCCATTGTCAATGCACTAAGCCAACATTTAGCTATCATTATTGAATATAAGATAAAGTTTCAGATCGTAATTCAACTCAATTTTTGACTACGAACTTATTGAACCATTCTCGCACAGAAATTGTTATAAAATTATTTTATACATTCATATTCTAACATATCTATTTTAAGGTTCTGTGAAATTGAAGTTCAAAAGCAAAAACTAATTTTCACTATGCAACGTAAATATTACACGAAAAACAATATCAGCATGAAAAATAAAAAAAAGGATAAAAATGTCAATATTGTTCTCATTTTGGAAATATTATTCAAATTTGCTGTTTAGAAAGTAAATTGTCGATGTACTTTTTTTTAAAAACAATTATTTCACTCCAAGCCACTAAGATCTAACGAGTTACTGTATGTGAAAGAAACAGAGAACAATAAAAGATCAAGATTCTGGGAGACAAGATGACGATTTAAATTTTTGAAGATTGTGTTTGACATGTGTTATGAAGTACAGTACTCTCTGGAATAGACGTTGACAGGTCAACAGATGGAAGATTTATTGTTTCGTTAAAAGGAAAAGTGGGGTAAGGCTGGTCAACATTAACTATCCTAGATCTAGCTAATCCAATTCACGACCCATTTATCCATCACAATTTACTCAGTTACCACAAGAACTCATCCATCACCATTCAATCCTACATATACCACAATACCATATATTTACAGGGAACTTACAAAAATCCCCAAAATTCTGACATAAAAATTTCGACAGTTCAAAAATATCTCTATCTTTTTTCTTATAAAAATATATAAATATAAATATAAAAATATATAAAATATAATGATCATGAAATGATGGGGGAGGGGGATGAACCAAGGTTGGGAGTCTCGACAAAAGAGTCGGAAACAACATTTACTCATATTAAGTAAACGAAGAAAGTCTATATTAACCGCTATATTTACCCTCTTTTCACTGAAATCTGTCGATAATAAACGCATTGTATTAGTCCTGATATTTAACTTGAGCTGATTCCCAAAAAATCCGACCAGATCCTGATGAGAATAGCGGTAACTGCAGAAACAGTGCAAGAAGAAAAATATGAAAAAAAAAGTTACAATCCGCTGGTAAGGCTAGGAGCCTCCCTTCTTCTCATAGCCTTACCTACGGTTGTGTAATTTATGACTGGTGAAGCAAGGGCAGATTGTGACTTGGCCTGTCCCATGACTCCTTCCACCCTGCTACAGCCGGTCTTCTTTTCTTTTTTCATATTTTTTCTTCCTCCTGCTCATTCTCCCTCCCCCTTTTCAAAGAAGAAGACTGAGATGTTGGCATCTCTTCCAGCTCCATATCCTTGTCCGGCATCTGTAGTGGTTGATGCTGCTGCTACAGATGGGGATTTTGTTGTTGCGTATTTTTTGTTGTTGCTGCTTTTGTTGTTGCTGCTGCTTCTGTTGTTGTTGTTGCAGCAGTTGTTCTTGTTTCATGCCTTTCGTCCTCGCCTCACGATCTCTTTCCAGCCCTTGGGGGCTTTGTCGGACGTTTCCTTTTCCACCGCTTCTACAGTTACTGTTGTTGGGCGAGGCTATGGGTGTGTTCTTAGCGGGGTACACCCTAGACATATGTCCTGTGGCGTCACAAAACCAGCTCGACTACCCTCCACAACAATGAGGATCGCCTGGCCTCGACACATCAAAGAAACCTCTAAAAACACTTACGGGACATTGTCACCTGCAAGATTATATCCCCGGTGGCAATACCCGTTTTATTCCTTACTGACACAACCTCCTCCACCTGGCCCATATCCCGTGAAGAAGGCTCTCACAAGATCCTCCTTACATCCATTGGCACACCATGCAAAGTGATCTTGGTCCGTTGGCTGCCCATATACTCAGTTTGCATCCTCACCGACTCGGTGGTGAGGATGCTTTCCGATAGTACTTTTGCCTCATTTTCTGATGTCAACAAGATGTCTCACATAGCGTTTGGCCTTCTTGCCAATAATGTTCAAGCATTTGATTGCTTCATCCATTCATCTCCTGCTGACACACACCAACTTCCTGGTATTTACATCAGATGTCAATAGGGAAATTGTCCTTTTCTAAATCGCCTCCCAGTCCGATGGAATGATCAGGAATTAATTTCTTGAAATGGATTCCTGGTACTTTTCACGTAAAAATCAGGCCCCTTTCTTTGGGACCTGTCTGTTGCCCATGAGGACTTCAGCCACACACAAAAATAAATAGCTCGCATGACAATCACATATGCTAAAGAAACTAGACGATACAAAAATTAAGCAAAATAAAACTTTCAAAATAAAGTTTTCCATTAAGGAAAGAAATTACAAATTAAAAAACAAATACAAAAGAAGAATTAAAATAAATAATAAAAAATGGCTTTGCAGAAAAGAAAATTAAGAAAATTAGCAACGTAAAAAGCAAGAATAAGAAACATCTACACAGAAAATGCACACACTCTTTCGCTACAATATTCCACGCCTGTTCTTGAGTCATATACAGACTGGGTTCTTCTGCCAGGTCATCAGATGGTAGCCCAATATTTATTATCGCAAAAATTACAATAATTGTGGCACAAGGAAAAGTGAAGTGAAGTTGGACATCATTAACTATCCTATACCTAGCTAATCCAATGCACGACCCATTCACTCATTACAAGTAACAAATATATCACAAGTCATCCTTCACAATTTACTCCTACATATACCATAATACACCATACACAAAAGGAACCTACAGAAACATCCCGTGACTTAAAAATTTCTTGTGTACAAATGTTCATGAAATATAAAAATTTAAAGAGGCTATGAAATGAGAGGGAGGGTATGAATTCCCAATTACAAACTAAAATATATCGAACAGAACATAACAGAAGGACCCGTCCACCCGACAAAATTAAGAGTGATCGCTGTATTCTGTCTTCAAGAATCAAGAAGCTAACTCACTAACACAGTGGGAAGGATAAACTAAATATGGGATTAGGGAAATCAAAGACTGAACCAGTCGAGATGAAAAAGGAGGCCATAAAACAAAATGGGGAGGTTGTGAATCCCGATTTGGATTATAACAAAAAGGAGAAGTCGGGAACAGGGCAAGAACGACATATACTCACATTAAGTAGGTACACAAAGAGAATCTAACTTAACAAGGAGAGGGTTTCAGAGGAAACCGCCCCGTTGTGACGAAGAGGACTTAAATCTGTCGAAACCAGGTGATTTCTATTAGTTCTGATCATTACCTTCAGCTGATACTGAAAGAATCCGATTAGAACCTGATGATAATAGCGCTCTTATCGCAAGATTCCCTCCATTCGTCCAGATCACCATTCTTGCCACGGCAACACCATTCGTTTCACTCTCATATACAGGGGCCATACATTATCGCACGCGTATGCGAGATCGATGAGCACAAGTTGATCGGGAGAGATACGAGCTGTCAACTCGTCAATATAGTCCCAGAAAGGGCGCACCTGAGGACAATGGTAGAAGTCGTGCGAGCCGTGTCCTCTAAACCAAGGTCACGCCGGCGACAGTCGGGCAAATACGCCTCGCCCCATCTGAAGTACATGCCATTGAGAGATACCACGTTCTGAATCAATCGCCTAGGTAAGCGAAAACTCTGGGTTACTGAGATAATTCGCCGCTGGGGCCCAATACCAGATAGAGCGCAACCCGCCCAGCGGTAAGCCAAGCCGCCCAAAGGATCCTTCGCGACTACCTCCACTAATTCATGATGTAGTGAAAGGTCACTGGATTGAGGAAAGACCTTCAAGGCCGCTTGACACTCGTTGAAGAAAGTCAACAGTTTCTCGGACCTACGACGGCGTTTAGCGCAGGAAATTAGGACGATAGTAAGGCTAGGGAAGGCGTCCCTAGAACTCCCCACAAAAATTGAATCCTCTGTCAAAACGTGGCGTAGGAAAGCAAACCTCGACGCGTGTCGATGGCTCACCAAGTATGACAATACCAGCCCCACCATAACACAGACGCTGGACAGGCTTCTTTATGGACTTTCTGCTTGCGTCCACACCACAAGAGAGTGAACAACAAGCGCTCGATTGCTTTCCTATGATCCTTGCAAAGAGGAAGTACAGCCAAGCGGTAAAGGCCGAGAAGAAAGACGTAAGTGGCACACGACTCATACCTACCCTTCAAGAACAACCTCCTTCGGAGCCAAGTCCGGACCGACGCCCCGACCTTTGCCTGTACTTCTGACCACTTTTTCCTTAGCTGGATGTCGGCTCCAAACCACACTCTGAAAATGCAGACAAGTCCATCCAACCAAAGGGCCCCGGAAGATCGACCCTCTTCCAGGTACCTAACCGCAAGCCGGAAGATGTTACGTTTAATCTTGGCCCCCGTGACCTTTTTGTAAAGTTTAAGCGTCTTCTGTACCACCTCAATCTCGTTGCAGCACTACACGAAAATGAATACGTCATCGGCGTACGCTGAAACCCTGGGTCGAGCCCCACCAGGGACAGCGATTTCACGTAGGGCGACTTCACGCCCTGTCCTTTAGCAGGCAAAAGAGGGGCTCCAACGCCAAAGCAAAAAGCAAGGGCAACCATGACGAACCAACCGAGGCACCTGTACCACAGCACTGGGAGAGCGATACAGGAGGCTAAACCACTTGTAGTCGGGCTTAAATCCGGCGGCCTGCAGGACAGCAGTCGTCGTTTTTTACACCCTCTAGGATCGTGCGGATCAGATAGAGGTTCCTCTGAATTATTCGGTCCTTCACAATACAAGTCTAATCGGGTCCCAACAGAATCTCGGCAACTGACTGCAAACGCTCCGTCAGGATCTTGGCCCAAATCTTTAACTCTTTGTTTAGCCTGTAATCATCTAATTCCCATCTACCATCCTTGCCCTTTTTCAATAACGTGATCACACCCCTGGTGATCCGATTGGGGATGGACCCCTGCCGTAACCATTTGTTGAGCACGACAGTCAAAATCGACACAAAGATGTGTGACAGTCTCAAGTACAATTCATAGGGTAAACCATCAAGTCTCAGAGACTTACCACTGCTGACCCACTTCAATGCCAAGTTCAATTCCCCTTCCGTGATCTCACCCTCATAGCTAGTCGCTTCAGTCGGCGAAAGCCGAGGAAAGTCCGCCAAATATCTGCGAAGCTCTTCATCACAGAGACCAGGCTCCTTGATAAACCTGCTCTCAAAATGCCGCCGAAACGCCTCGCATCAGTCAACCTCAGAGCACGTCCCTCCGGAGTATCGACCTCACGAATGTACCGATCGGAACCTCGACGAATCTCTTCCTTGTGCAATTCTGCACCCATGTTCAAGGTTTCGTTAGACACCTTGTTTAACTTATGCCTAACAACCTGACTTTTAAAGAGCCTTCCTAGCTAAACCTATCTCTAGAGAGTTCCCACAGCTTCCGTCTGGAACAGACTATGTTTTTATCTAGCCTTATCTAGTGCGAGACGCTGGCTATATTCGGTGGTGAAGGATCTAATCCTATCCTTAAGCCTTTCCAACAACCTATTCCCAATAAACGCCACATATTAATCCATGTTATGACACCTGGTCCTTTAGGGAAATTTCTCGGGTCCTCTACCGGCTCCCTGTCGGCCGAAGTCATTTTAAAAAGAGGGCTTAGTAGCGATTTTTTCTGTTAGGAAGTGTTGGGGTGAGTAGAATCAGAAAGAGGTGTGTTGGGAGGGGTTGTTGAGAGATGTGCTGGGATGAGGTGTGTGGAAGGAGCGGTTTTGGTAGGAGGAGTGTTGGGAAGGGGGAAAATGGAGACCTAATAAGGGAGCAAGGAAAGCTCCTTGATATAACTTTTTCAGGTTTTTGGCTGTGGAAGCAGGGACGGAAAGAGATTTAGTTTTGTGCAGGCCCTTCTCTGTCCTACGAGCTCGTCTTTTTTTCTTGGTTACTTTCTCCTCTTCTTCCTCTTCGAACCGAGGTGGGGGCATCGCCTCCATTTCTACCTCTTGAGAATGTTGGTGTTCCAGCTGAGGGTCCTCCTACGTCTCATATAACTCCCCACTGCTACTGCTCCTGCTGGGACTCTCGCTCCAGTTGGGGCTTCTATCGGTCATTTTGTTGCGGCCGATGCTGGTTGCATTTCTCATCCTGTGGCGACTTTTTTATTTTCTTGGCCACATTCTTTGGAACATCCTACTGCTGGGGTGGTGATGCAACTTTTTTCCCCCCTTTACCATTTCCGTCCATTCCCCATGACCGTTAGTAACTTTTGAGCTTGTCTCTGCCCTTTTTTTGCTAGCCGTCGGTTCAGGTTTCAGTTCCGGTCTCTTTCCAGGGCCAGCTTTTGAGAGATGACCGGCAGTCCCACAGGCCCAGTAGAGAGGTCTACTACCAGGACACCCTTTGCACATCAATACATTTGATATCTCAACGAAATTTTTTCTGTTAACAGTAAGCATGACTTCCACATCACCCGTGGCTATCCCGGCCTTACTTTTGATGGGCGAGACAATGGAAATCTCCCCAAATTTTGCAAAGGAAAAGCTCTAGTGGTCACCTGAGATATATAGGGGCACTTCATGCAGAATCCCTTTTGTCTTTCTGGTCCTAAGGTATTCCGTTTGGAGCCTGACGGACTTGGTTGTCATGATGCTCCCAGCCAGTGCCTTCGCCGCATTTTCTATTACCAGCACGATGTCCCGCATAGTCCTACTTCGTCTGATCAATATTTTGGACCCAATATTTAGGTTCTTAAGGGCTTCTTCCATGATCTCCTTCTTGACACTGATCAGTTTGCGAGTTTTGATGTCTGTAGTCAATAGGGAGATAGTTCTGGTGTTCATCGTCTCCAGCACGGGTAACATCTTGTTTTCCGTCACAAACTTCTCAAATTGCTCTGTGAGTCCCTTATGCTACTCCGGTCCTTTTGGGGATGGCTTATCTCCTGCCCACACTGAAGTGCTTCCTGCCGTGGGTGTCGACTCTTGGAGTTGGCATTGCGCCATAGTGTTGGCGTTCCCACGACACCGTTACCCCCCCAAAAAAAACAAAAAAAACAAAAAAAAACGACGAACCGAAAGTACGTAAAGACACTAAAATACGTAAACAAAATACAACAATAAAAGCGAACGTGAACAAAATTTAACTCTTACTTCGAACGATCTTAACTTGCAATAAACTGACGTGAATTACTTTCTGCCTTTCCGTTGAGCGCAAAAGCCTATTCAACAGATGGTAGCTCGAGTGGTATTTGCTGTGACGTACTACTTTTATAACAGTACTTCATTTACATACAGTATTAAACCAGGAAAGTAGAATGCCGGAGTTCCACAAGCGAGAGAACTTAATTTTGGTAATAATCATGAATTGGATTCACATGAACCTATTGGTAACATCAAGTGTTCAAAAGTCGAATTTCATGTATAAAATTCATTTTCTCCTTCAATATTACCCTCAGACTGTACTATGTACTGGGATTAATCATTTTTTAGATGCAACAGTAGCCCCCCCAACTTTGAGCGAATTCAATTTCACACATGAATTGCACAGCTGTCCACCAAACGAGAGTATAAAAAATCTACTAAAGATCATTGATTAGGGATAAACAACAAAGAAACTTAGAAATAAAAGCTATGTATTTATTTATATAAATAAATGTTAGTTATATAATGTTTCACTATTTTATTGGATTTTATTATCATGCAGTCAAACATATCAAATTACTCTCCCCATTTTTTCAGTTGATTGAAAAATAAGTATAAGGAGGCCAGTTGGGAAGAAGATAAACATTCTATTTTCCTCGTTATTCAGCGTGCACCAGGTATCTGAGAACAAATAATAACTTAAAGAAAAACAAAGATATTCAGCAGAAAAAACGGAGTATATTTTCGAAAGAATTTGATGAGTTCAGTTTAGAAAAGTCGAAAAATTTATTCATTAAAACCACAAGGACATCTTCGATGCCACGTTGGAAACAACTGCATGTCGGTATCAAGTTGTTCTCGTTCATCTTGACCATCACGTAATGACCTAAAAAGATTCATTGGTATCGTGTGGTCGCTAGGTGCTCTCCCTCATGACGCTCCAGAGATAGTAGTCCAGGCGATTCAAAACAGCACAGGGCTAAATAGGCCACATGTAGGCCAACTGTGGGCCACATGTAGGTCACGTGATTATGAAAAAGTGGGAAGGAGTATAATTCTGCCGTAACATATATGGCCTCCCGTTGATCCATATCGATGTTGGCAGTGATATTGATCATAACATGCAACTTTGACTTGTTATCTATAATGAAAACATATAAGCACGGTACAAATTTTATTTTGGAATGATATCTACACAGTAAAGCATATTATAACATATATAAAATAACATAAAGAAAATGTAATTAAAATATTAAAATTGTTTCTTTTATTTATATTCTAACGATAAACAGCATGGACATCGGGTAAAATGTCTGCACCATAGAAATTTTCATTTGGAATGATATGGTAAAACATGGTACTACTTTGGCTTTTTATCTACAAGCAAAAGATAACATGCCAAAGTAGCACCCGTTTTACTATGTAGATATAATTCCAAAATAAAATTTGTACGGTGTAGATATTTTTCCTTGTAGATAACAAGCTGAGGTAGCACTGATCATAAAACCTTGCAGCAAGAAGTGTAACAGCATGGACATGGACTTCGTAGTTCACAATTCTCAGATGATGACGAACTTTGTGCACATCATCATGGCTACCACTTTTCCTTCTGTTACATAGCTAATTTCAAGAAACTGGCTATCACCTAATCGTCCCGATTGACAGCTAGTGACTAGAGCACAACGTGCCTTTTCATTCCCTCTTTCAAATTGATAGTTGCCATGTTAATGTTCTCGATATGACTGAAAGAAAAATGAGAATGTTAAAATTTGATGAATGCTGCGTAAGACTACATTAGGACATCTTCTAATTATAACTCACTAAAATGATTCTCAGATACCTGTAGCATTCTCTATCGAATTATGATCTCATAATTAGATGCAGAGATCCATTTCTACTGCATCTTGTATTTGTAAAACCAGAACATATCGACTTACAAACAGATTAACTGGAAAAGAATGTGAATCGACAGGAATGAATGAACACTGGCTCATCGTGCTCTCTTTACGGTTTCTGAATGTAATTATCGACAAAAAGCTGGTATTGACAATTTACCATTGAATTAAAAGCAAGAAAGAATGTTAACTCTTTAAAGATTGTATTGTCTGCTTTGATCTTTTAAACAAGCTAGTTTGAAAATACGAAATGACCGAATGAAAAGACAATTTACAAGCTAAGCGAAGAAACGAAAGAAACTAGTGATTCTACTAACGATGTGACGCATTGAACAGTTGCAGAGTAAGATTTTCTTCAATTTTTGTAATTAAGCTTAACTGGATAAATTTTCTAAAAATTGTTAAAAGCAGCCTTGGAAATTCACTGAAAAGTAAAGTTAACTTATTGTTGGTTGCAGGTCATAACTTGTCTGTATTTTTTTTAAAATTTTCATATGGCATATCCATTAGTAAGAAATATTAAAAAAAAAACAAAAATCTTTAATAGCCTCTTGGCAATTTCTGTGCTACCGAATTAGTAGATCATGCATATTTTTGGAGAATCTAAATATTAAATGAGTGAAAATAGAAGTTTTTCTTACTTGTCACTCAATGTCAATTCGATGCTGAAAAATAATTGCTCGAATAAAAAAGTACATCCTAGAATTTAAACGTCCGGGGTAGAAAATGCGTATATTACAGAAAGAAAAATATTTTTACACCTTATTTTTTTAATAAGACTGATTTTTACGTCAATTTGTAACTTGTCATGGCAAATATATAGCTGGAGGTTCTCACTGGGTGCCCCATACTCTCGGCCATGTGTCACATCTAAGCCGGGCTTAGAAAATCACTATATAGTTGGGGGTTTTAAATTATGCACAGTTTTCATTCTTACCAACTAAAATCGAAAATATTCTAAAGATTAATATTACAAAAGAAAAACTTGTAATCTAATTTTGTTGAATAAAGTATTTTCGTTTGTTAACTGTGGCTTAATTAAAAAAAATGTACACTTGAAGACAGAATTGTAAACAGGTCACCTCTTCCTAAAGTATTTCTCCAAGTTAGGACTGAAGGGTGTCCCAAAGGAAGCCAAGAATTTCATATGCTCGTCTTAAATTACTAAAATGGGCAAATAAATCAAGTTTCGTCAAGAGTATTGTAATGGAAAATACTGACAATTGACATTGATCTATGATTTGATATGTTAGAATTTAGCACAGAAGTAGGCATATTATTACATATATTTATGTTTAACTAAAGATCTTATACTAGGTAAGATAATTGTTAAATCACTTGTGAAATTCATGCATTATGTATTATGTATTATGTCCAGTGCAATTATATACTTAGCGGGTAGTTAACGTTTTGCTTTAGTATATCCAAAAGTAAATATTTTTTCTAGAATTTTATTTCTGATTATGTAGATAACTGTGGGTTAAAGCGTTGATTAATGAATTAGGTAAAATAGTCACTGTAAATTCGAATCCTGGTCCGAAGAGTGGAATCAGAGCAAACAATAAATGTGCAGTAGTAAATAGAACCAAGACGATATACTCGATATACAGCGCGACCGAAACGTGATAAAGATGAAAACATTAATCCGAATGTAAATAATCACATGTCTTGTTATGTAAATCTTTTTTTTGCTTATGATAGATTTTTTAATGGATCGGAGATTATAGTTTATAAATGTACTATCAATATAAAATTACAGCGTGAGGAAAATCAAATTTCAATATCAGTAGAAAACAAGACAAAGTAAGCGGAATTGAGGGAACGATCATTTGAAAAGTCAAACTAAATGGGACAAGTTGTTAAACATTTTGAACTTTGTATGATTCCGAAATTACATACGCATCGCAATATTTAATTACCAGCGAAATAAATATTTTCATTTTTTGCTGTCTGGTTTAATTTATAATTTGTGGCGTCGTCAAAAAACGATTCTCTTCAAGTGTTCCTCCCAGGAAAGTTGAATCGAATATTTGTCTTTGGGCACTGCAAGATTTTTGAAATTGTTTGTGATATCAAACAATGCTTACACACAGAAACGAGTTATCAGCCCTCATATATATATATATATATATATATATATATATATATATATATATATATATATATATATATATTATAAATTAATTGATTTAAAATATGTTTTTTTTCGCTACACAGTTCTAACCATGTTTCAAAAAATGGAAGCTAAAAGCCACGAATTTAATTTTGTGATTAAATTAAAGACATTAGTTCCATTTCATCCTCAAGCGAATTTTATTAAATTAAAACATATATGCGGTTGGTATAGTTTGGTATCCCATAGCAGGAACCTAAATCCATTTACATACTACTAAAGGCTTTGGTCATAAATAAACTTCCATTCCAGCCCATCTCTCTTTAGAAAGATACCTCTTAAGAAAGATACCGCCTTGTCACCAACCCAGGCTCCGTATCTAAACGATTCGTCCCTTTGAGTAGGCCTGTACCTTTTCCCCTGACTGCTATCTAAATTAAGTCTAGGGCTGAAGAAAACTGGCATAAGGTTGTACCGATTTGAAATAGACCCTAACCCACATGAGGTAATCTGGGATTTTTGCTGTATAATATATATTCTCTGTTATAATAAATACATTGAGCTCTGTCTGTGAATCAGTTTTAATATTTGATACTACTAGGATCCACTTGGATTATATACCAACGGATCTATTGCATGTATATATATATATATATATATATATATATATATATATATATATATATATATATATATATATATATATTATAATTAGGTAATTCATCGAGTCTAGAAGAAAACTCAACAGAATGCAGAAAGCACTGGATGGCCGTTTCGTCCTATATTTGGGACTCATCAGCAGTGCGCATCCACTACCGAGAATTGAAACCCCAGTTAGGTTATCATGCAAGCTGTTCCAACGGGCCTCGGTGACGAAGAGGTGACAAATCAGACTCAATATATATATATGTATTTGCATGTATGTAAGTTTTTAATATATATAGCGCGAATTGTTGAAAATTACTTAGTACTGTAGACTTAAGTAACGTTTGGACCGCAAAAAAAGTAAAGTGTAAAGTGTGTTTTCACTTTGATGATGGCATCTCATATGTAAAGCTTGAGAATCAGATCATCGTGTAGTTAATACAGTTACCAGTCCAATCATTACATACCAAGGAGAAAAGAAGTTCGTAGGATTTCCAAGGGGTGTAGGAAGATTTGGTACCAAATATCTTTTAACAATCAGCACAAGAATTTGAAAATTTTGTTCTCATTGTCCTTATGATTTGCGGCATTTTCATCCTTCTGTATATGAATATAAAGTTAAGAACATCTCTACTCCTTCTCCAGCTTTGGGGTTAATAGAAGGGCCAATTGGATTCCCTAGTTCTTATCTGGCAAGCTGTCTACAAGATGGTAAACTGAATCGAAACCGGTTAGGTATGGGGCTATACCGCTTAAAATCTTACATACCCCGGAATAACAACTTGCGGAGAGTCTGTAGCCCTATGCTCCACAGGGGATATGGAAGACTAATATATATATATATATATATATATATATATATATGCACACAAACACATACACACAAACATTGGAGGAAAATATACACTAACAAAAATAAAATTACAACGCCCTGAAGGACATCTTGATCTTGATTCAGTATGTGCATTCTAATGGGTAGTTGATATTGTGATAACATTTTGAAAGAAAAAGTCACACATGTTTCTTTTATTCAATTACAGCTCTTTCAGAGGGATTGATTTATGGATCTTCGAAAGACTGCACATATTGTATGTGAAACGTCTGTGGTGTTTCGATGTTGACAACAGTGGTTACATGAACGTTCCTACTCCCAGAGATCAGGTTCTACAAGATTTGACAACTTTTGCTGGCACGATCGTCACGCCTATTCATCATTGAATATGTATTACGACAATGTCTGACAATTATTATCGTATCACGTCAACAGGTGCAAGATGCGTAGAATAATTTACATTGGAATGGTGTTCGCTATCTGTACGATCGAATGCATGCGAGAGTACTGATCTATATTAATGTCACTATTAATTGGAATATGAGTATTCGTGATTACATCCTTTATGCACGGTACGCATCAATCCGTATCTGTGATTATTTACTGTAATCCAGCCAAATTACATATAATATTGCGTAAATTGAAACATTTCGAATGTTATGATTTATATTCAGTTACTGTTTTAAGCTAAGTGATATTTATATGGGTAAAAGTACTTAATATCGGGGATAGAGTATATGTACCGTATATAGACGCGTATCATGGGACCTATGTAGAGCTAATTTGGAAGATAATTTGACTATAGTAAATGGATATATAGCTTGGTCAACGGTGTAGCCAGGTCCAGCAGTACATATGCTAATTTTATATGTCGTGTATGATGCGACCCCCCTTGAATTTAGCTTCAAAATTAGGTCTTCAAAAGTCGCATGATACGCGAGTATAAACGGTATATATATAAAAGTGGACTCTGAGTTCAGCACCGAGTGGCGACAGTGTTTCATGATTGAACGCAATCTTCTGATTTTCCACCTAGAATTGAGTCTCTATTGAGTGATATGCAGATAGCTTCGTCCGTGGTCTCTGCTATCATCTGTTAACTAAAGCTGATTTAAAAAAGACGTACAATTTGTTGTTAATTGAGGCAAGGCATGGCTTGTTAATTTTCACGCCTTTAAAACGAAACTGCTCTTTTAATCATCTCAAAACCTTTTTTTGCCTTCCATCTAAGTGAGTGACATTGTGTTTTCATAAAGACCAATTTGGCACTGCGCTTAAATTCAAAAAGTTTAGGTACTATAGAGGAAGGTTCATCAGAATAATTATGTACAGAAAAGGCACAGACGCTACATTACGGTGATGGGTAGATGACTAAAGCCGAACCGCTAGGACAAGACAAATGACATTGCAGATTCTTCTTTGGATTTTATCAAATATCTCTAAATACACGGCAGAAGTGCCAGACCATATGTGGCAGCGATATTCAAAGCAAGGACAAATGGTAGACTTATAAATATGTAAGATAGGTTCTGGCGAGAAAAATTGTCTAGTACAACACAGTGAACTAACTTTCCTAGCAGAAAATCTAGCAATTGATTCAATATAATCTTTCCATTTCATGTCATCGGAAAATATAAAGACACAATGTCATTCACTTAGAGGTTATCATTCGCCATATGCTGATGGAAATTCAAATGTCAATTATTGTCCTCCGTCTTCTTAATTCCTGTTCTTTTATTTTTCTTTCTCTTAATAGTGTCCTTTTTTTCATTCTCTCACACTTAGTAATCTCATGCGTCTTAGTGGCTTAATTACTTGTTAAAGAAAATACGCAAACAGTATTTCTTTATCAAAGCACGAATGGCAATTCAAATATGCAAAAGAAAATAAGAAAAAATAAATAAAAACATGGAGAATAAGACAGATAGCACCAGATTACAGCAATAGCTCTAAACGATACAAAACTAAATACATAATTCAAAGGAAATAAACTGAAAATGACAAATAGATAATATGCATAGAAGAAATTTGGATATTCTGACTAGAAATAAACCTAGCTTATTTACATGCACATTTTCCAACTAGCATAAATAAGGAATCTAAAGGTAATGACCGTAAATTAACCGTAATTCACTTAAACTCCCCGTGACGCACATACACAACCAATTTTATGAGTAGTAGCAATTGGTCTGAAGATCACATTGAAATTCATAATCATCATGCAGTGTTGATTCCTATGTTCATTCTATCTAAAGAAGAAAAGACAACACGCACGCGCACACACACACACACACACACACACACACACACACATATATATATATATATATATAGTGTCTGCGTGTGTTTTCTCTCAACTATCAGAACGTAGTATCTGCCAGATCCTCTGACCGAGAAACCTACATTATATTAAGCAGGAAAAAATTGAGAAAAGCAAAGGAAATGAGGAGGGAAAAATGAGAACATGAAGGAGAAAGGTAGTTGTTAAGAAAGCTAGAGAAAAACAAAAATAAAATGAAAGGTGAAAGGGAAAATACATACGGGGTGGTGCTGAAAAGTTCTTGGCCAAAACCACTTCACAAAATTTGACTAAATAACCAAACATCAGATTTTTCCTTTTTTGAATTTGTCCTTGATATGTCTGCAATCTTTACAGCAAATCCATGGTATATAGGAGGGAAGACTGCTGATAAAAGAAAAAAACACAGGGTTGTTGGGAAAGACTGAAAGCAAGTAGGGATTAAAAAAGGAAAACAAAGGCAAGAATAAAAGATATTTTTGTATTTCGTAGCACTTTCATATTTTTATAATATTTAGATAAAATTATGGATCGGTAACCAAAGTTGGAAAGGATAAGAGAGAGAATGAGAAGATACAAGAACAGGTTGAGAGGAGAGCAATGTCATGAAACAATTTTAGTTCACACCCGTGAAATTTCCACGGGTTCAATTTGTATGTTTTATTTTTGTTACTCAATTTGTAGAAGTGATATATATTTGATATTAGCTTAAAAGGCGCCCTATTGGAGGGCTCTTGGTTGGGCCTTCGTCACAATAGGTAAGGAGGAGTAGATGCGATAAGCAACAATAAACTACAGAAGAACTCAAAATTGATCGCTGCATTTAAGTATTGCATTAATATTTAAGCATGCCTTTTAAAAGTTCAACGATAATTTTTCTGTTGCCACTTAATTTAAAGACAATTTGATGTACGTAGGTCCTTACTTTCCGTATACACAATTATTTTTGTTTCATGGGTGACTTTCGCTGGCTTTCGCAATTAATTTAAATTATTCCCAAATTTATTTCCAAGTCATAAAATATTGTTATCGTACAAAAATTTCGTCGTAAAAAATCACGTAAAAACAATCGCTGAAGACAATTGCAGTCATGAATATTTGGGAATCCAAAATTTCAGGATTGCGAGCCCGGAACCTGTCCGGTATGTTTTTAATTTGCTCACTGTTATGAGACCTTACCCATAATAACATAATGGACTATCCCATACGTAATAAATACTGCGCCTCAAGAGGAAGCGAGAGTTCAGTCTGCAGTCTGGAGTGAGGTCCGTCAGAAGTCAGTCAGTAGAGTCAGAGGCAGTCCGAAACAGAGTCCCGTTCAGACAATTACTAGTTTAGAACCTGATTGTTCGTACTATTACTTTCTCCTTCTCTGTATATATTCCTGTTTGTAATATATCTGTGTTGTTCCATATACGTGTTCGAGTTCTTCTATTAGTTCTACCTTGGACTATCACCATGGTACAAGGAATGGGACCATAATACTCACGGAGTCGGTCTGATTCCAAAATGGTATGATATGTTAGGCTATGGCTTTTAGGAGTAAATTTGAAAAAGTGTGACACACTGACATTCGTATTTATTATATAGATTTACTATAACGTTATAAATTTATTTGTCAGTGCAGAAGTGAACCTCATTATAGACACATGTCGTCGAGCGAGTGTTAATACGTGAGCGACGTAACATCACCTTAAGATGTTTTGATGCGTATCTAAGTGTAAGGTAAATATTTATGAAAGTGTCGGATATTTGAACAGAAAAGCAGATGCAGAGAAAATGTAGTAAACACTACCGGAGTGATAAGAAAGGGGAGGAAAACTGAAAGAAATATTCAACTGAAACGTGTTCAGTTGGCTTTCATTAAACATTTCAGAAAATATACAATGTGAACTTTCTGGTTTATTTGCATTGCTTTTTTCGCCCCCTTTTGCATATATATATATATATATATATATATATATATATATATATATATATATATATATATATATATATATATATATATGCAATTTTTATATATATTATTTATATATTATATATGCGCAGTACTTATTGGAAAGCGCTCAATATCAGTGATAGAGCGAACACATTTAGTTGGATTGATGTGAGTTTGTGACCCTGGGTTTCATGCTCTTTGCGATCGTCAGACAAACTGATTAATTTCTAAATTTTGGATTTATTTATGGTTGCTTATATCGGTGTTTTTATGGTAGTGGGAGGAAAAATTGTCGTCGGAACGCCACTCAGACGTACGCAGACAATCATACACGCACGTTCACGCATTGCAGCTCACAAAAGAAAACATATATGAACAGTGTGGGACTGGGGATATATGCGCATCCATGAGTCGTTGCGTGCATATGTACGCAATTAGTCGCTGTATTCAATGTTGGATTGTGTAGCGAAATTCTTTCCAGTTGGCAGTGTCAACCCACAGATCATTCGAATGCCCATGTCAAAATTAGATTCATCTTTGTTTTAAATGCATGGAATACTTTTAAATCTATGAATAATATAAAGCTCCTTTTCAGCATTCTTCGTTTCTCGCGTAGAAATGGTCAGTTTTCCATCGTATTCTTCTAGTCGTTGTCTTGTGTGAATTTTTCACACAATTGACAGGTAGGTTTATAAGCCTGTATTTTCTAACAATTGTTCTTTTGGATCAGGATCATCTTTGTATCTTCATGTTTACAAATATACTTGGTACTTTCAGATCTCTTTGTAGTTTATGTGTTATCCTTGTTGAATAAGAATATATGGTTTCTCGCTACGGAGATGAATGTGACAACTTTCCACAAATATCTAGCTAGAATTATTCTTAGTATTTTAGGTGACTTTATTATTACTGTCGTCTTTATAGTTTCATTTTCCGTTCATCACTTCGATAATCATAGGCTATTGCTACTTTCATATGTCCCCACAATTTTTTACGATGTTTAGATCAAATGTAAATGAGTCGATCTGCACTTCATGCATTTGCATATTCACATCAGATTACGAGTTGCGGCTGGATTATACATAAATTTTCGTGGCCTTAAAACGAATCCAAGAATCTTGTGCAGTATCATATTGAGATTCAAATAATCTACCCCAAATCATTGACGGTTACAATTTGCAATTAAGAAATGGTAGATAAGTCACCTGCTCTCTGTGGATCCAAACACATCTAAAGTGATGTTCAGCTATACGTTCTTCAGAGAGTATCTTCCGAATTACTAAAGGGAGTAAGGGGAGTAGTAGGCTCTAATGTCTAAGGAACAGACGGATAGCAGCTATTCATTTAAAAAATAGCGTTAAGTCCTTTTACAGGAATCTTTAACGCGAAAATGTCAAACTAACGAAGAAAGAATCCGATACTGGGTGAATTTTCTACCAAAAGAAAGGACAGTGGCTAAAACATTAAGAATAAAGATACTCGGGGCGGGGGAGAGTGTATAAAATTTATTTTCACAGCAGAAAAATAACAATCCACTAGACAGGCTAGGATGCATCTGCTGATTAAAAAATTCACCCTTATTTTAAAATAACTAGATACCAAATTAACGCTACAAAATCCAAAGTCGTTTATGCTACCGTTGATAAAGGATGAGATAATTGTATCACTTTTAGTTAGTGTATTTTCCTCTGGGGAATGTTCACTAATCGAATGCTGATTTTCAAGGTCAGCAGATAGGGCCTCCCCATTTAAAAGATTAGCACAACAATATTCACCTTCACCTTTCAGCCTTGTACTTGACAAAACTTTTCTTAGCAAATTTTCATATTCATAATGGCATAATGTTAAAAGACAACGGAAATCTCGCTAAAATCAAACGGTTTGAAAAAGTCGAGATTTAAAATTTCAAAAAGATAAAGGAAAAATTTGAATAGTAAAAAAAAAAAAAGAAAAAGAAAGAAGGAAGATGTAGTTATATATTCGTTGGGTTAGGAGCCACATTTACAGAAATATTTCTACATATACATTGGCGAAAATGGCTGTCACGCAAAATCTCATTTATCGAAATTTCTTGAATTAATCGAGTTTTGATTTTAAAGTTTCTGCAAGGTTTCCAGAAATGTTTTAATAAATAACGCTAATATCTTTTATCTAACGATCACATCTCAAAATTAAGTACAGTATCTTTATTTAAATTATGCGGTGCGTTTCTAAATTGACTAAAATAGAAACGAAGGAGAACTGAAATGTTTTTTTCTCCAAAAGCTCACCAAATGACCAAACATATGTTTTTCTTTTTTTTGTTGAAGGACATCTTGGTCGGAAAGAAAACTTTGCAGCACTCCTTCTTAGAAAGATAAATAGATTGAAATGTGGTGAAGCAGATCTAATGAAAGTCTCCCTGACACGTTAATTGGCTAATCAACACAAAACGAAGTTGATTTTATCGAATAGGATTTGTTTTGGCTTAAATGAACTTGGGCGTTGATGTCAATGTTTGAGTTGTTTGAGCACATGTTCAAGTGATCAAGGTAAGAGGCGTTTAATTGGCTTACTGATTCTTTAAATGATTGTACCTTATTACCATTACATAAAACACGTGCAATATACACGTGCTCCAAATCATGAACACCCGACAAGGACTTTTTACATTTAGTGCATATTTTTCTTTTTATAATTGTTAGAAAAGATTGATTGAATTTTTAGTGGAATGTTTACTGCGTACATTTCGTGTTTATCGTCGCATACTCTAATATAATATTTTTTCGGTATGTTTTTTTTTTTAACTTTTCAGAACTTTCGACTGAGGAGTTACAGGGTTCTTTGCTAGCTTTATGTTGAGGGTGGTGATGAAATAGATATTTGGACAGCATGGAAAAGAGAATATTTCTGCTTGAACGGGGAAAGATAAAAGGATGAGGCTGGAGAGATTTCAGTCTTTTTCGTCCAGGTGTTGTTGACTTTTAAAAATCTAGTTTTTTTTTCACACAAAGCGTCAGTGCGATACTAACACAAAGAAAACATAGAATAAAGTGGCATACAAAAAAAAAATGAAAACATCAGTACAAAATTGAAATGACAGCATACAAAAGTCATAGCAATACCCATAAAAGATAATCTCACAAAGTGTAAGATATGTTTGTTATGTCTCTCTGACAGTTTCTAATTTATTTTCAATTTTCTTGGTTGAAGAGAAAACAATAGGGTGAAATAAAATAAGTAATAATAATGAATAGATAAATTAAAAAAAAATTCACCTCTTCAGTAGTGTTTTCCCAATTGTATTCGGATTCAAAATAACCCAAGTAGATAATGTCTCCAACAGGTTTCTGGTCTGTCAAAAGCAAACATTAAACAAATTTAAAGGCAATATACAGAAATGTCACAGACAGGCTGAGAAACAACTTCCTATTTTAGATTCTGTAATTTAATCATTAGATAATTCTTTACCTCCAAAATTTAAATATGAGCATTTCTATTTTTTTCTTATTTAATATAAAGGTTTACTTAAAAAATGGTGCTACCACTGGAAAATTTCATAACACTTTTCCCAATAAAAGCTATTTTTTGAGATATTAACACTTCAAGCCTTGAACATTATTTTATAAAGAAATTCAGCATAGGCCAAAAAATTAAAAATAGAATTTTATTTAGTAAGTTAATAGTCTATTTTGATCACATAGACGTCCTACATATATCATTATCAAGTGAGGAATTTGCTCTCTAAATCATCAATAATCAAACTAGTTTGTTGTTTCCAACAAGGATCTGTTGGCAATTTACCACAGGCTGAGAGACTATGTAACAAACCATGCAAACCTCAGAAAATATGGTTTGAGTTGAGAAAAGCCTTGAGCAAGATGCTCCATCAACTTGACATCATTCCAGATAGTTTGAGATTATCAGAATGTTCTTATAGTGACTACATAAAGATTTCATACATACTCATTCAAAGTACAAGTAATCAAAGAGATCGATTATCAAAAGGTCATGATTATGTTGTTCATTTTCAACAGATGGTGAGAGATGATAATGAAAAAATGAATTTGTCAATAAACAAAAAATGGCAGATTTTGAATACCTAAAATCTTCAAACCATACACCAGAATCAGATTCACAGTTCAATGTTGTGTAACTTCATAAGGGAATATTTGGCCTCTACTTCTTCAAGGATAAAAGAGGCAATGAAGTAACAGTGACTGATGCTCAATACTATAAAATGTTTGAGCAATTTGTAGTTCAGCAGGTTGAGAACACACCAGAAGGCAAGAGAGACAATGAAGCTCCCAAAGAGATATGTATGGAGAACAATTCAACTGCAATTGACTTCTCACCTATGGGCTACTTCAAGTACTATATGTGAACTACTAAGCAGCAAATGGAGGACATTTACAAGATTCATCTTCTATAATTAAACCAACAGAAATTACAATTAGTAAATAAATATAAAAGTTAGTTTCTCAAATGGTAAAATGACTTAAGCTACCTTGTATATCCAATATGAAATTAGAACATTTCTTTACTATAAATTTTTAACAACCAGTTTTTTAACAAATTGATACAAGATCTAGTTAATGCTCTGAAAAACAATATCTGAGACCAAATTAATGAAGCCAAACAGCTGAAATGTGGGAAAAAACAAAAAATCATAATAACATCATACAATCAAAGCAAACACACAAGATCTCAAAATCACTGAGTTATATTTCAACCCGGACCACGTTAAACTGAAGATGCCAACAAAAACAGAACATACATTAATATACATCTGATCATTAGACAGTCTATCTCCAAATGTAAACAATAATGAGTCTAATGATGAAGTTAAGAAAGCTATAAAAAAAAAACAAAAAAAAAACTAATGATTAATAATAAAGAATAATAAAGCATCACTTAACATTGAGGCTGAACTTTTAAAGATATTTTACCTTCTATAATAACAAGTTTCTCAATTCCTGGAATGAGAAACACATCCCATAAAACTATGGAAAAAAAAGAGTCCTCAAGATACACACAAACATACAGAGGTATCTCAATCGGATCCATTATGGTAAAATTGTTAATGCAATGTTCCATTAATACAATGGAATATTGCATTAACCAGGCCCCTATCACAGTATGAAAATCAACTCCACAACCCAATTTGGTTTTGTTTTCTCATAAAGGATGCAATGATGGCATATATGTGATTAAACAACTCCAGGAGATTGCATATCTCACTAACAGAAAATTGTATACCTACTATGTCAACCTCAGAGCAGCATATGTCCACATTAACAGAGACTTCCTCCTCTCGTCCAATAGAAACTGCTTTCCAAGCTCTGACTCAACTGAATGTCTAGATATGATAAAGGAACTATATCAGTCCACAAAATCATACATGTCTGGTGAGAACCCCAATATGGAAATATTTCAAATCTCGTCAGGAATACAAGGAAGAAATAAATGTCCCAATTTATTTAATCTTTTCCTAGACTATGCCCACACACATATGCAAGCACATATGTAAAGAATGAGCACTGATCATTTAAGCATTCCATACCACATCCCAAACAAATCTACTAATACAAAACAGCATTATTGGTTTTCCTTGCAAGACCAATGTATAGATGATGAGGTGGGGAGAACTATGCTAATAATATAGGTATTAACTGCTGGGATAAGATTAAATTAAAAAAAAAAAAAAAAAAAAAAAAAAGAAAGAATCAGCATCTACCAATTGTTTCAAGAAACAGGACTCAAGCCTTTCCAAAACAGAAACTATGATCTGAATTGGGATCAGTGATGCAGTGATGACATCAACCTTTAATCCATCATAAAATTCAGGATGTAGAATTAGTAAATACCAAACACTTCAAATACTCAAGTGTATGGATCAGCTATAACAAATTTAGTATAGAAGATAAGGAATTGAACATAATATATACTGCACTAGCAAAAAGCAAAACATTAACTTAAAACTCTAGTCATATTCTTAAGTAGCCTCATCAGATCAAGATCATACAAAGATCATGAATGGTGCCAAACTCATTAAGAAATATCTAAACTGTAAGTTGTATACAACCACTTTCTCAGATTGATGGTGAAAGGTGGCTTCAAGTGAATGAAGCCTGTAGGTTTTTTAGCAATGACCTTTTTTTTCTAACCTTGTGGACTGGGGCTACAGAATCAAAGAACTGTAACAGAAAACCACATTACTTGAGGACTTCCAACAACAAAGTGGGTAGCATATAACTCAAAGAGAAAATAAGGACATAACTAAAAGTTAACATTCCATACTACTTCAAACAAAATGCTAGGTAGGAAGCTCTGATCAGTAGTGGAAAGAGCAATAACAGCTTAAGAAACCTATTTTCCTGAAAATTGTTTTAAAGAAAAGATTCTATAAATTTCAACCAAAAGTAGCATCAGCTGCTCAGTCAATGAATGCTGTTTCCTTATAAGTGAACATCTAATATTACTATTAAAATAGGATTACACCAGCAACTTTTAAATAGAGATTACAGAAAAAGTTAAAAGGAGATTATTGAATCTATATTTATTGATTAAGTTGTCACCTCTAATGCAGAAAAACAAGTAAAGTTTGAAAGCCAGTACAAATACAATTTCTACAGGTAGAATAACTAATCATCCCAAGTAAATGCAAGTCAAAAAACAATAAGGAAAATTAAAGAGTCAAATTGATAAACAATACTTACATCAGTTTTTTTTTTTTATAATGAATACTTGTTTATATATTTCAAAATATTTCATAATTATAGATACAGATTAAATTAGTTTATAAATACACAATGTTTAAAAAGCAATATTAGTTTTAGATTATAATCAATTCTATTCATTATTACTGATGTTCTGTAACGCTGGGAAAAAAATTGGTAAAAATCGAGGCACAAGACGGAATATTTATTAAGTGTTCTTTAATCGCAAAACCGGAAGTATTAAGAAGTGCATGCAAATTTTCATACTACTTTCGATGAAGCTTAGCTGGTATTTGATGATACATCCTCACATACAACCTCTGATTAATTCCGCCAAAATATTCAGAATCACACTGATATTTGTAATTATAAACTACTGAACTAACATGAAAGGAAGCGAGCTCCTTATCTGATGAGCTTGTGTGTACGAGCTTTACCAGATGGAGAAAACCTAAGAGATATAGCGGGGAATAGGAAGCTCTGAAGATCAATGATCACCTATATTCTGAAGAGCCGCGGCATATAGAAGAAAAATAACAAACATGATAGGGCGGGCAGAACGTCTTTATGAATTTATTTCAACGTAGTGAGAACAAATCCAATGATTGTCAGAAAAATAAAAAGGCTTCGTACATTGAGAGATTTGCCAGACAAATCTATGTTAAACTCGTCAGTCCATGGTAATCACAAATTGATGGGACACTTTACCTGACCATACAATTTAGATTTATTAAATTGTGCAATTTTAGCACGAATACTAAATTTCACTATATCCAGAGGGTAACAGTTTTCAACTAAAACCTGCGTAATAAACTCAATTTCTGAATTTAATTTGGCTTTGGAACAAATAATCAGGGATCGATGAATCAAAGTCTAGATCAAATCGTTATGACAAAGAGTCGCAACGCCTTTAAAATCTAGTCAAATTCGGCTTACGGTACACAGAAGTGAGAAAAGTCGAGTTTGATCCGTGTGCCAGCACGTCAAGAAAAGGAAAAAGTAATCTTTGAATTATACTGCTGAATATTGTTCCCCCCATTTTAGTCATTGTGCAGATATTTATGTTTTGCCTTCGATTGATTCTGAAGAGCATGGAGCGATAACCGGTTAATTCCCGTTTTTATTCCTCGTTTAATTTACCATTTTAAAGTGAGTCATATTTTCTTATCCTTGCTCTTCTTCCCACTTTCTTTTATATATTTTTGTATATATTTATATATACTATCAAAATGTTCGTTTTTAAAGTTCTAATAAAATTTAGCCCACCGATAGATTATTTAAAACCGAATAAACAAATTAGTAGGGATGAATCAGCAGGGAGTAAGCATAAGATTAGAAGACGTCGAGCGGCAGGAACTAACTTCGATGTATTGGTGGCAACATAAATACAGCGGTATCAAGTTTATGGTACAGTTCGTTTATAACATACTTCATAGTCTTGTAAATCTGAATGAATGATGCAAAGAGGAAAGACAAACGTACCTATAATGTAATACAATAAGGATCCCTCCAGCTAAGCAACTGCCCTAAATCACTGCTAGAAGGATGTTACAGATGACGCCATAATAAAGGCGTTAAAAATGATTTCAATGACAGTAGAAAAAAGCTATACAAGATAACCAATATGAATTGGTGGAAAAACAATTGCAAAAGCTGAATGAAAGGGAAAACATTGCTGCAAAAAGGAAATTAAGTGTGCACGAATGACAACTTAAGGTGAATCTGGTTTTTCTTGATTCTTTTTTTACGGATTATCAACACTTTGCAGATTATTTAAAGTCAAAAAATATATTTAGATGGAATTTTTTCTAGGAGATAATGATTTAGTGATAGAAATCTTACTAATTAACCCATATTTGAGGAAGAAAAGGTGAATTCATACTTTCCCCAAGAGTATTTGATCGTAAGTGAATATAAAAAAACGTAACTGTAATTGGAACTCGGACCTCCGATTAACAATTCCGAACCTATTACACCACACGCACATCCAAGCTTATAGCACCTGGTATTCTCAAGCTGTCACCCATCTAGATAGTGATCAGGATCGATGTTGCTTAACTTCGATGATCATACGAAAGTGGATCTTGAAAAACAGCTGAAATTCCCAGAACATCATCGAAACAATTCTTCGCCCAGATAATATCAAAAGTTACCAGTGTGGTAAGACAAACCGATTACCTCCCCTTGTCTTATGATTTGCATAAATAAATCACGCCGTCTTAGTCAAATGACAAAACTCTTCAGTTATGTTCAATAAAGGCACATTAAGATGAATTAGACTCAGAGTTTTCATAACAATTTATTGAACGTAATTATGGACAAATACCTTAAACCAGAACGTCTCGACTTGGACTCTGCAGACCCGTCTTCTACTGACACCTGGCAATATTGGAAACGATTATTCAAAGGATTCTTGCTTACACTGGAAAACAATTCCTTCACTCCTATTACTAAGAATACACTTAACCTGCTAATGCAGCACGTTTTCATATCCGTATATACCAATATTTCTTTCTGCAAAACTTACCAGTGTGCCATAGACGTTTTGCATGGAATTTTTGCAAAGAGACGAAACATAATCTTTGCCCGGTATTAACAACTACCCTCCAATCCCCTGAAGAAGGGCTAGAACAGTATCTTCAGCGTTTAAAAATCTAAAATCGAAATTGAGACTTAGAAGCGACGACAGTAGGTCAGCCAATGACGAATTTATCAGAGACTCCTTTGTAAATGGATTAGAATCGGACTATATCAAAGATTGCTGGAAAATAAACAATTAGATTTAGCTACTGCTCGCGAGCCTTGGAGATTGCAGGAAACCTACAAACAAGTGTTGCAGAGGCCACACGAAGTACTCACTGTACTATTAGTCCACCAGTTCAAACAACCCAAACAGGGAAAAAGACAATGCTCTACGACAGACATCCTCATTTCTGCCCCGTCTTTTCACCAGTTCAAAATCTTCTCTCCCCGGAAGACACTGCATACACTGCTGCAGCCAGCCCCAAATCTCAAACCACACGCCAGGTCGTATTGTTCAACTAAATGCCACAAGTGAAAGAAAAAGGAACATTTCTCTGAGATTTGTTTTTTTTTTTTTCACCTGGTTCGAATGCTTTTATTGCGACTAGTATCGTATCAATTGCAAACCCTAAATATCTTTCAAAGGCTACATCAACGGTAAAAATAAATGCTCTAGTCGACACAGGAAGTTCAGAGTTTTATTAGCGCTGATATTGCAAAAAGAAATAGATTTAAGATCGTACATTATAATAGGTGGCTATGGCGAACGCTTCACTATCTTCGCAGGTTAGAGGATATATTTTGGCCAGCCTGGTGTTGAATCGAGCTAACTACATTAACCCCAAATTTTTCGTGATGCCAAATATGTGCTGCGATGTCATACTCGGCCTTGATTTCTTCAATCATCATTCTAGTATTAATCTCACTTTTGGGAGCCCTAAACCGCCGTTGAACATCTTTGGCTTGCCCACTATAGATGTACAGTACCCCCTCTCTTTTTGAAAACTTAACCAAAAACTGTAAACCAGTGGCCACCATTCTCGAAAATATTCTCTTGAAGACAAAACATTTATTCAAGCAGGAATTCTAAGAATGTTAGGAGAAGGAATAATTGAAGAAAGCAGATCACCATGGAGGACATAAGTATTAATAACATTCTCTGATAATAATAATAATTAAAAAGAATGGTTATGGAAGAATCACAAACTGTAACTAGGTACACCCTCTTGCATACCCTATAAACCAGACCGCCAAATACAGAATATTTAGCACGTTAGACCTAAGTGCTTACCACTAAGTAGCTATGGACCCTAAAGGTAAACCTTATGTTTTTTGTAGCCTGCGGACGACATTATCAGTTCCGACGGATTCCGTTTGAGGTTACTAATGGGATTTCCAGTTTTCAGAGAGTTCTAGATAAAATAAATATTGAAGAAAAACTACAAGGCACATTTTCTAGATAATGTGACAGTGGGCGGCCATGACTGGACCAACCACAATCGCAACTTAAAACGATTTTTGGCGGCTGTCAGGAAATATAATTTTACACTCAACCATGACAACCATAACAAAAATTCTTATGGGTCGACAACCATCAGACTACTTGGATATATTGTGAGTAAAGGAATCATGAAGCCGGACCCTGAACGGCTAAAACCACTGCTAAAATTATATATTCCCCACACTACAGCCGTCTTGCGACGAACCATGTGTATGTTCCCTTATTATTCTCAATGGATACCTTCCTTTTCTGAAAAAAAAATACACCCACTTACAAAAATTACTAAATTTCTTTACAATTGGATTCTCCCGAGGAACGGGACCCACATAGTGACGATTCAGAGATCGAAACCAGAACAGCTCCCTCAAAACGAAAACATGCTACCACAAACTCTGATAATCAGCGTTCAGAATCGGAGCGTCCCAATCCAAGAATGAGACGAAAACAATATGAGACGAAATACTTCTGTGTGAATATTCTGGTAACATCTGAAAGCCCAGATCAGCTGCCACCAAGACGATCCCAGAGAATTGTCAAGAGACCTAGTCACCAGGATGATTTTGTGTCGGACTAGGAGAAAACAGAACCGGGGAGACCGTGGTAAGACAACCCGATTACCCCCCCCCTGTCTTATAATTTGTATAAATAAGTTACACCGTCTTAGTCAAAACGACTAGACTCTTCAGTTATGTTCAATAAAGGCACATTAAGCCGAACTAGACTCAGTTTTCATTACAACCAGGAAATTATTAATATATGAATTATCACAGAGAGGAAAATATCTAGAAATAAGTGAGAATTACAAAAACAAATCTCATAAGTCGGATGTAGAGTGAAATATAAATAAATATTGGAATTAAAAGAACAGTTGGCCTTGTGTCGTATATATTTATGCAATAACTATTTTCACATGGTTTGGGATGATAATTGGTTGGTGATGATCATAGCTTGAAATTGGCCTGATTTTGCTTTTGCAGTGAGAAAGTATTAGAAAAAAAGTGTCTAAAACATGGAAGTTTAGAAACTGTTACGTTTTTGAGTTGATAAACAGTGTATCTTATGATATTTGTGTATTTTCGATTTTTATAAATGTAGTCAAAAATGTAAAGCAAAGCAAAACTCTCTGGATATAACTATTTAGATTTCATTCTTTTCTTCAATGTTATGTTATAAAAAATTATTTTCAGCCTAGACGTAGACATTCTGCAGATTTATGGGGAGGAATGGGCCATTTCTCTATCGAGCTGGTTAAATGGTAAGGGCGGATCTAACACGCTTTAGCGATCATATCTTTTTCTATTGATGATTGCCTAAGATTATATGCATAAGTAAAGAAAATTAGAATACAAACTCATCGGAGCCGCACATCCATTACACCGCTCGCGTGTCCATGCTTAGAGCGCTTGGTATTCCTAAGTAGTTACCCATCACACACTACTCAACTTCGGTGATCGAAATCGAATCGATGTTTCAATGTGATATGGCCGTAAGCATAAAAAATTGATTAAAAGCAAATGTACTTCGGTTATTTTTCTTAATTTATAAAAAAAAATGTCACTGTTCTACTAAAGACTAGGTTGGATTAAATAGTCAAGGATTTATTTCTCTTCAAACAATTATCCAATCAATTATTTAATCATTTCTCAAAATCGAAAAATTTAATTTTTCTATATCTTTATTGGGTTGTGAGTGAAATTCGCCAGTGAAAATAGAAAAAAAAAAAAAAAAAAAACTCCACCCACACTTTTTTAATTGCTGTTCATAAATTTTACAAGAATGAATTGACAGATTTCCTGGTTAAAAAGTCGTTACGTCCTTAGCCACTAAGTTCTCTTGAAGTTTTGATATTAGGCATTATTCATCTATACATGGATCCTTAGAGATAAAATAACTTTTGACAGGAAATAGAGTAAGAAGGTATAATCTAATATCTGCCTTGGACAAATGTTTGAAATATCGAAATTAGGCTATAGCTCGTAAAGTAACTTGTTAGAGTAGACTTTGGGGTGGTGGGCAGAGTAACCTAATATTTAACAATTATTTTATGTTTGCATATATTTTAACAACTATCACAGTAATTGTCCAGGAGAAGCATTCATATATTAAATTTGATTTTTTTTTTTAACGAGTTTTTGAAATATTTTTTAGAAATGTATAACACTGTAGCGCAATCAAGGATTCTCGCACGTTTTTAATGTCTCTTCTTAATTTACATCTTCAATGGAAGGCTAAGATGAGTTGCATTGAAACGGAACAGGAAAAATGTGTGCCATTTACTTATTTGAAAGTGACAGTAGCATCTTATCTAAGACAAATTTGAACACGATTTGCTGATCAAATTGTCTCATCATATAAAATCGTCAATTATTTTTTTTCTAAATTCCATGTTTAAACGTTTCCTCGTCTACAGTTAAAAGAATGTGGACTTTCTACTATTGACGTGACGTAGAATTGAAGCAAAACTTGCGGACTGACAAAAAAAAACTAGCTTAAGTTTGACAATGACGCAATCCTACACGATCCTTTACATTCAAACCTTGCGTCACTAAACAATGACCTCGATCTTCTGGCATAAATATTTGCTGTCGATTTCTGTAGGTGTCCAGGTGTCAGCTGGATGACCGACATTTCGTTTCAGTGGCATTAAGAAAAAGAAAACGGAGAGAGCGGGATGAGAATGAAAGAAGTTGGGTGAACGTAGAAATCCTTCCGTGTCACAGATAAAAATCACTACGCCTACGAGTGAAGAGGCCTAATGTTTTGACTTTTTTCTTCCGGATAATTTTTTGCCAGGCAACGAGTCAGTTGCTTTAGTGCAATTTGCATCACATACATTGATAAAATTCACTGAAATATTTTACATCGATCGACCGAACATGTATTTTGCCTAACTGAAAGCAAAATGTTTTTAGAAATTTATAAAAAAATCTGGGAATTATCTGATTTAAATTAAATTTTCAACTTTTATGAATGAATGAATTTTATACTGAATGAAAACTTGAAATATTTGTTTATTCCTCCTTTCAATATATAGTGAATACGTTTAATACTTGGCGTTGATAAGAACCTTTTAAAGTTTTATAAAGAAAAAAGTCCATGAAGATATTTCAGTAAGAAAATTATGCAGTAAACTGTAAACAGTAAGCTTCTTGAAAACTTGAATTATTTTTGTAAAGTTTCAAGACAATGAAACTAAATATTTTTACGGTGAGTTGGTGCTTACATCATTTTAAACATTTTGATTTGACAAGAAAAAGCATTATTTATTTTTGTGAAATTTACTTGTAATTTTTAAATGTGATTTTGAACTTCTTCCATTTGATTAGAAAATATTTTTTGTTCAAAGATGCTTGACGAATTGAAAAATGTAGTTTAATGTCATTTTCGAGTGAATTATTTTCCTTTTTACAGTTATTCTTTGTACGTAAGATTAAATAGAAAATAATTCTGACATCAAAAAGTGAAAAAATAAAAAACGCAATAGGTAAAATTTAACTTCATTTTTTTAATCATTTAAATATTTTTATATTACTATTATAAAAATACACATTTTCATTAGAAAATGTTTCATAAAAGCAAAATTATAGGAATTTGGAACGTAAGGACGCTACATCAATGTGACCATCTTGAAAATATAGCAAGAAATTAATCGATTGTCAACACTTTAAGCGTATGTAAAACTAGGTGGGAAAGTAATGTGGATTTCATAAATTGGACCAAAACGCAGGCAGGGAGAAAAATTGAAGACGTGTAGGTAATATTAGACAATGATATGAAGAAATGTGTTCTGGGATACTGTCATTTCTCGGACAGAATTATCATAGTTTAACTGAAAGGGAATCTCTTGAACATAGCTATTATTTATACGCACTGACAGCAATAAGCCCTGTGGAAGATATTGATAACTTTTACTGTTCACTGGACAATGCCAAGACGCACTTGTAAAACACAGGAAATCTATCTTTATGGGAAACCTGAATGTCAAGTTTGGAAAAGAACGAGAAGTTGAAATTGTTGGAAAGTTGCAAATAGGAACTCGAAACGAGCTGGACTAAAATGGTTTCAGCAGTGCAGAGCAAATGATCAAATAATTTCCAACACCTGCTTTTTCGGAGCATCCTAGACGCCCGTGGGCGCAGAGAAGCCCGGGAGAAAGCACGAAGATCCCAACTGATTACGTAACTTCTAGGTTCAGAAACAGTTTTACACTGTAAAACATACCCAAGTGCCAACTGCAGGAGCGATCATCTTCCAGTCGTGTGCTACGCTAGAGTAAAATTACGGAAATAAAGACTAAAGTAACACATAAACTGCAATACGACAGACTCCTCAATGATCCAAGTGGCAAAGAGTAAAAATACAGAAAAGCTTTAGAATTGACCTAATTTCAAATTCATTGATTGTTGAAATCTTCTAACTCATCAGCATCTGTCATAAACACTTATTTTTCATAGTAGAACAGATTAACGAATCTTCAGAATTACTCTTTAATGGTGCAATTGTTTCAGAATAAATTAGAATAACAAAGATGAAATTGTTCAATATTTCGATGGGAAAAGGCTGTAATAATTAATAAACGATTTTTGGATTTGAAATTTAAGTCTGCTGGTAGGATACTTGCCCCAATTCATTTTCATTCATGAGGACTTAGTCCTTGCTGACGCATTTTGTCATTCGACTTTATCAAGCCAAATTATAAAAAAGAAATGTTACTAATATCAAAAAGGAGGCTAGAGAAGTGTCTTTTAAAATGTTTGAATTTCGTGTAAATACATAGCATATCGCTTTTGTTTATCATCACTTGCCTTGATAAAGTTGGATGACGAAACGCGTCGGAAAGGTCTAAGTACACACACACGCACACACAAACACACACACACATATATGTATATATATTTTACATATAATATATAATATATATAATATATTTGTAATATATATATATTATATATTTATTATATATATTATGTTATATAGATTATACATAATTTGTAATATATATATATATATATATTACATTATTTGTAATATATATATATATATATTTATTATATATATATATATATTATTTTATATATATTATATATATATTTATTGTATATATATTTATTATATTTATTGTATATATATATATATATATATATATATAAAAAGTATGTTGTATAAATATAATATATATAAATATTCTGTATCAAAGTAAATGTGATTGGTTTATTTGCAACAAGTTTATTAATATTTTAATTCCAGTCTGCCAAAAAACTTTGAAAGTGGTTGTAATTCATTTAGTAAAGGTTTTTCTTAACATATATATATATATATATTAATTAAGATCTGTTGAACATCTGGAAAAAAAAAAACAATTATTTAAAATATTACCTTAGGTGTTCACTTTTTGCATTGCACTATATAGTATTTTTACTGTTTATATATATATATATATATAAAACACTTGAAAAGCGGATATGAACCACGAAACTGCGTAGTCAGGAGAATAATAATAATTCAAATACGAATGTATTAATTTACAGTAAATATATTGTGACGTAGCTACGATTTCATTAACCATATAGGCGTAAGGCAAAAAACACCCCCAAAGAAAAATCCCAAATTCTCGTCAAAATTTAGATATAAAAAAAAAGATAAAATAAATGTTTTCAATTTGCGAGCCATACGCTCCTCTTCTCTTCACAATTTGTTTCCCTCTTTACCTTCTCTTTAACCCACAAGCAACTTTGAAGCGACTTGACCCGAGAATGATCTGGTTTCAAAATCCCACGACCATCAGGCGTGCATTCCAGGCACTTCTACTGCGCTTCACGTGATCAGACTCTACTGATTGAAATTTTGGACATCACGCAAAACACTTCGTGATTTGCGCCCCATCCTCCTGCGTACCCGGTCAAGGACGAATGGAACCCATGTGACTATCTTTTGGACAGCAAAAATCTAAAAAAAAGGTTTTCACTTTCCATCTGACCAGTGTCAGATGAACATTGCTAGGCGAATCGTCCGGATTGCAAATGGACTGCCCACTGAAATGAAGAAGACAGCAGACTAGAGAACGAAAAGACTGCTACGAAACTGAATCGACCAACGAAACGCCTGTACGAAATGCTGTGGAACCCCGACCATTTCCGAAAGCAAAGGAACCCAGGAAAATTGCCGGCCACCAAAATATTGCATAAGATATCTCGCTTCGGCACCTTCTGTTCTTTCATTATCCCTTTCCCCTTTGTTAAATGAATCTCCTTTCTCTTTCTTTATCTGTTTATGTATTTATAAATAAATGTTTTATTTTGAAATCCATCGTCTTGCGTCTGTTCTTCGTTGATTTCCTTTGTGTCGCTTCCATTCTTGAGTGAAGACCGAGATAAGATCCCACGTTTTCCTTTTTTTTAAACCCGTGGTTCACCTATATGCTTGAAAGTTCGTAATATATATATATATATATATATATATATATATATATATATATATATATATATGTGTGTGTGTGTGTATGTGTGCATATATATATATATATATATATATATATATCACACACAAACTCTTATTTTCTATGCTTCATCCCCATTCTGTAATCGTTTCTGAGTATCATTTTCTTTGAAGTATAACCTTAAGATATTATGCAGAATATACTTTTTCATATATTGTCATAGCAGTCTTAACATAGACAAATGGCACGATATATATAAGTTTGGACTCGTGCCTTCTTGGTAAATTGACATCTAGTTTTTTTTTATATCACTGCCTCGCTTTATATAACTTTTTACAATCTGATTGTAAAACCTCAGAAATATCTTTGTTCGATTTTTATAGATGTATCTTTTAACTTTTGTTTTATGCATTTATTGGCTTCTTCGTACTGTTTTTAAAAACTGCAAATATATTCACTCTTTTTAGAAAAAATAAAACGGAATTAACAATTTCATTAATTTCCTCGTGTATGATGCTAATTAGCAAAATACCAATAAATCGGATACATTGGAATTTTTGAATTGCTACACACGACGATACCTGTAGAGAAGATGAGATCTTTTTCTAAAAATGTTGGCTTAATTTACTGATGAAATTTGAGCGGTTTCAATTTTTGGAAACACTTGGAAATTTCGGATGTTTCTCCTACCATTGAAGATGGTTAATAAGATCCGCAGTCGCAGCTCGGCTCAGATAGTAATGAAAAGGTAGATAACACTCAGATATGAAATTTATAATGAGATGCTAATATATGCCAAATTTTACTTCAGTCATATACAAGGTTTACATATTATTCGGTTACATGATCTCACAAACGACATTTGTTGAAACGTACATTTAAGATCTACTATATTTGCTCGTGTTTTTGTATGCATGCAAGCGCTTCTCGATAAACACTGGTAGAGCTGAAAGTGATCCCTATGGCGGTGAGGAAACCAGTTAAATATGTTTTAAGGATAAAATTAACCAAATGGATAATGATGACGGAAAGGGAAATGATCTTGTAATTAGATTTTCTTTGAATGAAAAAGATTTTTCATTTTTTTAATATTTACTAATATGAAAATCATATAGAAATAAAACCCTCTCGATATTAGTTATATTAGTTAGTTTTATATTTGTCGAAAATCACATGACTCCACGTGGAAGTAGATGAAAATGTCAATTCTTTTGATTTGAAAAGTTTTTAAAAATTATTATCTTACTCTAATTGTGCACTTCTAAGTTTTTAGTTTCGATTTATAAGAAATACAATTTAATTTTTTAAGGAAATATTGTTTCACAGATTCTATATTGAATTTATTTCTTTGGGCTTTTGCTCAAATCCAAGAGAGATTAGTGAATTCCGCATCGTTGAAAAATCTTAAATAGGTGTCGTCAAAAAGGATAATTAAAAGTCACGCATTTGTGAAACACAGGAACCTGACTGTGGAGATAAACGGAGGCAAATATTCTTAAAGTGGAAGAAAAACAATAGACATAAAATAAAAAGCGGGGGTGAGATAGAAATCAAAGATGGATTAACAGGAAATAAAAAAAAACAAAAAAACAAAAAACCCCAGGAATTCGTGAATGACAGAAAACCAACCAAAATAAGAATGAAAAATCAATGGAACTCAAGAATTTTATACACTGTGTGAGAAAGTGGGAGGAGGAATGGAGGGAGTTAAGGAGGGGATATTTTGTTTTACTAACATGCCCATGGAAAATGAATCTAAGAATTAAAAATTTATAAAAATCATTTTCATATTTAAAGTTAATTATCAAATTCAATTATTTTTTTGGATCAACTTATTTCCTATTTAGGAACGTACATTTTGCTGATGCTAATATTTTTAAGATGTCTACATGCCTCAAATTATAACCGAGGTCGACGAAAGCAAGACGCAAATTAATTGTCGCCTAACTTCAGGATATGCATACATATGCGCGCATGTGCTATAGATATGCACATGTGAGGGTTGTATTTTAATATGCAAATTAATGCGTTCTTTAAAATAAAATTGATATTAACCAAATGATGTTTAAAAAGCGTTCAAGATACGCTTATATATCAGAAATATATCGTACGAGTTTCAGCACAAAATTTCTCCGTATTAAAAAATATTTGTGAATTATTTGTGGGTGTCTGGTGTTATTATCGAAACTAAGTGTAGCATTAAATTATTTAATATATTCCTTTTTTTCATACTGGCATGGGAAATGTTGCTGTGGTTTCTTTTACTGTGTGGAGTTTCCAGCCCCATATTTAACCGTTCTGAATTCATTTTCAATTATCAAATAGATAGCTTTACTATTTAGCCCATACCTGAGATGAAATGGATTCATACCTTTCCAAAGATTATAGAGGATATAGAATATCAAAGAACTAATATTAGCATAACTGATATTAGCTTTAACGTTACTTGTATTGGTTTTTATTGCTTCACAAATATCTTATTTGCTTGAATATTGTATTGAATTCTCATATGCCACTCTTTTAATGAAACACGATTTATTTCTAGAAAAGCTGTGGACATTCCACTAATTTTGGGTTCTTTGAAACTTTTTAGGGATGACAATCAGTTTTGCAGAAAATGGAGAATTATCTTGCATGATGTTACAGTGGTTGAAATGGAAAATAATAAAATGTACTTCCCAGCATAGGGATTGTGCTTATAATCTTCAGTTAACCAGATAGACATGAGCTTTTAATGGAGATGTCACCATTGTTGACTGGAATCGGTTTACTCAGTGGAGCTCTATAAAAGCCAAGGTTTTTTTCACTTTGGTCAATTGTGTGTTAGAAACTCATTGAGAAAATGTGGTATTATAGTATTTGGTTAGACTGCGCAGATGTGTTTTGGTGAAAGTATTCGAGTGGATGTGTCAGTGATTGTGGCTAGCTAAGTTAGTGATAGGACAAGTATTGACCAGTCTCGCTACTCTTTCCCCATTTTACCTTTGTAGCAGATTTATACTTTGAAGTACTATATATTTTTATATTGCCTCGAGAACCTTTGGTCACTGAGCTATACTATCAATAACTATATTGTTTATAAACAACCCTTTAGCTGCTTAATAAAAATCTCACACCGCCAAATACGTTCTCTAGTAAGAAATTCAGATGACGTATTTATCATTTAATTATATCTTCAATGTTAGATATTAATTTTAATTATGCAAGTTATATATATATATATATATATATGGTTCATATAGAATTAGTATTTGTTGCAAGACATATGAAAGTTCACATTAATGTTTTCATTCACATACGTATGTATTCATATATATATACACACATAATTTTCCAAAAAATATTTACATTTATTTTGTACTAGTAGTAGAGCAAAACTTATAGGGGAATGTAACAATAAGAGATAGATAGTATATCGACCATCATAAAGACTGAAAAATAAAATTGACAAAGATTAAGGTTGACGGACACGCATGTCTTTATTTTTTTAGGAATTGGTCAAACCCAAATTCAAACAAAACATTGTTTACAATCATTATGAGTCTATCGATTGGTGAATAGAATTTTATTATTAAACAATTGTCTTGTAAATCTTTTTTTAAGCATTTTTGAATGTAAAAATAAAGAAAACAGTGTGCAAGACAATAAGAAACACTACATGCCAAAAAAAAAAAAAAAAAAAAAAAAAAAAAAAAAGGGTTTTTTTATTTGAAATCTGTTTGAAAAATGTAGGTAGCCTTTCTGTAATCTTTTCGTTTTACAATTTATGATTTTTACTTATTGAATACAGTAAAAAAAATTGTATATTTTGCTTGTGGTGATTCATAATTAGAATTCTGATTTGAATATATTTTCCATTCGTTGTTTCTAATTGTTGAGATATTGTGAGTTTCCCGCGTGTCGGTGTATGAATCAAGACAAACACAGCTGTAGAGGAAAATACTGGTATATTCATAAAAGCAATTAACAATAGAGTGATTAGTAGAACGAAGGTTGGTTAGTACGAAACAATATCCAAAGTCTATAGTCCAACGGTATGTACCGGGTAAGCTTATCTGGACTGCTAACGCTGACTCTCTCTCTCTGACGCTCATTATTTATTTGCATTAAAACATACAAAATGCGGCACAAAGGCCAAAAAAGGGGATGGGGAAAATGACGGTCATCACTAGTCTTAAAATAAAACTTAGTTAGCCACAATCACTGACCCTAAACATACTAAACAATATTCCAATCACCAAAACAACACATTTATCCATACCTTTCTTACTACATCCACCAAAATGCCTCTATTTCTCAATGAAAATCCAAAATAGTCCCCTTATGTACAAATATTGTTCGTGGGGGAGGGTCATAAAAACAACAATTTTTAAAAATCCCCAAAATGAATATTTACAATATGTGAAAAATATTTACAAGAAACTAAACAAAATTAGTGTTAGTAATAAAACCCCCCACAAACTTTGAATGTGGTAGAAATATCAGTTAACCGGACGAAATCGATGCGGGACTAAGAAAATAAGGACACATTCATTCCAACAAGCATTCACACAAACACTCACTCATTCATACACAACAACAAATACGAAAAACACACACACGAAACGAAAGGCGCCCCATCCACCAGAGAACTGACATCACTGACCACCTAAACGAGGGGGATGGGGAGTTAAACTAAAGGAAAAAATAGGGACAGAAATAAAAGGGACCAATGAGCAAACACACCTAGCTAAGTTTACCGGAAAAAAAAAAAAAAAGAAAAAAAAAAAACTAAAAACGAAAAAAATAAAAAACCTAGTCTAGCCTAATATCTGGGATGGTTTGCCCATGTTCAACCCAGGAAAACAATATCCTGATACCTAACCGACATCAAAATGCCACTCCACGTCAGCCCCTTTTACTCGACACAAACGCGCAAGATTCACCCACCTTTTGCCGAATTCTGATGATGTGAGCCGCCGCCTTTCCGTCTAATCTTGACTTTAAGCTGATGCTTAAAGTACAAGATCAGTTGGGAAGAGGTGAACTTCTCGCCCTCATAGAATCCCTTCTGTCGCGTCGTCCAAATAACGACTCTCATAACCCCTAGTAAGCAACAGAACACATAGTGTTCAGCCTTCGTCAATTGCGGCACCACATTGCTACAAACAGAACTGGCTTCAGGACAAAAAACTTTCCCTGCAGCATGCGAACCATGAGGCCTTCAACAAACCTGCACAACAGCATTACCGTCTTGCACTGAAAAAAAAGGCGTGACCAATGGTCTCGACATCCCCAGTACAGCGACGACAGTTTGGATATTTCTCAAGCCTGCTGAACAAAGTCTTTTGCCGACCCAGAGGGCCCCACGAATCACCAGCCAGGTGAGTGATGCCTCATCGTTATTGAGACATTTCAACCCAGGCGCCCAAGGCCATATCGAGCGAGCCTCCTGCTTCGTAAGACCGAGCTCGTCAATCAGACCATCTTGAACGGCCCCCTAACTAACACTTGATATAATGCCTTACGAGACAACGCCTGGGCGTTGGAGAGGCCATCCGTACGCCCGCAAGAGGAGTTTCAAAGCGCGACGACATTCACGATAGAAGGAGCACTCGGCACGTGGTGTACGGCCGGCCTCTTCCTCGCACGAGTGCACACTTCTCAGGGATGGGAAATGTTTCTGGACATCTTCTTTCCAAAAGGTGCCCTCCTCATCCGGCCCGCGACACATTCGGTCTAGAAAGGTGATGCGAAGCGAATGACGAATCTCAATGCTAGGCATACCCAGACCGCCTTCAGAGGGATGAAGGCAACAGATCTCGCGAGATGCCATAGGGGCCTTGCCTCTCCACAAGAAAGAGAACAAGGTCTTGACTAATAACATTAGTCGGGCATACGGGAGTGGAAGCACAGAAAGACGGTAGGAGGATCGGATAGATGTGTGAAACACAAACTTCCGCCCTTCCCTTCAGGAAAGGCTCCTCCGAGACCACAGATTAACCGCGACCTCGGCCCGCCCTTGTACCTCCGACCAATTCATTTCCAACTGGAGATCAGGACCGAACCAGACGCCGAGAATCTTGATCGGCCCATCCGTCCAGAGGAAAGGTCCGGGAAGAGAAACTCCTTCCACGCACCCAACCGCAAGCCCACAGACTTATCGCGGTTGATCTTGGCCCTGTCACCATCTCATACCCACTGATCTGCTTACTGACTTCGTTAATCTCGGCTTTGCTCGACAGAAGAACCGAAACGTCGTCAGCATAGGCAGAATAACTGGCGGAGGTGGAAGCACCAGGCAGCGAAATACCGCGTAGGACCGGATTCGCCTTTAACTTGCGAAGGAATGGTTCCAACGCAAGAACGTAAAGCAGAGGCGATAGCGGACAACCTTGACGAATGGAGCGAGACAATACGAAAGGCTTCGATCTTACCCCATTCACTTCCACCAGCGCACCGGGGGTCGCATACAAGAGTCGGATCCAGGAGCGAAAGTCGGCTCGAAACCGGCCGCCGAAAGGACAGCCTCCAGAAATCGATGGTCAACCCTATCGAAGGCCTTGGACTGATCCTAAATTGATCAGCGCGGCTTCACTGTCGACTTGTTCTAAGATCAAGCGTACCATATGAAGGTTATCCTGAATAGTCCTGCCCTTCACGGGGCCAAAGTCTGTTCAGGGCCAATCAGACTGACAGGACAAGTTGCAAACGGTTCGCCAAAATCTTCGCCAAAACATCGTTTAAGTAAAGTTGTTTAACATCCCCCCGTCCTTGTCCTTACGCAGCAACTTGATCAAACCCCTGGTGAAGCGTTGAGGTAAAGACCCTGCCTCATCCAGTGGTTGAAAATCAGTTCCAGCAAAGGAACAAAAACGGGCGACAACCTCAAGTAAACTTCGTAGGGAAGACCATCTAATCCCGGAAACTTATCCAGGCCAACCTGCTTCAGCGCTTCCCAGATTTCCGACTCTGTTATGGGACCCTCGCACCTAGCCACTTCAGCTGCCGAGAGGCAGGGAAAGTCAGCTAAATAGGCGTCGAACTGAGCAGAGCTCAGACCGGGCTCCCTGGTGAAAAGCTCCTGAAAGTAATCTCGAAAGACCCGCATATGCCCGCGTTTGTAGTCACGGTTCGCTTATCCGGTAATGTGACGCACGCTATATGTCGTCTGGACGCGTTCGATTTTCCTCTGCACGCAGTTCAGCGGCCATGTTCGTCGCCTCAGAAGACATTCTTTTAACCTAGCCCTAACTACCAGAGCTTGATCCTTCTTGATAAGCAAGGAGGACAACTCTGCCTTAGCTAAGACTATGTCCCCACTAACACGGGATTTCACGGCCCGATCAACTTTTTCTTCTAAAGCCGTTTGCGCCGCTAATCTATCTAGATTGAGTCGACGACTAAAATCGGCAGCAAACGTTCTAATTTTACATTTTAATTTGCCCCACCAGGCGTTTCCCACAACCGCCCCCGTCAATTCCCTCTGAATGATTAGTAGCAGCTGGTCCCGGAAACCCTGCTCACCAAATAGTGAACAGTTCAATTTCCAGTAACCAGCTAGTCTAGCCTTAGGCTTATCTAAGTTTACACGAACCCGGACAAGCCTATGATCCGTATAAACTATATAGTGGAAGCTTGGACACCCTAGGAGCCCTACATCGACTCTCTTAACTAGGACTCGGTCCAGGTAGCTCGCAAGCGTCCCAGGAGCCGAGTTGCCACTATTAGTCCAAGTCCATGCTACCTCCCGAGGGTGTTCATTCCGGTACTTATCGACGAGATCAAACCCATCGATAAAGTCCCGAAATGGTTTCACGTCCTCGTTGTTAGTACCTTGTTTGTGCCCTATACGATCTATATCGGGGTCAAGGACGGCATTCCAATCCCCCGCTAAAACTACCCGACGAGATGTCGTCAAGAACGGCGCGATCCGCCGAAACAAAGCAGACCGCTCGGAATGGATATTGGGCGCATAAACCCCAATGAGACGTAGAGCCTTATCCTTTATGGTAACATCCAGCACGCAAAGCCTGCCCGCCGGATCCGCGAAGACAAGGGTACATGCAGCCTTCAAAGACTTGCTCACTAGCCAAGAGACACCCCTCGAACGACCATCAAAACATGCTGAATAAAGGGCGAACCCCCTAGACAGAATGTTCTCACGGTCATGAGAAGAAAACCGGGTCTCTTGCACACAACACACATTCACCCCGAGGCGCTGAAGGTCACGAGTGAGCCTCGCCCTGCGAGACTCGGACCTCAGGCCCCGGACATTTACACTAGCTAACCAGAGAGCCATAGTGAAGCCTGATTAGGGTTGAACTACTGGTTTGAACATGGACGGGGTAAGGATACCGACCGCCTCTCCCATAGACCCATGGCCCATCTCAGTCTTGATGGTGCCGTCTTGAGAGATACCGCCGATATCCCAGGGGAAGGTCAATTTAAGTGCTCTATATAGGGAGGGATGTACTAAAACGAGGACCCTCCCTGCACAGAATTGTTTTAAATTTTTAAGCTGTTCATTTTGGGTGATTGCGATTGGCAATGTCATTTTACAAGAATTGATGGCCTCCTCAAGCATAGCCCAAATCTGTTTAGCTCCGGTTCCCGTTCTGATCACCGTGAGAACTCTTTGGGCTTAAAAAAAATTTTGGGGCACTTCAATGTCCTGGTCCGCAAACTGCCTTATTGATAGCAAATACTTCAAATCTTTAATGCGGTTTCCGTAATCCCTGGCCCTCTCGGCCTGGGCAGGAGAAATACGACAGACATTTTCTCCTGTATTATAAAAAGGCAATTGAGTCTTTTTTTTTTTTTCTTTTCCTTCTTGTGAGGGGCTTCTCTGTCGCTTGGAAGCAGGGGGTGGCATTTTAACCGGGGAATGACTGGGAGTATGTAGAGGTGTGCTAGCAGGGTTTTTGTTTAACAGGGGAAGGGGTAGGTGTGTTAAGGGGTGTGTAGAAAGATCTGTGTCTGTAAGGGCTAGGATCTCGACTGAGGGGACGCGAATTGGATGGAGTTATCTGGGGAGGGTCGTTTCTTAAGAGAGGGGATGGACTGGCTAGAAGACGCGGAAGGAGTTGGATTTTGGGATTGCTGATTATCTAATTTCTTTTTTAACTCCTTTATTTTTTCAGTTTTCTCAAATCCTGGGTCGTATTTTTTTTGTTTTTCCTTGAAAGATATCTCAGAGGCCGGAGTATCGCCCTTAATGTTGCCAGAGGGAGTGGGGCTGTTCGTGCCTTTCGTCCTTGGGGCTTCAGGGGACTGAGGACCCGCTGTCTGGCGCTTCCCTCTGGCCTTACCAGCAACTAGCCATTCCCCTTCCCCCTTCTCCACAACTGCACTAGCAGTGGGCGAAGTCTCTTTGGAGAATGAGGTCTTTTGACCAACCGGAGGATTTTCCCTACCGGTCCCAGAAGCTGGCATGCCCATTACAGGCGAGGCGGTAGGTGACTCGGTCAGAGGGGGATTCTGGTCAACGGGAGATTGAATTCCAGAGGCCTTCTTCTCTGGGCAGGAAGAGGAAAGGTGACCAGTCTTTCCACACTTCCAGCATACCGGTTTCCGGCCGGTCACAATGACCGGCAATTTCAATTTCCCTACTACCAGACAGTTGGGGATGGAGAAGAAGGCTTTTTGATCTAAACGAGTGTCGAAACTCCACCCCCCGCTCAGGCTATCGCAAGATGCGGCCAGTATTTCACCGAATTGAGACAGGTAGGCCGCGAGATGTTCCCCGAGAACCTGAGGAGGGACCTCGTATATTGAAACACTGGTCCTTCTTTGGCCTAAGTACTCGGTCCGCAGGATCAGATCTTTTGTGATCAAGTCCCTGCTCGACGCTGCCACGCAATCTTCCGGCGTGGGTAACAATACGTCCCACATGAGAAAGCCAGCTCCTTTCACAACTCTGAGGGGCTTGAACCCCAAGGACTCCAGTGATTTTATCACTGTGTCTTTTTGTCGAGCGACAAATTCTGCGCGTACGCTTGTCCACGACAAAAACTGACACTATTTGTGTTTCAATTTTTTCTTAGTTCCTGGGCGTCTTCTAAGAGTCCACCTTCTATGACAAGGTGAGTGTAGCTCTTAGCTCGCTCCAAGAAATCCGCTACATTGATAATACAACTCGGGGGGACTTCCAACAAGAGGGCAATTCCCCGGCCTCAGTCTTCTCTTGAGAGCCATTCTTGGCTTTTCGAGTCAACTTGGGTTTTATGGCTATTATTGGCCCTCCGTACTTTTTTTTTTTTTTTTTCATTTTCCTTATTGCCATTGCAGGCATCCATACTTGAAGAAAGTAAATCTTTTTTTTTTACCAGCGATGTCATCCTCGCTAGGGAAAATTTGATCTAGTGCTGGGTATTCATTTATGTTGTCTTTATCTGGAGGGTCTTTCTTTGGGGGTTAAATAAGTGTTTTCTTATAGACTTTCTGTAGTCTGCTTTTGTGTTTCTTTTTTTATGACTAAAAAGGAAGAAGCTTTTTTTCCTTCTTTTCCATATTGTTGTATTAACAGGAAGGGGAAGGAGAAAAAAAAAAAAAAAAAAAAAAAAGCACAAATCTCACCCGGAAGCGAGACAAATACACAAAAAACAAAAAAAACACGTACAATAAATATTATACAAAAAAGGTTTGCCTAACGGCAAAAGAAAAAAAAAACAATAAAAAAAAAAAAAAAAAAAAGGAAAAACGACAAAAAAAACGCTTAGACAAAAAGGAAAACAAAGAAAATACGAAAATATGCAAAAAATATACAGAGCTAGCTACAATTTAACAAGATGGCCGACACCAAAAAAAATAAACAATAGAAAATAAATAGAAAAAAAACGTTAGAACAAAATAAATGGACAAATATATGTACAAATAGGCAGTAAATAAATGTTTAAAAATTAGACAAATATACAATACAAAATGGCAAAGAAAAAACACGAAAAACTCAAAAAGGTATTAAAAACTTTTAAAAAGGAAAAAAAAGAATTATTAACGGTACGTCAACGCAACAACGAAGCACAGACAGGGGTTACAGAACAAACAAAAAAAAAAAACGGAGATATAATTAAAGGAGAAAAAAAGAAAATGAAAAAAGACAGAAAGGAAATTTAAAATAAAACGAATAAACAAAAATTAACGTAGATAATTTTTGTTTTTTTTTGTTTCTTTTTTTTAAAAAGAGGAGGTCTGTAGAAAAAAAAAAAGGAAAAAAATAAAAAATCAAAAATTTTGCCTCAATCTTGAACACGTTCCCAAAAAAAAAAGTTCTCTTTAGTTTCCTAATTAATTTTTTAGCTTCGTAGTTTAAAATTTTCAACCTTGTAACAGAAAGAAAATTTATTGTAAGAACACAAATGAAATGAAATAATAAAAGACAAACTTAACAAAAAGACTTTCAACAAGCAATCAATATGAGGAACAAACGGAAGTCAGAAAAGAGTCCAACAAAGGTCTGGTCGTAAAGTCTCACTTGACTCTCTCTCTGACGCTAATATTTATTTGCATTAAAACATACAAAATGCGGCACAAGGCCAAAGAGGGGGATGGGGAATGACGGTCTTCTTTCTGTCTTAAATCTAAAACTTAGCTAGTCGCAGACACTGACCCAAACATGCCAACAACAATCCAATCACCAAAACATCACATTCACTCCTACCTTTCTTACTACGTCCACCATAATACCTCAAATTCTCTATGACGTCCAAACTAGTCCCCTTATATACAAATATTGTTCATGGGGGAGGGTCATAAAAATAACAACTTTTAAAAAAATCCCCAAATGAATATTTACAAAATGAATTAAATATTTACAATAAAAAAAACTAAACAAAACTGAGTTAGTAATAAAAAAAAACAAACCATGAATGTGGCAGAAATATCAGTTAACCGGACGAAAACGATGCGGGACTAAGAAAATAAGAACACATTCAAACCAACAAGCATTCACACAAACACTCACTCATTCATACACAACAACAAATACGAAAACACACACACGAAACGAAAGGCGCCCCACATCCACCAGAAAACTGACATCACTAACCACCTAACGAGGGAGGGGATGGGGAATTAAACAAAAAAAAAAAATAGGGACAGAAATAAAAGGGACCAATGAGCTTACATACCCTAGCTAAGTTAACCGGGGAAAAAAAAAAAAAAAAAAACTAAAAATTCAAAAACGAAAACCTAGTCTAGCCTAATATCTGGGTGGGTTGCCTATGTTCAACCCTGTTAGGACAAAATTCTGTGCCTAACCGACATCCAAATGCCACTCTAGGTCAGCCCCTTTCACTCTACACATTCGCGCAAGATTCACCCACCTTTTGCCGAATTCTGATGATGGGAGCCGCCGCCTTTCCGTCCTAATCTTGACTTTAAGCAGATGCTTAAAGTACAAGATCAGTTGGGAAGAGGTGAATTTCTCGCCTTCATAGAATCCCTTCTGTCGCGTCGTCCAAATCACGACTCGCATAACCCCTAGTAAGCAACAGAACACAAAGTGTTCAGCCTTCGTCAATTGCGGCACCACATTGCTACAAACAGAACTGGCTTCCAGGACAAAAAACTTTCCCTGCAGCATGCGAACCATGAGGCCTTCAACAAACCTGCACAACGGCACTACCGTCTTGCACTGAAAAAAGGCGTGACCAATGGTCTCGACATTCCCAGTACAGCGACGACAGTTTGGATATTTCTCCAAGCCTGCTGAACAAAGTCTTTTGCCGACCCAGAGGGCCCCGCGAATCATCAGCCAGGTGGTGATGCCTCATCGTTATTGAGACATTTCAACCCAGGCGCCCAAGGCCATATCGAGCGAGCCTCCTGCTTCGTAAGACCGAGCTCGTCGATCAGACCATCTTGAACGGACCCCTAACTAACAATCGATATAATGCCTTACGAGACAACGCTTGGGCGTCGGAGAGGCCATCCGACGTCCGCAAGAGGAGTTTCAAAGCACGACGACATTCACGGTAGAAGGAGCACTCGCCACGAGGAGTACGACCGGCCTCCTCCTCGCACGAGTGCACACTTCTCAGGGATGGGAAATGTTTTCGGACATCTTCTTTCCAAAAGGTGCCCACCTCATCCAAACCGCGACACATTCGGTCTAGAAAGGTAATGCGTAGCATATATTGACGAATCTCAATGCTAGGCATACCCAGACCGCCCTCAGAGGGATGAAGGCAACAGATCTCGCGAGATACCATATGGGCCTTGCCTCTCCACAAGAAAGAGAACAAGGCCTTGACTAATGACATTAGTCGGGCATACGGGAGTGGAAGCACAGAAAGACGGTAGAGGAGGATCGGATAGATGTGTGAAACACAAACTTCCGCCCTTCCCTTCAGGGAAAGTCTCCTCCGAGACCACAGATTAGCTGCGGCCTCGGCCTTCCCTTGTACCTCCGACCAATTCATTTCCAACTGGAGATCAGGACCGAACCAGACGCCGAGTATCTTGATCGGCCCATCCGTCAGAGGAAAGGTCCGGGAAGAGAAACTCCCTTCCACGCACCCAACCGCAAGCCCACAGACTTATCGCGGTTGATCTTGGCCCCTGTCACCATCTCATACCCACTGATCTGCTTACTGACTTCGTTAATCTCGGCTCTGCTCGACACAAGAACCAAAACGTCGTCAGCAAGGCAGAATACCTCGTGGAAGCACCAGGCAGCGAAATATAGGACCGGATTCGCCTTTAACTTGCGAAGGAAGGTTCCAACGCAAGAACGTAAAGCAGAGGCGATAGCGGACAACCTTGACGAATGGAGCGAGACAATACGAAAGGCTTCGATCTTACCCCATTCACTTCCACCAGCGCACCGGGGTCGCATACAAGAGTCGGATCCAGGAGCGAAAGTCGGCTCCGAAACCGGCCGCCGAAAGGACAGCCTCTAGAAATCGATGGTCAACCCTATCAAAGGCCTTGGACTGATCTAAATTGATCAGCGCGGCTTCACTGTCGACTTGTTCTAAGATCAAGCGTACCATATGAAGGTTATCCTGAATAGTCCTGCCCTTCACAGCACAAGTCTGTTCAGGGCCAATCAGACTAGAGAGGACAAGCTGCAAACGGTTGGCTAAGATCTTCGCCAAAATCTTTAAGTCAGTGTTTAACATCGTTAAAGGGCGAAAGTTCCCTAACCCATCCCCACCGTCCTTGTCCTTACGCTGCAACTTGATGACACCTCTGGTGAAGCGTTGAGGTAAATACCCCTGCCTCATCCAGTGATTGAACATCAGTTCCAGCAAAGGAACAAAAACGTGCGACAACCTAAAGTAAACTTCGTAGGGAAGACCATCTAATCCCGGAGACTTATCCAGGCCAACCTGCTTCAGCGCTTCCCAGATTTCCGACTCTGTTATGGGACCCTCGCACCTAGCCACTTCAGCTGCCGTGAGGCAGGGAAAGTCAGCTAAATAGGCGTCGAACTGAGCAGAGCTCAGACCGGGCTCCCTGGTGAAAAGCTCCTGAAAGTAATCTCGAAAGACCTCACATATGCCCGCGTTTGTAGTCACGGTCCGCTTATCCGGTAATGTGACGCACGCTATATGTCGCCTGGCCGCGCTTCGATTTTCCTCTACACGCAGTTCAGCGGCCATATTCGTTGCCTCAGAAGACATTCTTTTAACCAAAAGCCCTAACTACCAGAGCTTGATCCTTCTTGATAAGCAAGGAGGCCAACTCTGCCTTAGCGACTATGTCCCCACTAACACGGGATTTCACGGCCCGATCAACTTTTTTTCTTCTAAAGCCGTTTGCGCCGCTAATTTATCTAAATTGAGCCGACGACTAAAATCGGCAGCAAACGTTCGAATCTTAGATTTTAAATTGCCCCACCAGGCATTTCCCACAACCGCTCCCGTCAATTCCCTTTGGATCGTTAGTAACAGCTGGTCCCGGAAACCCTGATCACCGAAAAGCGAACAGTTCAATTTCCAGTAACCAGCCAACCTAACCTTAGGCTTATCTAAGTTTACACGGACCCGGACAAGCCTATGATCCGTATAAACTATATAATGGAAACTTGGACAGCCTAAGAGCCCTACATCGACTCTCCTAACTAAGACTCGGTCCAGGTAGCTCGCACGCGAGCCAGGATCCGAGTTGCCACTAGTTGTCCAAGTCCATGCTACCTCCCGAGGGTGTTCATTCCGGAACTTATCGACGAGATCAAACCCATCGATAAAGTCCCGAAATGGTTTCACATCCGGGTTGTTAGTACCTTTTTTGTGCCCTATACGATCTATATCGGGGTCAAGGACGGCATTCCAATCCCCCGCTAAAACTAACCGACGAGACGTCGTCAAGAACGGCGCGATCTGCCGAAACAAAGCAGACCGCTCGGAATGGATATTGGGCGCATAAACCCCAATGAGACGAAGAAGCTTATCCTTTATGGTAACATCCAGCATGCAAAGCCTGCCCGCCGGATCAGCGAAGACAAGGGTACATGCAGCCTTCAAAGACCTGCTCACTAGCCAAGAGACACCCCTCGAACAACCATCAAAACATGCTGAATAAAGGGCGAACCTCCTAGACAGTATGTCCTCACGATCATGAGAAGAAAACCGGATCTCTTGTAAACAACATACATTCACCCCGAGGCGCTGAAGGTCACGAGAGAGCTTCGCCCTGCGAGACTCGGACCTCAGGCCCCGGACATTCAAACTAGCTAACCAAAGTGCCATTGTGAAACCGATTAGGGTTGCCCTTCAGCATAGAACATGGCTGGGGAGAGGACACCCACAGCTTGTCCCATTGAGCCAGACATCATCTCAGTATCGAGCGAGTCATCCTGGGACAAGCCGCCGATGTCACAGGATAGGTTAATTTAAGGGCTCTATACAGGGATGGGTGAACAAAACAGGGACCCTCCCTTTACATTGTTTTAATTCATCAAGATTCTCCTCGAGAAGGACGACGGCTGGGGCACCATTTTCAAGGACGATTTAGCCTCCTCTATCATGCCCCAGATCTCCCGCGTACCCGGGCCAGTTCTCACGACTGTTAGTTGGTTTCGGGCATTGTGGAAATTTTCCGGCACCTCCACGTCCACCCCCTTGATGTGCCGGAAATTCCACAATACCTTTAAGTTCTTTGGGTTCTTCGTTTGGCCGAAGACCCTTTCCGCCTGTTCGGGATACGCGGCAGACGTCTTCCCTGGGATATATGGTGGTTTCACTTTTTTCTTTTTTTTTTCGGTAGCAGTTTGCGACTCCGGACTTCTTCCTCTCTTTTTTTGTGGTGAAGGAACAGGGGTGTAATGTTTGGAGTGGTGGAAGGAGTCCAACCCGAAAGGCGTTCTCACGGGTGAAGGTTTAACTGAATGATGAGATTTCGTTGGAGAGTTCGATAGTGATTTCGGTGGAGGGAGGTTTGAAGGCTTTTTTTAGATGAAGAAGGGGAAGACGGGGCAGAGGATGGGGGCCCGGTGCCCCCAGCGCGATTTTTATTTTCCCGCTTTTCGTCTCCAGTTTCTCTTTCAGCTTTTTTAGGTCCAGTATCTTTTCCCAGCTTGGTTCGTTTAATTTCTGGGTTAACCGTAGCATTTTCTCGATAAGACGCCGAGGCGTCGCCCTCAGAGCTGGTAGAGGGAATGGGGCTGTAGGTGACTTTGTCCCTGGTGACATGTTGGGACTGAGGAACCGCTGTTTGGGTCTTCCCCTTGCCCCTAACCACGATGTGCCATTCCCCTCATCCTTCTCCTTAACCACACTAGTGGCAGGCGTTGGTTTCGGGGGCAATGTGGGATTGGACCCAACCGAGGGATTTTTGCCCATCGGTCCGCCTCGCAGCTAGACCCATTACAGGTGCCGCGGATTTTTCCTTTTCGGCCAAGGGGGATTTTGGTCACCTACGACCGGAACTCCAGGGGCCTTCTTCCCTGGGCAGGAGGAGGAAAGGTGACCAGTCTCTCCACACCTCCAGCAAGTTGGTCGCCTACCAGTCACTATGACCGGCATTTTCCGGTCGCCTAACACCAAACAGTTGGGGACGGACTTGAAGGCCTCTTGATTGAGCATGATGTCGAAAGTCCATCCCCCGTTCAAATTGTCGGAGAGATCCCCTAAAATCTGGCCGTACTGCATAAAAAATGCAGCCAGGAGCTCTCCCGAAATTTGAGGAGGAACCTCGAAAACGGCCACCCTGGTCCGCCTGCGGCCTTCGTATTCGGTTCTTAAAATTAGATTTCGTTATCAATTCTTTCTTGGCCATAGCCAGGCAATCTTCTGGTGTGGGCAGCAGAATGTCCCACATGCAGAAACCCTTACCTTTTATAACTCTTTGGGGTTTTATCCCCAGGGACAAAAGTGATTTGATCACAGTGTCTTTTGTGGAGCGACAAATCTTTCTGGTTTTCTTGTCGACCACAAAAACGGTCACCATTCTCTTGGAGAACATGTCGAGTTCCTGGACATCATCGACGAACCCATCTTTATTAACCAGATGGGCGTAACCTTTCGCCTTATCCAGGAAATCCGCCATATTCAGTATACAGCTAAGGGGGACTTCCAACAGGAGGGCAACTCCTCGGTCGTTTTAACTGGCGCCTCTTTAGGGACAACATCAGCTTTGGTACTTTCTCCTTTTTTGGAGATGCTAAGGTCAGATTTGGGGCTTTTTTCAGCCCGCTTTTTCCCATAATTCTCAGTTGGGTTGGCATTATCCACCTTCCCAAACAGGTCCTTCTTCACCATCGACCGACTGCCTTCGTCGGCCATGTTGATAAAACGTGGAGACTAGCGGGTCTTTGTAGTTTATCACATAGGGAGAGGAGTTGGGGAAAAATAAAACAAAATAAAGAAAGCCTGGATAACCCAGGAAATTAAAAATTTACACACAAACAAAAAATAAAATAAATGACAAAAACTGAAAGAAAATAAACAGGTAAGACTTTTTAAACAAAAATAAAAATGGCGCCCGAAGGCAGCCGAAAATAAAAAGAAAAACCAGAAACTTCTCTCTTTTTTCAGAAAAATTTACAAATGTACAAAAAGAAAAGAAAATAATAAAAAATAAAGTTTAAAGTTTAGCGGCTGACGCCGCTAAAGAAAATGAATTAAAAGAAAAATAAACTAGTCAAACCAAAATAAAAAGGAGAAAGAAGGCGACTGAAGTCGCTAAGAAAATAAAAAATAAAAAAAAGAAATAAACACAAAGCTTCTTTTTTCTTTTGTCTAAACTGTTCTTTTTTTTTTTAAATTCAGAGAAAATAAACAAAAATAAGAAAGCAGTCGTCCGGTAAGACTTTGTCAAACCGGACTAAAAAAAAGAAAAAATGTGGACCGAAGCCCAAAAACAAATTAAAAACAAACAAAAGAAATGGAAAAAATTAAAAGAATGAAACTAAAACAATAACTTATCAGAAAAAAGGTCCGGTGTTTTCAAAAAAGTTCGTCCAAATAATCAAGCAAGCAGATGAAAAGGAACAGTCTCGCCACAGTTCTGAAAAATCAAAAATACCGATCAAAATGGAGGTCAGAATAACAGTCAAACACTGTCTTTGCTCTCTCTGACGCTCTGTCACTCTCTCTCCAGAGCTGACTTATATAAGAGGGACCAGTCCATTACTAGTTAGAAGGTGGGTGCGCCCCAACAGTAATACAAAAAATATTAACTTTATTTGGGTTTATTAATTTATTACAAGTACTGTGTTCTTTCCTTAATAATTATCATCTTCGAAATATTGTTGTTTTTTGTCTATCAGGTTTCTTACGTCGGCATTTTTAAATTATTTCTTAATACTTTCTTTTAAATATTGAATTAATTTCAAATAGAACCAATGCCTTATTGATCATCCTTGTAACAAATTGCAAAGGGAATTGTAAAAACGGCCCTAAAGTACGTGGAATTATCTTTCCCTAAAGATAAAGAATTATCCGATTTTTCGATTCGTACAATCAGTAGAGATAGTTAGATTATTGTTTAGGTTGACGGACACATATGTCTTAGTTTTTTTTTTTTTACGAATTGGTCAAACCCAAACTCAAACAAAAACATTGTTTTCAATCGTTATGATGAGTCCCCGATTGAATAGAATTAGAATTTTATTATAAACAATTGTCTTGTAAATGGAATTTTTAAAGCATTCTGAATATATATAAATAAAGAAAAAAGTGTGCAAGACAATAAGAAATACTACCTGCCAAAAAAAAAGTGGATGTTTGTTTTATCGGCTGAAAAATGTAAGAAATCCGATCCCATATATAAAGGAACACACACACACACACACACACACACACACACACACACACACACACACACAACCTGGTTTTTTTAACCTAAGTCACTCCATGGAATCGCTAAAACATAGAGCGTAGTCTGATGAAAAAGACGCCAAAGTTTATGAAAACAAGATTTTATCGTCAAAATGCTTATTTTTTTATGAAGAGGATAGACTAAATTTTTTTTTTAATTATTTTAAAAAATTTTCCATCTTTTAGAATATTCTAAATTTTGATTTAAAAACCTTGTTTCTCTTTGTCGCAACATAGGGTAGTAAATAACATAGATAATTTTAGCGCGTTTTTTTTGTATTTACACACATTAATTTGGAAAATCTTGCAAAAATAAAAAAATAATTGTCAGATGTTAATGAAACTTTCAGAAACTATTCACAGATGATCGAAATTATTATAAATATGTTTTTTTTATTAAAGTCATGGCAGAAATATTTTTTTTATATTTTTTAACACACCCCATAACTAATTTTATGAAAAACTCGAGACCATCGGTTTTAGTGATTACAATAGTTAAAAGCACAAGGCTTTGAAGAATGCAAATCATGTTTTTTTTTTGGCCAACGTACCTGAAAATCAGCTGTGAATTGTAACATACAAAACTCAATAAAACAAATGTATTATTTAGTTTCAAATGCTTTTATTTGTTTTAATTTGTTTTTATGACTATGGACAATATTTTCAGAAAGCAAAAATTTTTTTCAATGAAAATTGAATTTTTAATACAATTATTTCTTATTTCTTTAATTTTAAAAAGATTTTTTAAAAAAATTTTAAAATTGAATTTTTAAAAATATTTTAACATTAGTTAAAAGCAACATCAACCTTTCAAAATGTCCGTGTGAGATTGTCATTGTCTAGCGCTTTGAAAATTGTATAATTTGGACCAATCAGATTAGCCATGGTGATTAAGAAATGTAATTTTTGTGTTTATAGTCGGACAGTAATTATCAAGTACGGAAGACCAACCAGAATACAATTTAGTTGCATTATTTGAGTTCAGCATTGTTCTCCGCTGTTAAGCCCTTTACTTTTGCGAAACACATATGGAGAAGTTAATTTGAGTTTTCAATTTCAACTGAGAAGGGTACCTACAAGTAACAGTATCATCTTATGAAATTTAACTACTGCTAAACTTTAATTTATATGATCTTATTTTTTATATTAATCACAGTTATGACATTTTCCATAAATGAAATATCAAAATTAATAATAAAATGAATGTAAATACAAATAACACAGTAAAATGTAATAAATGTACATAAAATTATAGTATTTTATGTACACTTCTGATAAAATTTCATAAGAAAGGTACCTAAATTAATTAGATACCTTTTTTCTTATGAAATTTAATCTCACTATTAACAGTCTTATTTTTTAATTTCTTTATATTTTCCATAAAGCATCGTAAACGTAAAAATGAAAGCTAAGTACAAAAAATAAAAAAATAAAAAATTAGAGCGCTGAAAGTTTTCCTTAAAAGTAACGAGGTAAATAATTTGTTCACTTAAATAATTTCACTTCCTTCCATCCGTAGAAAGAATTATCCTCCCGTAAGTTATCTAAACGTCATGAATGTGCCTTTCGTCAATCGTCAAGCGACGCGAAAGGTTATGACCTGCTTTGTTTTATTTTCAAATTACATTTTTTCGGCGCAGAAGCTAAGTTAAGCTTGGTTCAAAATATTTTAAATAAACAGTATAATTTCTGTTTTTATTAAAATCAGTTTTGAAAAAATGATAATTGATTTTTAAAAGAATATCAAAGTCAGGTTTTAATCTTTTTTATCAAATCGAAAAAAATGATTGAAAATGATTGATTATCTGTCCTTTTTTTGACCAAAAAAAAAACAATATTTTTAACGAAAATTTCAGACGTGTTAGAAACGATTAAAAACTGTAAAAAAATACCCCCAAAATACTTTGATCTTTCCTCTTTAATAATAATATGAACATTAGACGATAAAATTTTGTTTTCGTCAAGTTCGGCTTTTTTTCATCATGCTATGCTCATTTGTTTACATTTTCGTGGGTGAGTTGTCCCCCTTTCATTCTCACAATGTGTCTTAATCGTGTTTTCAAATTGATTTTGTTAAAAAACAATTCTGTTTTTCCCATTTTCGGCGCCGTTAGAACCACCACAAGGTAATTTTATGTAGTCCTGTGAAGTTTTGTTGAAATCGGTTAAAAAATGTAGGAAATTCGATCCAATATATAAACGTTACACACACACACACACACACACACACACACACACACACACACACACACACACACTATCTGTATTTTATAATAAGTAAGATTAATGCAAATCGGAAGATGCCAATGTAGGATGGCGGAATGAGAACCATCTATCCTCGTAGATTAAAGAATTCAATTCGAAATTCTTTGCAGGTTACCCGGATCCACAATCACTTGATGAAGACCAGAGTGCACTACAACCGAAACGTTGTGATAAGACAATGATACTTCTGTAAATATTGTTTACTATTATGAAATGTACGTCGCCAATTGAAAGCCAACTTGTTCGAAGAAGATATTTTGATCAGTGGTGAATGCAAGCAACTGGAAACTTAAGAAATAAGATTTTGATCACATGCCGAGGGTTGATGAATGTTTTTTGAGTCGATGATAATCTGCCCGGAAGGAGTTGGGGATCATGCAAACTTTCAACCTGTATGTAATATCTTGTAGTTCGTGTCGTTTATGATGAGCGTATTTCTTCGGATTTCATTCACCTCTCTTGCGGGTCACTCTGCTTAGCATGTTATGATTTAAACACTCGTCTGGTCAATCTTACTATGTTCCACTTTATGATTGCTGCCCAGAGGCTGAATGTTGCCATTTTTGTTTTTATTGACATAAAAGTTGATCAGCAAGGATAGTGACTGGCGATTAAAAAGAAACTATTAGCTTCCTCCTTATCTCTAAATGCTTGTCACATTTAGATGAGTATATTGCGTTCTCAAAGTAGTGTGTTTCCAATTGTGCATCAGAACTTCGAATACTGATTTTCAAGCAGGCGGACTTCCTCAAATTAGCATTGCGTAATTGTTCTTGCCTCTCAATCATTACGTTCGTAAAAATTATTTGTAATGTTTTTACAAAAACAACAACCTGCAAAAATACGAAATAGAAACTTGAATCAAAAGTAGGTCATTTAGGCTGCCTTCAAGGCATACATTTTGTATATCCAAATAGCTACCAGAAACTTTGGAATAAAAGGTATAAATATATATATATATATTTAATTTAAATTGGAATGTGTTATGGTCCGGTTCCTTGTACCACGGTGATAGTCCAAGGTAGAAGCAATAAAGAAAAACTCGAACACGGATATGGAATTACACAGATATATTACAAACAGGACTATATACAGAGAAGTAGAAAGTGTTAGTACTGAACGCGACTCGGTTTCGGACTGCCTCTGACTCGACTGACTTACTGACTCGCTCTGACTGACTGACAGACTCCACTCCAGACTTCAGACTGAACTCTCCGCTTCCTCTTGAGGCGCAGTATTTATTACGTATGGAATAGTCCATTATGCTATTATGGGTAAGGTCCCATAACAGAATGAGTCCTTTGATATTCGCTATAGCAAAAGTTCGTTTTTAAGGCACATTTTGGTAGCAGTTAGGAGAAAGACTATTTCAGCTCGGTAGTTGACAGTTTAGAAGTTAAAACTTGGTAGTAGTTATCATCCTCTAAAAGATACGGCCTCAATCTGATGTCCTTTCTTCTTGGAAGAGCAGAAAAATGTCTTAAGCAGATGACCGATTAACTTCTCCACTCGACGCGCATAGCTCGTTTCTCATTACTCCAAGTTTGACAAGGTTCTCAGACTAATTGTGTGAAGCTTGGTTTCGGCTAATATCAAAAGTCTGTGTGCCAAAAGTACTTTATTTTTCGGTGTTCCTTTCTGTTTTTTATATAATGGAAGTTATGCGTGGAGCCTCTCTTATTTTGGTATTTTCTAGTTACAGATGGCGAGACTTCTCTCCATCTTACCAGCAAACTTCTGCCGTTTTTCGGTCGGGCTCAGTCTTTTCTTCTTTTTATTTGAGAGTTGACTTCTCTTTTTTTTGGTGTGGGGAGGGAGAGAGAGAGAGAGAGAGAGAGAGAGAGAGAGAGACTTAAAGAAAACAAATACGTTATTTTAATTTGAATTCTGTTTTTTATTTATAATTCATTTTTTTTATTGGGACTCACTACGGATACATTGGAGATATCTTTCATAACAAGAGAAGGGAATACATAAAACATAGAAGGACCGGTGGTATTAAAATTTGAGGTAAGTTCGACCCTAGCCAAAATGAAGAGAAACAAAGCAGAAGAACGAAATGAGGTCAAAATAGATGCTAGCAGTCTTAGACTACTTGGAGGATTTAAATAAATGTTTGAAATACGAAAAAAAACTCGGATTTATCTTCATAGTACTGTCCAATAAACCAGATGTAAATGAATTTGACTCCATTTGAGAATCTGCTTGATGTGATGAGTCTCAAAGGTAAATTAATGATTAGGATTTTTAATAAATAGAGCTCGTACCAGAATTTGACCAGAAATATGGTACGACGGAGTGTATTATTCAAGACACTGGCACAAGAAACTCTATTTTTATGAGAAGTTTATCAGAGCAATCAATACAAATTCAAAATGATCTTGTTTAGTCATGGTGGGTACAAGTCTGGTGGGTACAAAGACTTGAAATATTAGTTTTATTTATACGGGAAGAATATGAGTAAACCGTAACCTCTACTGGGAAAAAACAGGCTGTATGCAGGTAGAGAGCGAGCTTAGGGAATATACAAAATAGAAAAGGATGCATTTTCTCCCTTTATTTAACCTACTGTGCAGCGATACGAGAACTAAATGACCTATCAGCATTTATTATTGGTGAGTATAATCTTAACACCATAAAACATGGAGATGATACTGTGTTAATGGCGGATACAGAACGACAACTATCTAGTAAAAAAAAGCAAGGAGAAAGTGGCTATTAACTACAACCAGTAGAATGCTATGATTGTCATATAAAAAGCCCAAGTTTTGAGCTACGTACTGGGGACGACAAAAATCAAGCAGTTAGAGAAATTCAACTATTTGCGATAGAAAGTGACACAAATCCGAAGGTAATAAGAAAAACGTTAAATGTATTTCTACTAAAATGAGTTCAGAGTTTTTCTTCGTTTCCTTTGTAATATATTTTATCTATTTGGCAGTGAATGTTCGTTAATGTTCTTCGAGATAAGTCTTTAAGTGACAGACGTCGTTCTACCAAAGAATACTGAGAAAATAATTCTCAAATTAAAAACTACATGGAAACGATTGTTATCAGAAAAATTTCGGGGAAACATGAAGAAAAAAGGTTTGTAAAATGTAACACTCACAATACATAATGAAGGCAAGAGTGGCAGAAGATATACAGCGAGTAGCCTACTTACGTCTACATGAATATGATAGAACAAAAGGGTATGGTAAAGGGTAAAAGTTACTTAGAGCAATGTGTAGATCAAAGTGGATGGCTCACATCTTGAAAGGACACTTTCTGTGTATAGTGAAAAGTTAATAGAAATTGTTGACGCGTGTTTTGAATAACAAGCATATTTTTGTCGTAAAATAATGAACATTTGGCGCATGTTACTTATTTTCCTTCTCTGACATGTTTTTTCGTAAAATGTTTTTAACGGTAAATTCCTTATTTTGATCAATTCCACGATCGATTTTATAATCGGGAATGATTTAACTAATTTGAGTTTGTATTCTACTTTACATTTGGTTTTGACAATTCGTGTTTCGGATATCTGTCAAATGCTTCAGGAAAATAAATTTGAGCAAAAGAAAGACAAACGGCAAATAAGAGAGACAAGTTGAGAATGGTGAGAATGAGTAACAAAAGGAATGGATAGTAACGAGTTATATAGATCTAAATAAGACAGAATAAAATTTTAGTCAGAAGAAAATAAAGACTGAGAGAGAAAAAAGTGAATATATATATATATATATATATATATATATATATATATATATATATATATATATATATATATATATAATTTATTTGTTTAAACGTCATTTTAAATGGGTCATATTTGAGTAGATACTCTGTTTTTATTTATTTACTAAACAGTACATTTATCTGTCGGTAGATATAAATAAATATGCTGTTTAATCAATAAATAAAAACAGAGCATCTACTAAAAGATGAGTATCCATTAAAAAAATAACGTTTATACAAATAAATTAAAAATATGTCGGATTTAATAAATTTCCTATATATATATATATATATATATATAGATACACCTAGTGAGCCAGACAAACCTACCTAGGTTTCACCTAAACGGATCGTCAGGGAATGTTTGGCTAACGAGGCAAAGAGAAACACATATTTATAGGTGATAGCTAAAATCATACCACGTGACAAAAACAAAAAACAACAAACTGCTCTACGGTTGTATTGAGCTCTTTTGTTAGTTAGTTGTTACTCGTATCGGGTTTTTTCTTTGGGCTTCAGACCTGCATCTGTGCGATTTTTTTGTCGGCAGAAGTTCATGTTTGTAGCTCTTCTTTTTTTAAAACCTTTTTCCCCTCGAGATTGATTTGATTAGCAAATCAAAAATTCGAGGGTTTTTCGAAAACGAGTCTAGTTATCTATCTATCTATCTATCTATCTATCTATCTATATATATATATATATATATATATATATATATATATATATATATATATAATAAAAATCAAGAGGTCAATAGAATACCTTGGTTTCGACCTCACGGTGTAATCAAGCAATATTTTTCAAATGACGACCTTAACGCTTTATTTTAAAAAAAATCACTTAGAACGTTACGTTATTATTTTTCAAAAATAAATAAACAGGCGCATGACGGTCGGAAAACATGACGTTGAGTGTAATAGAAATGAAGGAGATATGAAGAAAGAAGAAGGGCGAAGAAAAGAAAAGAAAAAATAGGACGGGAATGCATTGTAAATGTATACAGAAAAGAAGAAGAAAAGCAAATGTAACGTAAATTTAAGGAAGGTTGGGGAGGCAAACGTACAGTGACCTAAGAAAAGTTTTTAGCCAGGAGAAATAAACTACATTCAATTTTACAATTTAATTACGTAATCCAGACTAAACATAAATAAACATTATTTGGAACTAGTATAGAGTAGATCCTAATTTTCTAGTTTCAGTGCTTGTATTCGATTTTTCATGGATTTGATCAAATTATCAATAATCATCTGATCCATATTTTGCCACTCCTTTAGCAATGTTTCTTTAAGGGTTGCCATTGACGTAATTTTGGTTGCACGCTTTCGAAGTTTTCGGTCAAGTTGCTCCCAAACGTGCTCTATTGGATTCATGTCAAGAATTTGGGCTACCCATGGTAGTGACTTGATTCCTTGCGATTCCTTCCAAGCCTTTGCTACTTTGCTCGTATGACATGTCGCTCCATTTTCTTGAAAAATGTAGACATTCTTGTCAATCTGATTGGTTTCAAATACTGGGAGTAGTTTTTTCTCTAATATTTGACAGTATTTTGGACCATTCAACTGCTTGTCAACAAAAATCATCTCAGATTTCCCTCTAAACCAGACAGCGCCCCACATGATTACTCCAATCCCTCCATGTTCCACGGTCGCCTGCAGACATTCAGTGTTCCAAGTTTCATTCTGATTTCTCTAACCATAAACCTGTCTCGAATTCGAATATTGGCAGAATTTACTTTCATCTGACCAAATGATAGACTGCCAAAATTCATGATCTTTGCTCACGAATTCTCTCGCCCAGTCCATACTCCTGTTCCTGTTACATATGTGCTGAGGGGAAGTGGAAAAATCAGGCGTGGCTGACCACATATGGAGAGAGAAGGGAGATCACCGCCCTCTGTGGGATCAGGTTGAGATCATAGACAAAGAACACCATTGGAAAATTCGTAAACTTAAGGAATCAGCACATATGCTAGGCCACAAATATCTCCTGAGCCGACCAAGCATAGAAATGAATACAATATAGGAACCAGTAATAAGGAGTGTCAGAGAAAAGCGATAATAACAAAAAATTGCAATATGAGCTCTGGTAAAAAAATGAAAAGATAACAGCAAAAATTGTACTTGTAAAAATGGTTACTGAAGACATTAGTTTTATAATACCCCAAAATTCACACACAGATGTCCTCAAGGACATGACACAGTGGATAAAGGCGTTAGTTAGATCGAGTGACAGGACCCAAAGAGTGTGAGTTCAATACCCGGTTAAAGCAGTGGAGAACTTTTAGAGGGAAATTAACAGGAGATAACTGATAACTGACATCTGAACTAGAACAGTCTACCCCCGTGATCGAAATAAATGGTTCAGTTCGACATTTCAACCACCTGAAAAAGGCCGGAGCGTACAACGGCCAAAACGTTGTAATATATATGGCGACAAAGATGAGGACAATAGTTCGAATAATATAAATAGTAGACCTTTTCGGATATTGATCGATAGAAGTTCTTAATGTCATATTTTATAAATACGTATTTATTTTTATGGTTCATTTTGTGGAACCAAGAAATGCACTCATAAAATAAAGCGTTAAGGTGGTCAATTGAAAAATATTGCCTGATGAGACCGTGAGGTCAAAACCAAGGTCGCGGATTCAATTGACCTCCTGATTTTTAAAGTTAAAAGCTCTACGTGTTATTTTTACTTTTATTTATTGCACATGTGTATTGTGCACTTTTTAGTAATACTGTTTCCTGGTCTAACCATTAACCTTATATATTAGGTTGGTGCAAAAATAATTTCGTTTTCTCACATAGTAACATATGTTAGAAAACGAAATTATTTTTGTAATTAACCTAAATATATATATATATATATATATATATATATTGTTAGGGTCCACCCCTTTTGACACAAGTGGATTCGCCCAGTGTGTACTTGTACTGCTGCCGGTGAATACACGGAAGTAAGTGAGAGAGTGAGAGTGTGAGGTAACCGCTTTGTAGAGGTCACAGTTGCGAGCACGTAGACTCAGAAGGAAGTCATACTTCGATTCTGAAATTCCCAGACTGTATATATATTATTATTGCTACTAACCGCATTTCTGGATCTACTAACCGTATTACCAATTGTATTATTACGTCAATACATTCCCGGAATCCACAACACACACACACACACACACACACACACACACATACATATATATATATATATATATATATATATATATATATATATATTGTGGCGCACGGTGTATACTAGGTATCTGTATTCGGCTTTTCAAAAAGTGTGGTTGGTTCTGCACAAAACCTTCACCACTAGAATCAAATTTGTGCGGGTGATCTGGTTGTCATTTTCTAGGAACTGAGTTGCTTGACAATCACACGTCGACACCTACTAGAGAGTATATATATATATATATATATATATATATATATATATATATATATATATACAGGGCGCGATGGGTAAACTATCGCCATTTTATATTTTAATTTCGCTGCATTTAACACATTTTACTGACTGCTCCACCCATTTACAGGAACTTAAATTTAGCATTCGAAGTAAACAAATATCTTAAAGTGCCATTCTAGTTTTTAAACAAGAATGGCATTTTCAAATGTCTCCGACAAAAAGTTATAGCAAATGCAAATAAATTTAATGTTTTCATTAATATGAACAGAGTAATTTCAAGCACAAGATCACATTGCGAGAATATTGCGAGTATCACGCGAAACGTCAGAGGTTGTCAGATGTCATTCATTATGATGAATTCATACTTCTCTTGCGTTACTAGAATTTATATAACGGTCTTGAATACAGTTATCCATTCTTAATGCAATCAAAAACAAAATGAACAGACAGAAAATGAAAGCAAATTGAAGCTTAATATGAAATCTAATCGGAGTACTTGTATTTGATAGAGTCGAAGAACGATTCTCTTTATAAAATGTGTAGTTTGTAAGAGAACCAATTTCACTGTCTTTCTTGTCATTTCTTTGATGTTCGCCTTGGCAACAATAAGTCTCTTCTTCTTTCATCTTCTTGTTCTCTTTCTCTATCTCTCGTGCTCTTACCGTTCGTTCACCGCAGAAAACCCACACTCGATTATGTGACGATCGTCGGTTCTAAAACTATTTCCACCTTCGCCCTCGGTAATGCAATTTTTATATTCTTTTTCGGTGGTCGAATATTTGCATATTACCAGCAAAATCTCGTATTTAAATATTCGCCTTATGAACGATCATTTTATTTCTCTGGATTATCTTTGTGACGGCGGTAAGTTATATTTTTCTTTATTTGCTTTGTCCGTCAGTTCTCCAATCACAAAATGAAAGCTTCATATAAAACTAATTTGACTTAGGGTTTCTTTCTAGTCTTTTTAATCAGAAAAGTGACCTTTTTAAATTAAGTTGAAATGAATGAAGTTTGTGATGTAATGAGAATAACAAAAGTCTTTAATCCATAATATATGATTTAGAGTTCAGAAAGCAAGATTCTTAAGTTTACGAGTAAAACAAATAAGTAAAAAGAAAAAGTTGGGGGAAGAACCGGAAAATCTCCAATTTTGAAATGAAGTAATCGAAATCAAGAGAAAACAGTGGGAATATAGGAAGTTAGTGGATGACCCCCGTTAAGGGCTGGAAATAGGAACATTTGGAAACTGATTGTGGTTCCCAGTTAGCCAATGAAACTGGAGCCTAGTGTACTATGTTATGGTGCAGAACGCAAAGTTCTGAGAAAGAACAGTAAATTCCCAAGTTTATGGAAAGGGGAGTTAAAATTAATCTATTAAGAGACCTCACATGTAACAGGAAAATATGAAGACTGATTTTTTTTTTGTTTCCTGGAACAGATATGAAAACGTTTCCACCTGGAAGTGTCGCCTATCTCGTCTTCTGTTATTTGCTTTGTGCTGAGAAATGTATACAGATTAGTAAATCAAATGACATTTTCCCCAAGACTTGAACTCTGACGCCGATATGTATAACGTTGTCTTTGTGACATTCAATATATTTGGTTATTTTCAGTAGAACTCATCGCAACTTTTGTTAATTTATGATTTTTATTAATCGTCTCATTAATATTTTCTCATCCTTCGCTTTTTTCTTTTTATTACACTTAAAGCTAATAAAAAAATGTGCAAATCATAGTAAGATTATTCATTTATCGCATTAGATGTGTGGTGGCCTAACAAAATTAATAAAATCTGCAGATTTATACAATTTCGTAAAATTTAAGTTGTTTTTTATAGCCTTGTTTAATGTTTATTGAATTACATATTAACAAAAATGCATGCGCTGATACTGGGTATTTGTCAGTTTTTTCATTGTTTATAATTTGTTACATATATGCACCAATAGCGAATAATTTTACTGTTTTATCATTAACTGGTTTTGCAGATCCGGTCGATAAAAATGACATTATCATTTTTTGTAAAATAAAACAGTTATTTGTGGCTCTTCAAAGAAGAGAAAAATGAGCCTATTTGCGTTTGCCAAGTGAAACAACGCATGGCGATGTATAGAAACTAATCTATGATAAATGGTTTACATATTTCGACTTTTCCAATTAATATCGGAATTATTTTCTCAGATTTTAAGATTAAATATTTTCATATTTTCAGATTATTTTCATCTTTGTTTATTTTGACATAACATTTCAAACGATATAACATTCAGTCTTTTTTCACGTGTACGGTACACCTTATATTCTGGTGACACCTTATCTTTTGGTGACACTACGATTTTTATTTATTTATTTTTTTGCACTGTTACAGTAGGTCAACAGCTTTTACAGAATTGAGTAATAAGTCTTTTCTCATTCTATGGCCTTGTTTATTAGAACTTTTGAAGTGGTTCACAGCATATTGGGTTCTAATATGATTCTGCAGAGAAAATAAAACTGCAACAATTAATTCCTAAATATGGGATGCCGAAAAAAATAAAAGTATATCGGCTGCAACATTTCGTGAAAAAAAAGGTTGAAAATTTAAAATATATGAAATAATAAATACTTTATCTTAAAAAATACGGATGGCACATCTACACTGTTGCCATCCTCAAATATATAAAAAAGATTAGTTCATATGAAGGCCTGTAGTATGCGTTTCCCAAATTATTGCGGGCGTTAGCTACGTCGGTATTTGAGTTGAGAAATAATATACTGTCTCCTGAAATTCCCACAACAAACGTGGCGGACTCGGGATGTGAGTCTGCGTAAAAAATGTAAAGAAACAACAAGCACCAATATGTATGAACAAACAAATGATGATTTATTGACAACAAAGGTATACAAGCGACAAAGACAATCATGTGTGTAACAAAAGAATGTGAAAACCTTTTTGGTCTAAAGTATGTGTAATGAGTGAATGTGCGTACGTATGTGTGCGTGTGTATGTATTGTTCATGCATTTCCCAAAGAGAAGCGCGTATTCCGCGTGAGGTTACATGTTGACGAATAAGCGGATAAGGTCAGAAGAAAATGAGAAATATATCGCAGATTATTTATAGTCTTGATAGCGTTCCCTAGGAGCTTTTTCGAAAATTAGGAGGAGGTAAGCAGACACTATCAATAGAGTTCACCATTGAAGCTTGATTTTAACGATAGCAAACGCTTTTTATGTCCTGGCAACTTGAAAAGATTATAGAATTAAAACATTAATCTATAAATAACGAACATACATGGATTTATACTTAAATCTTGACTTTAATCCTTCTTATTGTCTAAAGAAAAGAACTGTTCAAATTTATAAGCACGAACTCGAATAACTTTTAACACTAAAACTTCTAAGTTGATCTAAATTGAAAAACTTTTGAGTATACCATCCATAAAATAACTGTTTTCATGATTTACTAGAAAGTTTACCGAAAAGAATAAAATTACTTGAAGTCAGAACAGATTTTTATAATCAAATTGCACTTAATGAGTAATGACTAAAGGCTGAATTTTCCTTAACACGCCTCACAAATAATTAAAAAAAGCTGTTGTCTTTTCATTCAGCTTCTCATTTGCTTCTTCATTCATAGTTTTGTTTTCTTCTGTTTACAACTGAAAAGATGAAGCAGAAGAATTCGTATTCATTATTTCAGAAAGCGACCAATAGATATTCTGCATCTGGAACGTCAATTTCTCGGTTACTCAATGTGAATATTTGATGGCAAATATCCGTTCCATATACACTACTCTTCATCAACTAAAACGGTAGGACTATGGCATTTTAAAAGGCTTGTTGTGGTATTTAACTTGAAATTATCATGTAAAAGGTTCTGAAGCAACATTAACAAAGCCTACCAAAAACTATTTATTAAAATTTAATTAAAGCAATTACTAAAAATGTGATTGTCAAAAATTATAAGGAAAATGTGACTGAATAAATTAATTTCTTCATTATGCATCCGTTCTTCATGTGGCGTCTCCTTTCAGGACTTTGGCGATCATGGCTCGCCACAACTTCCTGTCTTTTGTAGTTTTTGCTATTTATCCGAATCCCTGTTCTACCATTCATTTTCACAAACCCGGTAAGTAGATTATTCGCTGCCTTCCCCATCTCTCTTGCCTTCAATATGACATGTGAGTGTCAAATTCTCCAATCCGTCTTTCCTCAGTGAGTACCCCTAGAAATCTCAATTGTAATTAAATATGTATCCTTTTTTTTTGTTTTCCATTTTCCCTAAAACATCGTCGTTGCTCGGATGTTCAGTTCATGGTATTCCCAGCAATCCTTTTATAGAACCACATTTCTGTTGTGAGGAGATTGTACAGCATTCTCTGCCATATAAGAAGACCGATATTACCTAAGTTTAGTACTCTTTTCTTTGTTTTTAACGAAGTTTGTCTGTTTTTTAATACTTTGTTTAGCTTTTGGAAAGCATTTTTCGCTATTCTGAAGCTCCTTTGAATTTATGTGTCGCATTTTCCGATCTGTTAAAACATTTCCTAGATATTTACATTTTTGTACTTGTTTATTTTTCTGACTCCAAGTTTACATCTTAGGCTATTCTTGTTGACAACCATATAGTCTGTCTTTAGACAATTGGTGTTTAATCTTTCTTCTCACTTTCTTTCTAGAGGAGTTATTCTAGTTTCCTTTCTTTGTCTGCTATCAACACTGTATCAACTGCGTATCTTATGGTAAGATTGTAGCTGTCAGTAATTAATCCTGGTAGAACATCTAATTCTTTCAGTATCACCTCGCCGTAAAGGTTCAAGAAGTCCGATATGAAGACGTATCTTCATCTTACGCCCCTTTCTATTTTTGTGTATTTTCTGAATTCATTAAGTTTATAAACAAGCGAATAGAAATGACCATACATGAATATTAAGCGAGAAATTAGATTGACAAAGGTGATACAAAATGCCAAATGAGTTAATGCTTATCAATGTATTTTTAAATCAGCGACAGTAACAAATGATGATGTATAAATGGTAAACCTATTATAGACAGGTTTAAAGAGATTTCTATCTTTTAAAAAAGTTACCTGGATTATGAGAATATGTATTTTTATTAATTTTAATAATAACTCTTTTTGTTAATTTTTAATATATTTTTCCGTCTTTACTAGCATGCAAATGGTTGCTTAGGTATATAAAGAATAGTTGAGTGGAAAGGAAGGTGATTATTTGTGAAGACGCTGCTTTAATTTTCATTTAGTGTATACGGAAAGATTTTTTTAAAAATTACAAATGTAAGCAGTCTTTCCACAAGCCGTTCCATCCAGAACATTAAACTTGAATCAAACATTGGTTTATAAGTAAAAGAAATTTTTTGAGATTTGAATAATTTCACATCATAATTCATCGAATCTAGAAAAAGAATCCAGAGTACCTGGACAAACTACAATGCTTCTGGGGAAAATGTTCTGTGGACAGTGGAAACAAAAATAGAACTTTTTGGCAATGCACACCAACAATGTTTACAGACGGTAAACTGAAGCTTATAAGGAAAAGAACACCACACCAAAAGTTAAGCATAATGTAGATTACTGGATGATTTTAGAGCAAAATGTGCTACACAGTGTAAGAAAAGTAGCCGAAGATTATGTTTTTTCCTCAAGATAAGGACACAAGGCACACATCCAAAAGCACAAGAGAAAGGCAAGCAATGGAGTTTTAAACTGGCTAGCAATGAGTCCTGATCTCAATCCCATTACAAAAAAGTCTATGAGGTCAGCTGAAATGTGCCATTGTGGAAAGAAATCCTGGAAATGTTCAAGATTTTGAACAAATTGGAAAGGAAGAGTGGTAAAAATACAGCAGAGAAGTGCATGAATCTTATAGATGGCTACCAGAATTTTTTGAATGTAGTCATTGGTGCCAAAATGGGTACAACCGAATATTAAGCGGGGGTGCGATTATTGTCCATGTCATTTTTTCTTTTCCCTCTTTGAAATTATAACACGGAATTTGGACAAACAATTAAAAAATCTGATCATATAAATTTGCTTCTTCTCCACTTATTTCTGAAAATATAGCAAAAAATGAGTGTGCCAATAATGGTGACCAGGACTGTATATTAATCTGTCTAGCTCTATACATATTTCCGTGCACTCATATTTTGATGAAAGGACGAATGGTGTTGGTGCCAAGTTGTCCCTGAACAGAAACTTATAACTCAACAAAAAGAAACAAAGCAAAGAAAAATGAAAAACCTTTTTTTCTTTGCTTTTTGAAGGACGTCGGCAATTGATTCAAGATGCAGTAAACATTTTCTTGAGGCAAAGCAGCTAAAAAAACAATGTTTCAGTAATTGACTAATGCCCTTCTAAAAAAAAATAAGAGGAAGCGAATGGGCCGGTAGAGAATGTTTGTGCATCTGGGGTGAGGTGGGTATACTATTTTGGGTGGAGTCCTTGTCCACGAAAGGAAGACAAGTGAATTGCTAGTGACATGGATGACTATTCCGGGCACAGGATAAAAAATCGGCAAAACAATTAAATATGCGCAAAAGACCAATGCCCTGATACTACCCCTCTCTCTCTCTGTCTTATATATATATATATATATATATATATATATATATATATATATATATATATATATATATATATGTGTGTGTGTGTTTTCAAACACAAAGTATCAATTTAAAATAATCTTGTATAAAAATATAATAAAAATGACAAAACATTTCTCACCCTACACACACACACACACACACACACACACACACACACACACACACACACACACACACACAAGACAAAGTAAAGGAGAAATTCTTCTATTGGTAATCAACTGAGATATTTTTGAAATAATCCATTACAATTCCAAACTGAATGATTAAAGGATATATAGATATGTATTTGATTAATTTAAAAAAAAATATTTGAATATAGGCAGCAAATTTCAAATAAATTTTATTAAATTCAACTGAGAAGCTCTGTCTGTTAATCTTTTTATTATATTTTTCCAATATACGAATCAGTTGTCGCACATTCGAAACAAATTTGTTAGGTAAGTGTCAAGTTTTATATTTTTGTTAGAGTCCTTTCGACCATTAATAGATATAGTCGAAAGAACTCTAACAACAACATGAAACTTTGGACAGTCACTCAACAAATTTGATCCGGATTCTTAAATTATTTTTTCAATCAGGCGCTTAAATGTTTTCTTTGTGTTTTAGTTATTTACAAAATTCCAGCCCATCGATTCTTCATATCTCTTCAGGAAAACTTCATTATGAAACCTTTTAACTTACATTCTGTGAGAAAAAGGAAACTTGAAATATTTCTTTTTTTCCGAAAGGGGCTGAAACATGGATTAGATATAATTTTATAACAGAAAATATTCAAATAGATTTGAGCGTCCGAATAATGACAACACCACTAATCTGTTAATCTCGAAAAGGACCTCCAATCGATTGCAGACTGGGGCAGGAATTGACTGTTTAACTTTAATGCCTCTAAAACAAAACTGCTCTCTATTACTCACCACAAGGAACCATCCCTGCTACCCATTAGAATATCTGATGCTCACCTTCACGAGAGCATCTCTTTGCGATTGCTTGATCTCACACTTTCCCCCGATCTGAGATGGAATAATTACATTGAATCAATTCCACCGCAAGAAAGTTGGTTCCCTGTGTCGCGCCAAAAAGTTTTTCTCGCCCGAGTCCATCCTTCAAATCTATAAATCAACCATTCGCCCCTGCATAGAATACTGCTACCATATATGGTCTGGTGCCCCCGCTGTTCGCCTTAAGGTCCTCGACAAAATCCAGAGACGGATATGCATTTTGATTGGCCCTGATCTGGCATCTCATCTATAGTCACTTTCTCACAGACGTGCCGTCCACCCCCTGTCTTTTCTACAAATCTTTCACGGTAACTGCTCCGACGAGCTACTTTCGCTAGTTCCCAGACTGCATGAATTTAAACGTGCAACTAGGCTGGCATCACGGTCCCACCCTTTCACTGTCAAAACGGTTAAATGTGGCCGTATCTCCAATAGCTTCATGTCTCGCACCTCCCGTCTGTGGAATTCCATTCCTATTGTTTCCCAGATAGCTATAATCTCCAACTATTCAAATGTAATGTCAATCGACATCTCCAAATGCCCTGACCTATGTCCTTCTCTTCATCCTTTCCCTCCATCACGCCTCTTTACTCTCGCTCCCACTCTCTGTAACCCCTTGCTTACTAGTGGCACCCGCCTTACTTGGGATGAAATGTTAAAAAAACAAAAACAAAACAAAACAAAAAACAGTTTTATCAATATATGATATGTTTGTTTATACGCATATATGCGTATAAATATACATATTCAGTTATCAATGAAATAACATAAGTATAAAGCGCAAACATCATTGTCGCTTTTGTAACTATGTAAGTCTTTTCTATACTTTACCAGCAAATCCTTCTATTTCATATCTCCATCTATATGCTCTTTTCCTTAGGGTTTTGTAACACATTAAGCATTAATCGGTCAAACTTTGCGATGTTTGCTATCCTTTGTTATGCGCCTGCTCAGCTCCATTTTTTGTCGCATGATTTTTTTCTGTTTTATCTTCGTCTGTTCTTTGAGTCATGTTGACTTGTTTTCCCTCATGCGCGCACACACGCATATATATATAGAGAGATGGCATAAAAATGTGTACTCTAGCTGATAACAATTGTTTGTTCTGTTGGCAATTCTTCTTCTGTTTTTAATTTTATATTTTCTCTTTTAAAATTATTTTTCCATTAAAATAAATTCTTCATTGAATTACTTCAATGAACAACCAGGAACTGATAATATCGAAAAGTAAGTTTATATATTATGGAGAATTCTCACCGTTCAATAAGTTTATAAATATTTTCTAACTGGCATAAATTATTTTAGCTTCAGTGGAATTCATCTTTTGTAGATAATTTCATGGCACTCATTAATTTGCATTTTCTTCTCTTGTTTAGGCAGAATTCTAATAAGATATGAAATCTTGTTTGTATATCATAACTTAGCAATCAGAGAAAAAAAATCTTTGATTTGAAACTAGACGGCTAAATCTATGGTGTGACCGATCTAGTTTTAGTTAAATGTGATTTTTACATATATATACTAAATTCACTTAGTCAGTGGTTGCTACTTAAATGTAGACCTGCTTCAAAACAAAAACTCTTAAGAGAATTAAAACCTGACATTTTAATAAGAACAATGAAGCCTGGTTTCTATTATCCGATAATTTTGAACTTTCTAATCTGAATTCTATTCTGAACTCTCATATTTGCCAATGAAAGTTCGGTTCTACTTTTTCACAGAAATAATATCAGAATTCTTTTTATGTTCTTTAAATCTGCTATAAATCTATTTATAATCCCAAAGATATACTAAACTACACAAAAATAATCAGATTTTGACTCTACATCCTCACGAAATAGGAATCGCTGAGTCATAAGACAATATTTATTTATTCATTCACATATTTCTAATCTTTAGCGGAACATCCAGTGTGCTCACTCAAGCTCATGTTTTCTTGGTCCTATAAAACACAACACGCAAAAAATTAGTCCCTGGAACATCAGTTAATATAAAGCATGACTAACTCAAGTTAATGCTATTTTTATACGCAAGTGGTTTGAAATAACTACCAAGAAATCCGGGTGTGAAACAGGTGGGTTCTTACGGCGAAATAGTTGAAATATTTGCTGACTGTAGTCCATTGAGTGTTTGAAGTCTGTGTGATAGCTATGCAATCGTTTTTAATTGGGTAACTTTAACTGGAATTTCGTTCATTCTATTTGGTCTTTTTATGTTTGATTTTGATGTTTTCCGACTTTTCTTTCATTTTTATTTGCCCATTTGTTATTGTTTTTTCTTTTAGCCCTCGTTCAACTCAATATCTGTTTTTAATTTCATTATTTCATAAATTTTTTTCTTGTATTTCAACGACTCTTGCTTTTTCATTTTATTACACGCCCTTCATTCTTTTTGTTATTTGTTCACTTATTTGCAATTTCTTATTTTCTATACTTTTGTATTTCCTTGTGTATTTACAAATATCTTCAAGTAGCAAGGAACAGACTTGTCACAAAATTGACACCCAGTTACAAAGAAATTACAATAGTTTAATCAATTTTGACAAATTTTAAGTTTATTTTTTATGAAAAAGAAGAATCAGCCGTTGTACGTTCTGATCTTTTTCGGATAAATTGGTATTTCTCAGCTAACTCTTTATTCAATCCATACATTCAATGAGATATTTCCATATACATACAATGTTAAACACCTTTGTGTTGCTTATCCTTTTTTTCCAATGAACCAATGTATATGAATTTTCAGCACAACCAAGCCCAGGGATTAAACTCACAACAACTAGCGAAGCAAATATGTGTTATTTAAAGCAACGTTGTGTACCTCTTGGTGATGAAATTCTAGATCCTTATATCCAGTATCTGTACTCCGATGATATTGAAGAAAGGCTTCGGATAAAAATTCAAAGAAACTTACCAATTACGAAGATAGGGACCGAAAGGATGTAGAGTAAAACGGCCGAGAGTATAAAACCAAGTTCAACATGTTGATGCCAATACCAAAGTCTATAGTAAGGATAATTCTTTATTCCCAAACTCCGAAAAATATTGAGTAACAAAAGTCAACTGGACAAAACTTCAGAGCAAAATATGCACTTGCATTTGAAAAATCAATTGAAATTCAATTAATTAGTGAAAATTAAAACTTTCGCTATTTATTCGTCCATCACTGAAATTAAAAAGTTACTTAAAGCATTTAAGGGAAATCATTTTTTTTCCATCAGTACAATCGGCTTATTTAACTTTATGAAAGCATAAAACATATTAATCTGAATCTAATGGAAAAAGAATTTAAATCGGTTTGAATGTTTATCGAAAATTAATATGTTGAGGGTTAATTAATGCGCTGGGATCTGGAAATGTAAATTGTTGTGCCTCTTACATTTTTCGATACAAACCGGATGTTTACCGCTCGACTGCGTAAATATGTTTTCTGCGTATAGGCTCCGCGCATACATCCGCTTTAATCAAATTAAATCGAACAATTTATTGACTAGTCTAGAGCCACTCACGCTCTAAAACCAAAATCTTAATTTGGATCCGAACAACAGATATATTTTCTCTAATTAAAACAAACTCAACACAGACCAACTTGGACGTTAAGCCCGGCAAGCTGAGGGACGCGACACAAATCAGCCTTTATGCAACCGTCGGTTGCGCTGGCCTCGGTGAGTGCACCGATCCCTCTTTCTAGTGCAATAGGAGGGCGCGGCCTCGGGTAGCTGTTCCCCAGGGCCGGCACATCTCAGTATGATTTTCCTCAGTTGCGACTCTGTCCTTTGACGGAGTCGCCCCTGAGTGCACTCTGCACAAGGACAAAGATGTAACTGAAAGATGATAAGTAATGTGTTACAAATCACGTGAGCGGGAATAATATTTTATTTGCCCATAGTCATAGTCAAAGTCAAATGTATTCTTTTTTTACTTGAATTTACAGCTGCCGAGGTTCTGTCTTTTAGCTTATCCATTTCCGCCTCTGCAACAAAATAAATGATATCCTAACAATAAAAACTAAAATACTGTTTTGCTTAGCAACTCTCTAATTTTATTTGTGAAGATATGTTGTAGTAAGATATGAAAAGTGTATTCATGCTAACTTTAAAAACTTTTTCAAATTAAGTTAAATTATTTTTTAATATAGTAGCACTTATGCGTTGATTTGTCCAGACGAGTGTCCTATTTTTGTTGATATCGTAACAGTTTTAGCTGCAGGTGACTGTCGGAGTTGCTAACCCTTTGGAAATTTCGAACCAAACTCTGTATTCAGTCCATGAACAAACAAGATGCGAACACAACTTTGACTGAATCCGTGTATTATAATAATAATAATAATAATAATAATAATAATAATAATAATAATAATAATAATAATAATAACAATAATAATAATAATTCCTAATCTAAAAAGTTCAGAGAAAAATTAGCTGAAGTGTTTTTGTTTAATAATGGTGCTTTAATGTAGAAACATAAGAATTATCAAAAAATAAAAAAGTAACCAAATGTATTTTTTTTAGAAACACTTTAAAAATTGTTTTTGTTAATTCAGCATATATGTAAGCGTTTTATGTAATGAATAATAATGTTCTTTAAAAAGTAAAATCACTAACAAGTGAAGATGATTTAATTAAACACTGTTTATTTTTTCGTTTTTATTATTAATTTGATACATTATCATCAAGTTAATTATTAAAACGAATTTGCTACTTTTCGTTTGAAAATAAACAGGTTTTCTGGTCTGTCGAGCTGTTTAACCGAGCAGCGTTATACTTCTGTGTTGACATAAAACTTCTGATTAACTTGAAAATCGTTAGATTCAAATGATTTTCCAGAGAAAGGATTATAATTACTCTTTAATTTTAAATTTTATGTTAGCATACGAGTTGAATTAGCATATATACGAAGAAATCAGATGCTTTTAATTAATTTATGGTCATCCATATATCGTATATAACGAGTACAAAATTAAGAGGAATATATATATATATATATATATATATATATATATATATATATATATAGAGAGAGAGAGAGAGAGAGAGTTTTAATACAAGCATAAAATGTGTCACTTAGCTGACTGATATTATATTCAACATCCAACTCTAGAGTTTTCTAGACAAATTGTTCGGTCCACTCATCAGGAGGTTCCAACAATTGATTCTCTCATTTTTCGGTATTTTTTTACTGAATCAGAAAATAATATATAATAGCGTAGTCATTTCTCTCCAAATTTATTTATTTTTCTCAGCAGTAAATGGACTGCTTCACTATCTTAACAATAGGTTATAAATAAGTGTTTGCCACAAAAAACGCAATACCTAAGTTTTAAAATGAATTTTTAAAAATTAAAAAAAATATCTTGAAGCTTTTATTTCAAGCTAATATATTAAATTTAATGTTTCAAAAGAGCAAAATACTTTACTGTAGTTAAAAATGAATTTAAATTGATTGCTAATTATTTTTTAATTTCTAAAAATTTTTATTGCGGGGGGCATATATGTAAAATCACTTGATAAATATAACCGCCTTTTTTATATAATGTTTTTAACGGCCCAGTAATCTTAAAGATTTATGAAAATATTCTAAGTAACCTAATGTTTTATTGAATTTTAGGTACTTTGGCTTTAAATTTACTAAGGGTTACTGCTCTTATTTTCTGATAATGTCGTGCATGGACGTCGGTATTTTAAAAAATCAGTACGTTTATACACACACACACACACACACACACACACACACACACACACACACACACACAAATCAAAATTCTTTTTAAAATATTGGGTAGCTGAATTGTAGTAAGGTTTTCCATTTATGATTAGCAAATATAGTATTTACTTAATAACAATATCACCTAACTGTTACAAATTAATACAGAAATCTAAAAGATTTAAAACTTTTTAAATTATTGTAAAAATTCATTATTCATCGAATTTTTTCTTAAGACAATAGCGTCCATAATATACAAATATACATAAAAGCAATTAAAAGATTCTCTAATTAATTCTTAGTTCTATTTCATTTTTTATTTTACAATACAGAACAGATTTTTGGTAACTGGTGGTCCAGTTTTACAAAAAGAAAAATTGATGATTCAAATTGTCCAAGGACTTCTGCTTAGAATTAATATAAACATTAAGCGGCACAAAAAAAGAGAATTTCTCGAAATTTGTTAAAAAAGAAAGCTTTCAAAACTAATTTAATTCATGTGTGAATAAGTCCTTAAAGTTTAAATAATATCCAACAATTATTTGATTTTTGCAGGAATGTCCAAATTAATGTGTTTTTCATCGCAAAATGACGCTAAAATTTCCTATACTAATTTATGGTTCCCCACTAATGCAAGAAGAAACAAAAAAATTGTATGGTCTAAAAAAGATTAAAAAAATATAATTTAATAATTAAAAAACCCTTTGGTCTTTCCTCTTAATAATAATAATAAAGATTTTGCTAAAACTTTGGTTTTGTTAAGTTTGGGGCATTTCTCGTCATGTATGCTCATTTTTTTAGCGGTACCTTGTTACAAATATTGGCAAATAACAATATATTTATATATGAGAGATTATGAATTGTATTGACAGGTATAGACACCTGCCATAAAAAATGTACCTTTCAAAACAATTTCTGCAAAAGGTAAGTATTATTTTTACAAAATCCAGTAAAATAATAATAGTTAAATTAATTTTCGCCAATTCATTGAAAGAATACTGAAATATAGAGAAGACTTAATCTCCAATGACATTCTGTTACCGTTCTTGTGAAAAATAAATGAGTATAAATTATAATAGAAATGAAAGTTCGAACAGATATCAACTTAAAAGAGGCATTTTCAAAGGAGATTCTATTCCCAACTGAGTTTGGTAACAGTACTGATACTGCTTAAATGCATCTTTTATTCATTTACTAGCTTCATTATAAGATTTGTGAACAATCCACACCCACAAAAAATAGGAAAATTTACATACACCTAATAAATTCACTAATTTTTGAGAAAGACATCAACCACTGGTTATATATTGAAGTCTGAAACTATTTGCCAACATTAAAACTGAATCTTTGATACAACTAATTAGAAGGAATTCAACTGGTTAACGACACTGAACACAAAAAAAGTTTTGGAATATTGGAATCAAATTCGATTAGACGGGCTGAAATGAAAGAATAAGTATTAATACAACAGAAAAACAAGGACAATGTAGGAAACATGACTCAATTTTAAAGGAAAAAACATAATTTATATTTACACAGGCAGACGAGAAAATTAAAAAAAAAACAAACAAGAAATAAAAATGGGAAGGAAACAACTGTATGGAGATTTTAAGAAACAATAAAATAAAAGCCAGTTACAGATGCAATGACATCAACATTCAGAGCACTTGAAGAGAGACTTTTAATTCCTATTAATAGCATCCCAGTACATCTGCAAACTATATTAGAGTTAAGAGAGAGACCAGAAATAGCAAAATAGTAAATGTGTTCTATATGGACTGCTAATCACACAAAAGCGAATGCAACGGAAAAACAAAATAGGGAAAGGAATTCATATAGAATTGTGCAAATGATTCGGATATCTCTCTCTCTCTCTCTCTCTCTCTCTCTCTCTCTCTCTCTCTCTCTCTCTCTCTCTCTCTATATATATATATATATATATATATATATATATTATGTCATTCGCAGACAGTTCTGTTTCGCTGTATCACAGCTCCTCAGTGCGACTAGACAACCGAATGCCTCAAGCCCGAATTGAAACCCAACCAATTTGTCAGAGCTTCTACCACTGAGCCATCTTCATACGACAGAACAAGTCAGCCAAATCTAGCGTATTGTTTTTACAAACGTAAACAAACGCCAAGCAGCGAAAGTGCTCCATTCAGTTTACTGAAGATACAAACCAGAAGCTGTCTTATCTAAGAGAGAGAAGTATATATATGTGCAACAGAGTAGTAACCGTGATTCAATGTTTTAATATATGAGAATGTCTAAGCTTGCCGATGTCGACACGTGATAGTCTCGAAGATCAAAAACACTGTCAAGAATATTACGTTTTGCGTAGCACTGATCCAATCAAAGAAACGACACGAAAACGAGCAGTAGCCGCAGCAATAGTACTGGCTCATATGTATATAAAGAGATATTATAGTCTATATAAATTATAGTGTATATAATTCTAAATATATTAATAATTAATAGTGGCTTCCATGGAAAATTAAGTGACAATCATAGCTTCAAAGTATTTGAGCTATAATTATTATTATTACAGGAGTAGGACAAATAGTAAGGATCGAACTCACTACATTATGGAAATGATCCATCCTTAGTAAAACGAGTTTACTAGATTAGATGTCTATGCTTATGTATTATATTAACATACGGTTTGATATGCCTCGCATATTTCAGAATATAACAATAATGTAATATTTGTTTTAGTCATAAGTAACTTCCGTTTTGAGAAATAATTGTAATGACGAATGTATTATCTTAACTATTTGTTCCTTAAATGTAACTCTGAAGGAAATCGCCACATAAATGTTCAGGTATTTTCCAGCTTTTCACTCTTCATTTTTCTTTGTGGTCTATTGGAATCACAACATTCACATTCACTGTCTGTCATTTTTTGGTATGATAACTAAATCTGATCTTGCTTTCGACTTTGAAAATTCAGTAAAAGAATTTGAGGTTGCTTGACAACAAACAGAATTACCTCCTAAGAAATGGTAAGAAAGAAATTTGGGATTGCTTGGCAACAAACAGAATGACCTCCTAAGAAAGTGAAAAGTAAATAAGAATCTGTCACTTACGCTCACATGACATACATCACCAAGTGGGATTTTGGTATTGTGATTTTAGTTACCCGATGACCTCTGACGACAACATCATGCGGTTGTAAGCGTTGAGGAATGCCCCTACAAGCCTATTCCATTACTTGTTGTGTAGGGAGTAAGAAAATTTCGTCCCAGAGATCTTGAGTGTAACTATTTAATGGGTAAAGGATAAAGGAAGATCGTGCCCAAAGAAATACAAAGAAATAATCATACTTTCATCCCAGATGCGACCCAATTAACCTAGGGGAAACGGTACACAAACATTATTCCTGAATTCTATATTTCACATTGCGGAAGATAGAACAACCGACTTTTGGGAACATTCTACAGCAAATTTGTCTGCCTGTTGTTACGAACATTCGAACTTCAAATACTTGAAACACAAACGTTTGAACTGACATCCAATATCAGTTAAATGTTCTTTTATTAATTGTACGTCTGTCACTCCATACTTTTCCCCCATTTTGTATTTTGTTATATAAAATTTATTTGCAAATGTTAATCTTGTGTTTGTTGTTCATTGGTACCTGTTCGTGTATTTCTATTTGAGCGAACCCACCTTTTTTTTTTTTTAATCTGGGGTTCATAACATTATACGTTACGAATACGCAACAACATATATTAAAATATTTACCGCTTACACGACCCGGGTTTTAATCATAAGGATTCTTCAGGTGGTATTGGCAAATTATAAATTTTATGAATATAATTTGCCAATATCAGAATATGTAAAAACGTATAGTTGAAACGCCAGTCATGTAACCGGTAAATACACCAACTGTTTCATAATACCTCATATATATTATCTCATATATTCATATTATATATATATATATATGTTAAGAAATGGACAAGGTCCGACAATTTATTTATTAAAGACATTTTTATTTATGTTTAACGTTGTTATTTTATAGATACAAGTATTTAAGCAAATGCTCTGTTTAAGATAAACAGTATTAAATAACATTTACTGGCCTGAATGTCGAGAAATTTTCATAGAAAATATTCGTTCATAGACAGTTTCGAACCTGCATCCTATACCGAATCATATACGCTGAACGAATATTGCCTATAAAAATCGCCACCTCGGACATTATGGCCGGTAAAGGTTAATTTACTGTTTATCTTAACAATCTTCCATAAATTCTCTTAAATACTTGTATCTATCTGGCGTATCGAATGTAAACATAAATAAAATCATATGTTAAATAAATTGGACCTTGTCAATTTATTAATTAATGACGTTTTTTATTTACATTCGATACGTTGTTATTTTATGAACTGAATGTACGAGATTCATGGAAGATTGTAGTTTTAAAGATAAATTGGACCTTGTTTACTATAAGGTTCATGGTGGCCGAATGGTTAAGGCATGTCAGCGTATATGACAGTTCCGTATAGGATGCAGGTTCGAATCCTGTCTATGAACGAATATTTTCTATGAAAATTTCTCGGACATTCAGGCCGGTAAATGTTATTTAATACTGTTTATCTTAAACAGAGCATTTGCTTAAATACTTGTATCTATAAAATAACAACGTTAAACATAAATAAAAATGTCTTTTAATAAATATATATATATAATGTATGTATATATATATATTATGTATATAATATATATAATATACATGTATTATATATATATATATATATATATACTAGCCGAGGTACCCGGCGTTGTCCGGGTGTACATGGCTATAATTGTATAACTGCACCACACTGTATACCCGCACCCCTCCTGTCTAGAAATGTCTGCCTGCATCCCCTCATGCAAGCATCATCCGTTGATATAGTAACCTACTCCTCCCTCATATTTTTTACGGTATGTCCTTCGCAAATCTTTGGTTGCTATTAATAAAAAAAAATTCCATCTATAAAAACCTTCTTGTGTGGTCGTTGCTCGGGGTTAAATTGTTTCAATGTTTTTAGATATTCAGTAAATTTCCTATGGCCGTAATAATTTTGAAATAGTATAGCATTGTTCATAAATCTAATAATGAAACTAAAACAAGGATGAAGCATCAGAGCTTGATTCAACAGCAAGTGCAAACACATGAACGCCCTCCCCTCCTTCTTCGCACGTTTACTGTAAAGGTGGGGTTAATAAGCGGTTTTTCGGGAAGTTTTCCCTTTTAACGCTTCAATAATCCTCAAACAATCTATGCATCAAAGTTTGTTCGAATTTAGGATGGAATCATATGAAGAAACTATTGGCTAAATGACAAAAAACGATTTTGGACCTAGTTTGTTGCAGATTTCGTCCACCTAACTGAAATAATCTAAACCAAACATTCTCGCAAGACAATTTGTATGTCATATGTAATTTACATGGGAAATTTGGAAAGCATGGGATGAAAAACCATGGAGTTATGGCAACACCCCCCCCCCAAAAAAGGGGTTTTTGAACAGTTTTTCGTGGTTTTCGTTATACGCGGGAAAGTGAGCAGAACTAAAACCACACTGACTTTTTTGTTGCATGATAGCAAATTTTTTGCTACATATTTGAAGAAAATTGGATAAAAATGAAGTTATTCAAATTTTTATTTTAAGTAGTACGAAAAAAACTGATTTTTTTATAGTTTTGTCAATTTTTGTGTAAAGCCAATGTCGCAGGAGCTTTATCAATCCTTCTACATAAACCCCGTAACATGAGCTGATGTTTTGCATTAAGTGCAAAGAATATCAGCTCATTCAGTAAAAAATTTATTCGCGTGAAACTTTGCCTTGGTTTTTGCAAAAAGTCGTACCCAGATTCGGTTCTATCAGTTTTTCTGCCAAATCCGGGCGGAGGGAGATTGAAAAGATAGTCTTAATCTATTTTAATAAATTTGCAATATGTGTGTACAGTTTCATAATATACATATATATAATATATATATAATATATATACATATATATATTATATACGTATATATATATATATATATATATACATATATATGTATATATAATGAATAATTTATTATTTAGTAGGTATTATTTTGTAATGTTTACAGTGATATGCCAATTTCGGCAGGTATCAAATATTGGAATATAGGAAATATAAACGAACAGTACAAAAGACCAATTGAAAATAAACGTTTTTTGCATAGTATTATCGGCATACAGAATGAAAAGTTACAACTCTTGATTGTATACAAAGTTCAATTTCTATAATATGTTCAAGGTTTTAGCTACTTAGTCATTGTTCCAAAACAACATTTTTGTCCTTTAGGTAAATAATCAAGTCTTATTAAAGAGTTCATCCTTGTAGGGTGAAATTTCATATTAGAATAAAACAGAACAGAAAATGGCTATCAAACTTGAACAATATCACAAACGTCCATTTGTATGTTGAAATCAATAAATGCGAATGCAAGTACAAGTGAACTCACGAAGTGTAACAATTTCATTTCGTTTCTTAGCACTAGTTTCTGTCTAGACGAGTAAACATACCAATTAATGTTGTAGATAGTTAAGTGAGAATAAGAAAATGACTCAATTTGATATTTTAGACTTAAATATTGGAATTCATTCAATACTTACTGACTTTTATACTGGGTGCAAGCACGAATTTTTTAATGTCTAAATGTTAGTCACCATAGGTGGCTTTTCGCTTAATTAGTACAAACGTATAAATTTCTTGTCCTGGCTCAGAAATAAGCATAAATTCTATCCTGGGGAGACCATTTCAGTCTGTGAAATGGTCTTGAAACAAAGATGATTTGTTCGGAAACCAAATTTGTTTTGATTTAAGAAGGGTTTTTTTTTCAGGATGCTACAAAGCGCACATTTTCAAGTGTATGATAAAAGTAAGCTTTCTAATGCATGAAAACTTAAGGAAAGAATATTTTATGAGAGAAATAATTGGAAATGAAATTCAGCAGCAGAAATCTACATTCTGAACCTTATTCTGGATGAGAAAAAAGTGAGAATTTGGAATCAGATTACTGAGAAATTAATACATTTTACATCAAATATAATATTGACTTCATGCGAAGGCAAAAAACAAACGTAAAAAGATGGCTATTCATTATGGAAGATAAAGAACACTATACGCAGTAGAATAAAGTGTAAAAGTTTTTTGGTATTTCAAAATTCAAGCAAATCATCCACTCGTTATCACAGAAAAAAAAATCTGTCAGAGACTGGATGCTGCTTTTTCACTATACAACACAGAGAAATTGAAAAAGAATAAAAACTTTAGAAATATCTGAATCCTGCCAGAAAACTAAAACAAAAAAAAATACTGAAATGCTTAGAATGAAAAAGAAACTATATTAAGATTAGAAATCGGAAGAGTAAAAGGAAACAGTCAAAAAGCAACATTATTACAATCAGAAATAATAGAGTATTGTTTTTTTCTTTTGCTCTTAATTGATTCCCACCGAGATCTACTATGTACACGTGGTAAGAAAACACATTTACTGAAATAAGAACTTATTAACATTACTGCATTATCTCTATAGCTACAAACTGCAATAAAAAGTAGAGCATAGTAATAGCATTCACGTGGGCTGTAATACTATTGTCCTCATTTCACAGTAATAATCATTTAGTAAGCTTTATATAGTAATGGCACAAGGCCACAAGCAGGGAGATACCCAGTGAGGATATCAACTCTAAGACTAATATACAGAAAATACGTGCATGCAAGATAGTAATAAATCCACTCCATAGTGATGGAGGGTGTGATGTTTACTCATGCAACTGATTCAGGATTCCTATCAATTATTCAGTATCAGGCCCTTCAGTATCACACTTCTGTTGGAGTGATCATAGTGAACGCCTAAGTAAGAACTTAGGTATTTAAGTAATTTTAACTTATAGCCATTTTAGAGAGCACTCGAAGGTCAGCGTTTTCAAATATTTATCGGCAATCGTAAAGTTTCTATACTTTTTATTATTAATTTTTTTAAGAATTATTAGTCAGTTATGTGCCATGCGTGATACACCCTTAGGCGATCATGAATCTTTCGATACATGACTGACGAGGCAGATTCTTCCCGCATTTTTTTCTGCAGTAGACCAGTTGCCACCCAAGGCTATAGAATCCGATCTGTCCTGCTATTTACCCATAGCTTGGGGAAAAGAAAAAGATTCATACCTTTCCCAAGGGTATTAGCATGTAAGTGAATGTAATGGATTCGACTGAAATTTGAACTCGGCTCTCCGATTCCTCAATCCGAGCCGCTAAGAATCATATATTTCGAAAAAAAGATTCTTTAGATTCATTGTGTTTTGCCTCTTCTCTGCATGAAAACATGGGATTGCGTTTTCCCCAAATTATTTTGTAAGTAAAGAAGCGCAAAATATTGATTACATAATATGTTTAGAAATTTATTTATTCTCACGTTCTTAAACGACAAAGGAATTTTGATACGCTTTGTTTAAAAAATAATTTACTATTTTTTAAATTTTATTTTGTTTTTTATGCCCAATACTTCGGCTGGTGTACCCTCGTCATGTGTATTCAATCTATGGGAATAAAATGTTCTTATTCTATTTTCCGTGTTTATGTGATATCTCGTATCAGTTAATGCTTTTGCGTCTATTTGCTTTTTCTTGTCCGATTTTTTCCAACTGAAATAGTGTATATTATTTTTCGCACTACCTGATCCAGACATTGAACTCACAACTACTTGAAAACTAGATGTGCTAAGCATAGAAAGTGGAATGAGAATAATTTATCCTCGTGGATTGAATAAACACCGAGAAGTTTATCGAGTACAACGACAGACATCTGAAGAAGACCGTAGTATACGATGACCGAAACGTTTTGAGCATAATAACTAAGTTAATCATTACTAGTTCAAATAAATAGGCATATAATAATAATATCTTTAGTGGTCTTGCTTAAACTGCTGTGAATTGTTTTTTTAAAGATTTGATTCACTGAAATAATCTTTTTGTATCTTGTCTTTATAAGGACAAATCGTCCCAGTCTAGATAAACAGGATCCAGAATAAACGTTCTTGTTTCTACAAGTTGGAAATCTCTAGAAAAACATATTGGTGATTAATTTCATGTTATTGTCTCTTAAAATATAATACATATGATAATATAATCTTTGTTTTTATACACTTGCGATCATAATTTAAAGGTTTCGCCCATGCTCATTAATGCTAAGCGGGAGAAATACACATGTTATTTATACAACATAATTAAGTAGGTCATCTTTCCTAAAATTATTTACTTAGTCTTCAGGGAACAGTATTTGTAGTATGTATTTTTTGTAACCACAACAATAATAAGTAGAAAGTGTAGTAGTATTTATTGTGATACTAGTGGTAGTAGGTGTTGTATAATTATTAGGAATTATTTGCATATTTATATATATATATATATATCTTTATTCAAAACATTAAATGTTTTGTTCAATAGATACAACAGTTATGTTTTAGTGTTTCATTCTAACGAATAATTGTTCCTTTATAACTCCAATATTTATCTAATACAGAAATTATTTAAAGTAATTTTACATCATTACAAAATGTACACATAATTCTTTTGTCGATCTACTTGTAATATTTATACATTATTATTGTTCAGAAGCGCTGTGTCTCCAGTTTCCCCTAAGTTGATTCTATTTTCTTGCTTTTACAATTATCTTAAGTATATTTGGCAATTCTCGCTGATACAGTAATTAAAGTTTGTTCTGAATCATCCGAAAATTTATTTATACTGACCAGTATTCTTATGTTTGTTGCTTTTAACACACCCTCTTGACTGGAATATTAATCAGTTCATTTAATGTCGTATAAATTTGAACCGTTTAGTAAGTTACTCGGTGTCTCTCTCATCACTTAAAAAATAACGTGTGTTATCGCAATCCTACTTTTCGTACAAATCTATTTAAAATATATGGCATTGAGTTTGAGTATTTTGCCATTTTTCATCCTTTTTATTTATTACATCATAAAGATCTTATTTTCGAGTATTTCGATATCAACAAATATTCGGATATGCATTATAATTAAAAGTGATTTTATTATTTTTTCTATTAAATTCATTAGTAAATATTGTTAGAGGTAAGCAAACAATACGTTTATATGCCAAACATCATTGGTTTTCATATATTTTAATTTTGATTAGACCGAGAATATTTTTGCGTGTCTTTTTATATATATATATATATATATATATATATATATATATATATATATAACTTTTAATAACTTTTCATAATACTAAATAAATTATTTTGCTCTGGTGTCGAAAAAGTATTTTATTTTTATTTTAGTAGTCAGAAAAGTACACACCCTTAATATGGTATATATTCAGCCGCTTGGACATGCATACTCAAACATGTTTGTAGCTCTCAACATATTAGAATCATGCAAATAAAACTTATAGTTGTCTATAATTAGGAATCATTTATTTTTTAACTTTGATATTTTATATAAAAATGGAATGGTACAAATGCCAATGAAATCAGAATAAATGAGAAATAAAAAAATCGAACAGACAATAAAGCAGAAACCTTTCTTTATTTAAAATAACATTTTAATATATCTGTTTTTATCTTTTATACAATAAACTGCTTTAGAAGATAAAAACAAACACTACTCTTTGTTCTGCCTTCCGGAACGGTCCGTCTCGCACATGTGCGTACCTGCAGTTAGCCATTTAAACACCTTAAGGCAATTAAAACTCTGAAGACAAAGTCCTGTTCATCAGCAGTTTTATTAAAGGCCAAAATGCTGGCTGTCTGGCGTACGCACACGTGTAAGACGGACGCGTATCAGGAGGCAGAACAATGAAATGGCGGTACTATCATGGGGTGGAGGGGGGAGGATATTAAAATATAGGAACCACGTGCTTTGAGCCTGTACTTTATTGCTTATGTTCGAGAAATCTTACGTGAGGTTTCTCGAGCATAAGTTTCTTGTACTACTCGAATGACTCTTCTTCGATTGTATGTACTGTGTGCCGACCTTTACAACTTCTGGTAGATCCAGTAGTTAGAGCCTTACGGAACGGATCATTAATGGGCTCCAGACGCGCGGTTCAGTGACGTTTAAGTTGAATATTTTGTGGAACGTTGGGTCACTAGTTGGTACTTGAAGAGAATGTACTCAGAGTGATTCGATTGACCAGGTGAAAGCTGATATTTTCTGGGGGTTTCTGTAGCGGGCTTGACAGGAATGCTGGGCCACATAGCCAAGTGGTATTTGGAAGATGAGACGCGGGGAAAGTATGCAGGATTACAGCTAGTGAACAAATATCGCCATTGTTCCAGGTGGGATGATTTCCATATCTGTTCGACTCGGTTGTTGACATTGACGCAAAAGCGCCTAAACTCATTATAGGTGTAACCAAGAATCACCTTACTGTCAGGGTAGAATGTTGTGTTGTCAATAAGTATATCAATTTCTGAAGAAAGCGCGTCGGACATTTCTTCTGCATCAGAGAGTTCTAGCCTGAGAATGGAGTGTTTATGTTGTGGAGCCAACTTTTCCTTTTCCATAACAAAGCCTAATTTGACCTTTTGGTAATGAGTAATCCCAGTAATTTTGTGCCAGTTACAGAACGTATCTCCATCGATATTTGAAGTTAGGCTCTACTCCAAATCCCTTATTGGTGTCTCCTCTAATCTGGGAATTTGGAGTAGAATCCAATTTCAAATATCGATGGTGGGAGTGCTGATTTTCTGTATAAGTGTGACAAGAGTTATTGTAAGGATGCAACCTGGATGTCGCATCTGCAACTGGTGCGCTGTCTTCCTCCCCGTTGTACTCGGAAACGAGAACTGCTTTTTATGTCCGAGGTGCTGGTCCGGGATGGGGAGCAGTGTGGTGATTTTAACTATCACACTGTGCATCCAAATATACCTTTACATTTGTTTTGCGATGTATGAGGAAGTAATATCTAAAGCAGGTGTCTCCTCACGAATGGCGCGACATTTCTGTAGGGTATGAAAGGAACGCTGACAATATGTCTTGTACCCTATTATCATTCTGTTTCTTTAATCTTGCATAAGAAACCTTACCCGCGTGAGGTTGAAGCTTGGATCGGTCCTAATCTTAGTTTGTTGTTTGACGAAATCTATGCGTACTGAGAAGAGAAAAAAACGAGCATGATATTGTTCCTTGAAACTCAGGAACAACCGCTTCCCTTGGAGACAGAAGTGAAATGTTTGTACTTGAGTGTTGACCCTTGAACTATGTTCTTTGGGGTTAGTTTGAAAAGGTTTCCGTCTGGGGTTGCGTATGGAGGTGGCTGAATTGCTGGATTCCCTTAGCTTAAGTGATTTCTTGTTTGACTTTGTAAAACATTCTACACTTTTGAAGAGTGAAGTCTGTTATCTTGAAGAAGCCATAGCTCTCTTCGGTCTCCCGCCTCCATCAATTTTGGTCCTCTTTATAGGTGGTTTAGATGAACAGCCCTGATTGTTTTGCCATGCTTTATGGACTCCTTGCTGAGCTACTCTACAAGGACATTAATTTCTTTGCTGTGCAGTAGGTCAAGTCCTGTGGAAGTTGTGCATCCAAGCTTTATAGTTCTCAGGTCGGTCGTTGAACTGGAGTGCACCAGTCGTAACCATTTCCCAACGAATACGGTGTCCAACAGAATCAGTCATGTGTTGGGGCGTGTGTGGAAGGTTATCATAATATACTTCTTTGTACGACATTCTCACTGTCACATGTTAACATGAGAGAAACTTTTGGGCATTTGGGGTCTGGTGCATCGACGATCTTTGAGTAGTAACATCATTCAGAGTGTGCTTAGCAGTATTGTTCTATGTGCTGTTGGCTAGTTTCACTAGAGAGTCGTTTAAACTCCTACCTCTGTACGTTTTTCTGATTAAATTAGTCCGTTACATGTTCCAAAGTGCGTTGTATAGGCTCAGATGAAATGGAGTCAAGCTCTGTTGCTTGCTTTTGTTCAATGACCGTTTTCAGGGCCTGTGCTTCGGCGACAACTTCTCTCTCCACAGATAACATCTATATTGATACTTCCAACCTGGCCTTTTTTATTTTCATCCTCGTTTCTTTTTCGGCAAACGTATGGCTTTCCTGGTAGTTTCAATTTTAGCGCGTGCCATAGTAGCGACGACTTCTGTTGACCTGCTCGAAGCTTTTGAGTAGAATGAAGCTCGTGACCTAGTTTTGTGTGAAGGTGATATTTCAGCCACGGTAATAGGTGCAATACATTACTGTATTGTCGTTAGCCTTCGTGGTGATTCTTATTAGTAGTAGTACTATCTAATGACGGTATGAAATGCTATTCTAACCTGCCAGAAAGTCACTGTTTCAGACTCAGATGCACCACTTCATCTCTCTGCCAGAAACAGCTGAATTATTTCGATTTTCTTCAAATATGATCTTTATTTTTTTATGTAAGGAGATCGTAGATATGGCTATTCATCAAAGGAAGTAAAAGTCAAAGAAATTTTTAAAATAAGTAAAATGCCAGGGCTTTGCTCGCAAAGTGAAGTGTTGTGAGAGTATGGATTCTACCTCTGGTGGTTAGTGCATTGGGAACATTCCATAAGAATCTTGAGAAAATTGTAACCACGCTGACATTTACAGAAATAGTATTTATCCGATAATATATTGATGACGTAATCAATAAACAAATTAAATTGAATTAAAATGAATTCATATGTTAAAAATCTGATTAAGAGAAAATTTAAATCCTATAAATTGTTAGTTACTTATCTGGCCCTTATTGCAGAACCGTGGAATAGGAAGAAAAATTGAGTTTAAAGAGGTTCTCTCTCCAAGCAAAACATTCTCACTGTACATAAGGTATCTTAGGCGTCCCAAAGAGAAGTACCAAGAGAACTGAACAATTTCGTCTTTACCCACAAGCATGTGTGAAGGTCTCTATAATAAACACGATTTTGTGTCACATTCAACTTCTGTGGGAAGCTGGGTAAATACAGAATTATCAGATGTTACTAGCTTTCATCAACAATCTTTTTGGATATCACGTTATATATAAATTAGAGCATGTTAAATTCATATAGCATTGTCTTTATTTGTTATTAGTTCTTGCGTTAAGATCCTGTTCAAGAGCATTGTTTATACCACACATTTTCGTTTCATGATGCTTTCAAAATTTGTGCAAAAGTTATCTCGATCACAAACAGATTGAGAATGTATTTTTCACAGATTTCTGGTGGGAAATTAGTTAGTTTCGACATCATAACTTTTGTCACTCTACATAGAAAAGGTCTAAACGTTAGGTATCTAGAAATATTTAATGAACGAAACAAACAAAGCATAAATATAGAACACTGAATGAGAAATGAACAGTCACTTGTAAAATCAACGTATTAAACATTGCACTAGAGCAAGTCATTGTAATAACAGCTCTCATTTTTGATACTTTCATTATAAACGCATGCACACACGCACAGACATCGCATCAATGTCACAGAAATCAATTCTATGAAAATAAAATACATTTGTTAATATGAATAAATATTGCAGAGAAACAAAATAAAATATTTCAGACTTCATCAGACTAATTGTATTTCTTCTGAGCAGGTTTTCAGCATGAATATATACTGTTTCGGTAAATATACTTTCTTAGTATTGTACAGCATACTTACACGATCAAAGGACTGACACGAAAAAATGCATTCATAGAGATTTATACTGTATAACCTCAGGATTATATCAGTGAGTGCGTGCGAATCCCTGTTTATTTTTATCTTCTTTTTGTTTCCCACCCATCCTAATCCCTGAAAATGGCGGGAAATGAATGCAGTTTCTCAGTTTCTTAATTTAATAAAAACAATGGAAGTGTAGAAAAGGAAACCACATATAAATTAGAATTTAAATGAATTGCAAGAACCCAGCGCGGAATTTGTTTTTATAAAAATAGAATAAAATTTCCTTGTCTTTTCTTTAAGTAGTGTCTGATACAGGAATAGAGGCTTAAAATAAAAAAAAAAGAAAGAAACCTATTTGATTCTTATTTATTGACGTATACTAATCTCTAATATTTATCACTTTATATAAGAAATTGAAGTGCTAAGACTTAAGAGAACAATAGTTTCTGCCTCATTTTTAGAAATGGATTCAAACCGATGACACATGTGTGTCTTGAAATAGGTAACAAAAAAGGTATAGGCTTCTCTATCTTCCAAGTGACAAATGCTCTACATTTTTCTTAGCAACACAGAGCCACACATTAAGCAACTGTCTTTCATTTTTTTGTCATTTTTTTCTTATAATGGCGATGCAGAACAAATAAGAAAAATAATTTTGATGAAAAGCAATGAATGCCTCAAACTAGCTTCTTTATCTTTGTTGTTTTTACGCAAATTAATTAGCCCGTTCTCATCGAGTGGGTATACAAGTAGTGTAAGGGTTAAATGTTAGGACCAAGAAATCGAGATCGTTATATTCACTTTCGCACAAATACCCTTGGGAAAGCTATGAATCCATCTATTATCTTCTCATCTATGGGTTAAATAATAGGGTAGATTGGACACTCTAGCAGTAGTCAGCAACTACTACAGGAGAACAACTCTGAATTCAAAACTGTATGTATTCCTAGTAAGTCATTTACTTGAACTGTAATTAAGGTCAGCCCAGCATAGTTGTAATATAAATCAAAGGTTAGCTCCGCTGAAAAAGCTCTGATGATGATTGCATCGAGTATTATTTATTTCTTTTTTAATAATTTCACCCTCAGCAATGCAATAAAGCTACTAAGACGCAAGGGGGTTAATCAGTGTGAAAGAATACGAGAAAAAATTATTAAGGAGAGAGAACAATAAAAGAACAAAAGATAACGGTTGACACTGTATTTAAAATTTTGAAGATCAAAGTTTACTGGACCTCAAGAGGCCGGAAGAGTTTCACAAACGAAAAGTGCAAGAGAATAAATTATTAACATAGAACATACAATTACATCTAGCCATTTCAGCTGTAATTACATCTAGTCATTTCAGCTGCCAATCTAGTATCTAGTAATTCATAAAGTCGAGGTACCAAAGAGATCATTAAGATTGCTCATTAGAACAATTACCTTGAGCATTGTAATTGTTACTGATAACCAACCAGAAAGTTCGAAAACAAGATTTTGAACAAACATTAATTATTTAAACGACTTGTTTTGTAACCTTATAAAAGTAACGAACTATAGAATGGCATGAGAAAATGCCAGTAAGGCATGGCTAAAAAAGGTAATTTATAAGAATTCATAATAATTGCTATTTGATTATAAAAATTTCTTTAAACTTTTAAGTTTCATGTCATGAGAATATTTTTGTAACGAACAACAGTAATAAAATATATTTATGACAAATTTATGTTTCAATCTGTTTTCCAAGGTGGATTGAAATATAAACGCACATATACACAACTTATTGAATGAAAATGCCTATTGAGGATTGGTATTTATTACTGTCAACGTCTCTTCCAGGACAGACAATTTTGAGCAAAAATATATGATGGTTTTATTAAAAGTAATAACTGTCATTTTTTTATGTTAGAGAATCGAATTCTACTTATTTATTAGGAAGTCCTTATCTATTAATATTTTGAAAAGATTTTGCATTTTACTTATTGTTATTGTCTCTAATTAGGAACAGTTGGTTATATAATAATTCAATAATAACACCACAAGAAGTGTTATATCTAATATCTATATATCTACCACTTTATATTCAGTGAGAGAAACTTTTAACAACTTATATACTGTATTTTTTTACTGCTCAAATTACTAAATCATTTTCTGGTGCTCAATGAAAAGGAACATATAGGAAGGCCGATGCTACATAGCAACAAGAGAGGAAAAAAATGTAATAAAAGAATTACATAAAAAGAAAATTGTGCAAAATATCTATTTGTTTAATAATGGACGAATTAATGGATAAAGTGCATGAAAAAGTCCCAAGCGCAAAAAAAAAAACCCAAAAAAAAACTGTTTAACTGTATGTTTCATGTTTAGTTTTCATAAAAGAAATGATATGTGAACTTTTTGAACTCACCTAAATACAACAGATGTTTTCTAAGCGCGTTCGCTCAATTCTCCTCCACAAGCAATTGCACTCAATTTGGCAGAGATAATAATAATAATTGATTAAATAACCTTTTATGGAGTGTGAAAATGGGATAACGTTGAAGAATCTTTGAAGAAATTCTTTAAACTTTTGAAATAACGACATTGCTATAAAATGAACGTGATACATTTCCTAATTTAAAATTAAGGCAAAACAAACTTTAACGGAAATTAGCTTCTGCAAATTAAAATTAAAATCATTTATTTGATTTTAAAACGAAATTACAACAGTAGAATTTTTATAGATTTTTTGAAATAGACTTTACAGATTCCAGTGTAATAGATTTTTATTAGAAATTAAAAAAAATACCAGAGTAACTGTATTTCAATCAATAAAGACCTAGATATTTATATTTGGATCTTTAGCTAACATCTAAAGCACTTGCTGACCAAAAAATGATATCTTGTCAATATGGTAATGGTGACATTAACTGTTTCATATACTAAACATTCGGCATTCATTGGCCGGACACTTAGTGTGTCTGTCTGTTGAAATTTATAAAAGTTTTCTCTTAAAATAGTTTTTCAAGAAAATAGGATTCTCACTTGCATTATCCGTTATCACGCTTTCCAGTATTTCCTTCTTAGCCATTTGTTTAAATTTGCGTGGAAAGACAAAAACTTGGTTCTGTCATTAATTTCATTTCTAATTACAATGCGCTACCTATTTTAGGTGTTATTGGTGTTAGAAGTTTTCGAGTCATGTAGTTTTTGCTATTTAGTAAGGTTCTTTGTAACTTTGTAACACCAGCCGATAAAATCTGAAGAATTATTTTATTCATTAAAACTTTCATTCGCTTGAATTCATTTTTATTCTGAGAAAACTTTATTATACAGCTAATAGTTTAGAGATTTTTTAATGTGTTGAACACCAAGAATGATATCCATATGAGAGATTGGTGGACTCATTTCTTCATTGTCGTACTCATGATGAGTTTTGAAATGATTCGGTGTTTGAATCTTCACCAGACGTATAAGCCTTTTTGAATCAATAGAGTTCCTCTATTCACTAGTGTAGCTTGGAAGACGGTTTTTGATGGATGAGAAAAGGAAGTCTCTACTGATGTGCTTATATGTTGCTGTGAGATCAACATAACTATTTATCAATATAGTTTCTAATACATACAATTACGAAGATAGCAATGGTAAAATATATTTACTTACCATATATATTGATTTTTAAGTGTCTATAATTAAGGCCTAGTTAAGTACATAAGGATTTCCACAAACTGTTGACAAAGAAAAACTAACATGCTAAATTCGACCAGAATTCTGCGCGTTTCTGAGATTTATGTATTTTTTTATGTCTTCCTGATTGTATCTGAACTGATGAATGAGCTCGTATGCACACATTCAAAAAGCTTGTTTATGTGTGTCCGTTTAGCTTATTTTCATTTCTTTTTTGCTCCTTTGTCACATGATTTCTTTCTCGTTTCAATTGTCGCGTAGTAGTTTAAACAAATATCTTGTGTTTATAAGAAATTCGTACGGCAAAATAAAATTGTGCTTCCGGCAAAGAAGACCAAAAACAAGATACCTAAATTTAGACACAGAAACCGATTTTATAAAAGTTCAATAGGATAGATATATAAAAAATTACAAATTTACGCCCAAATAGACAAAGGCTAGGGAAAACTATACATCATGCAAACGCACGTTATCAAATTTAATTTTTGCAGACGCCTCAAATAAAGAGGTGGATTCATTAGGATTTCTCAAGCTTTATCAGTACTTTGAGATATCAGCTTTTGGTTGCTTCTTGATTTTTTAAATTAAATTGCTTAAACGACTTTTCTCTTGACATTGCTGTTATTTTTCACTTTCTTTTGTCATTTTGTACCTTTTTAGATTTTTTCACTTTCTATAGGAGAGAGAGTGAGAGAGAAAAAGAGAAAGAGAGATAGTGTGTGTGTTATACCTCTTCTTTAGTGATTTTAAAATATCGCCTGCTGCTTTTCATTAGCTAAAAAACATTTCGTTTGTGTTTTCAAAAGTCAACCAGAAAGTTTCTAATAAAAAGAGTGAAACGATAAAATTAATAACCATCTCCATTGATGACATAAATTGGTCCTTAACTGTGTTTATTTATTTGCACTTAGCTACTCTTTTTGAAACCTGATTTCATGTCTGTCTCCAGACTGGCTGGCGACATTATCAGCCTCGTATTACGATTATCACTCTCTATTATTATTTTGTTGACTCTTGGACACTAACATTACAATATTCATTTAACTTTTAGCCGACAAAAGACAAAACTTGTTGTAAAATCTTAATTATGAAGAATTGTAAATACAAGTTATTTAAGTTCGTATAAATATATATATTTCCTGCTCCCATTCGCCTTTTGTGATTTTAATTCTAAAGTTGTATCTTTTGTGTATCAGTTCAACTAACGAAATACGTACATATACTTTAGTTTACTTGATTACCTCGATACACTTTATCGAGCTATGTATTAACAGATAGATATATTTAGGCTTGATGCAAAAAGGCGTTAGAGAATGAACCCAACTGCAGATACCCTTAGATAACTTATAGTACAAGGTAACGGGTTTATATTTGGGGATGGGGGCGTCGGAATTTTTTTTCAATATGCAATAAACAGAGTGGGGCTTAATAAAAAGGGAATAGGAAAATCATTTAGAATTTAAGTAAAGACACGCCTTTTTTAAAACCACAACTGAAACAGCAAAGGAATTCTTGTACTTTCTAATAAAATAGGAGCATGTGAAGCACAACTGGCACAACTTAATTAGGATGTAAAAATCCCGTATAAATTATATATCGACTTATATAGGTCACATTAAAATCGAAAGGAAAAATACGATATTGAAAAACGGGTGGTGTGCAGCAGGTGTGTTGAAAAAACACACACACACACACACACACACACACACATATATATATATATATATATATATATATATATATATATATATATATATATATATATATATATATATATATATACCTCTTTTATATATGATAATAATGGCCACTGAGGTCAACACAAAGCGGCGACAATCTCTTTTATGCTTAAATGCGTGCCGTGTTTTGGTTCTACTATTTAAATGTGCTGGGTAGTAAGGTCTACTGTATTATCTTAACGGTTATTGGGTGGGCCGTAAATGATCATTTCACCTTGTAAAATTACAATAATTGAAAAGTGAAAAAGAGATGACCTGAAAGTAAGAGAAAAAGAAGGAAAAGAGAAAAAAAATGACTTATTTAATTTACCCAGTAAAGCAATAAGACAGTAGATAACCAAAGGAACTTTCAGAATTTAATGGAAAAAAAAAACAAATATTATATAAAATAAAAAGAGATAAACCCCAAAACATGAAAGAGAGATAATTCAGAATTAAAGAGTAATAAATTAACCAATATGTATGAATAGAATATTAAAGGAAATATAAAAAAGTGGGGAATATAAATATCTAGGGTGAAAAGATCCAAATTAAAATATATCAAATTAAATTTATATTAAATTAATACCCATCCCCCAGGAAAAATTATATTTATATATAATATATAATATAATATAACAAACCTTAAAATTAGAAAAAAAAAAGAATGGCAAGGCTTTTAGAATAATGGAATTAGAGGAAGTCTATAGAATCGATAGATAATACTATATAAAAAAAACTAATATATCAATATATTAATGAATTAATTAAATAAAGTAACAAAAAATTTAAATAAATATAAAATATTACAAAAAACTTTAACTGAAATAAAATGACACAAAACAAAAACCAAAAACAAAAACAAAAACCAAAAACAAAACCAAAAGTAAAGCCAAAAAAAATTGAGATCTCTTAAAATTTAAAATAAGATAAATATTTAAATGTCACTTCATCAAACATAATACAATATATATTAATAAAAATCACTTAAGTATTACATATGGATACTATATATTAACATATGCACCATATATTAAATATAAAAAGCCCCATAATATTAAAAGAATAAATACTTAAAAATAGACATACTAATTGATGAGAATAAATATAACAAAAATAAAAAAAACCCATCTAAACCAATATATGAAATAGAGCTTATATAAGTATATAATTATGTATTATTACATAATAACAAATTTACACAAAAGTTATATTAAGGTATATTATTATTAATACATAATATTATAAGGAAAGTATAATACTTATGTGTAAAGGATAATTAAGGATAATTCAATGAAGATACTTTAAGGTAAGAAAAATGCCAATAAGGGTAAGATCAAAGATATTATTGATAGTCATCAAGAATTAATAGTAATTTAGTGATAGAGAAGAGATATTTTGTAAATTGTAACAGAAGAGAAATATGGGAGCGCGATATATAAAGAAAGGTGGAGAAGCGGGGTAACTGTAATTGTCAAAGATAAGACATTTTTGTTAATTGTAACAGAAGAGAAATATGGGAGCACGATATATAAAAGAAAAAGCAGAATATACGATGTAATTGTCAAAGACAGCACTTCATGTACTTGTTAAAGGATAACGGTTCACTGAAGTTCGGCCAGGACTGAAGAGAAGTAGGAATTCACAGGTAATTTCTACGGGATCACAATTCATACAAGTTCGTTAAGAGTCTAGATAAGTTTAAATCTACTGCTGTGACGACATTTAGAAATTAGTTCATACCTTTGGTTTAACAGTATCTTTAGATTTCTAAATTTAATAATTTAAATTTTTCTTGTAGGCATAGATTACATCTATCTTTAAAACTACTCTGAGTGTAGGTAAACCCTATAATTTTCCAGTTCAGTTCTTTCTCCCTCAGTTCCCAAAATATTTTGGAAAGTGCAGTTTGGAATTTTAATTTTGGGTTGGAAAATGAGTGCCGATGGGATTACAGACGTTTCTTTTATTACCCCGTGGAAATTCCAATATAAATGTTGTGATTGTTCTTGTTCTCTTTAGGGTAAATAGTTGCCTGGTAAATTACATTAGAGGCTCTGTATTTTCCTTCTACAGGACAGAGTTCACCATTTTTACAATTACATGGGATATCCATACTAAGTGAATTGTTGATGCCATAGAATTTATTAAGAACAACTTTATTATGTGAATCAATAATTTTATACATATTATTTGTACAAGAATAACTTATTTTAATCGTTTTTCTATTGAAGGCACCACTTAGAGGGTGGATATCTTTGAAATGTTTGTTTATAAGTTTTAAGAACACTTATCCTATGTTAATTTTAGATAACCTACAGAAGAGGGGGTTGAGCGATATTACATTTCTTTTTCTATTTCTACGCTTACTACTATTCGTATTTACATTAGCGTTATTCGTAAGGTTCAAATACGAAAGTTAAGTTTTAAAATTAAATATATACGTATATGAGAGAGAAAGAGAGAGAGAGAGAGAGAGAGAGAGAGAGAAATAAACAGAAGGAAAAATTTATACGTGTATATATATATGCCATAAAATTATATGTTTAGACTATAGAGGAATGTATTTTTGCTAAGAAAATAACTATATTATTGAATGTTCTTCCGTGTTACTAGTTTAATTGTCGCTCATGTATTTTCAACTTGCTCTTCTTAATGAAGGTATGAGAAAATTCAGATTGATTCACTTTTTATAATCATCACACACCTATCTGTCTTAGAGACATTAACCACAGTAATTGTCAAAATTAAATAGAATAGCATTGGATTTATTATTTTCTTTCTTAGTTGTTCTTGATTATTCCAGTAGTATTCTGATTTTAGTCGTGCTATTATTTGGGTAGCATCGACTCTTTTTCAGATTTGTAAATCTTCCAATCGCTGTGTAAACCTCTTTAATACTGTCTCAAGTGCTGTAATAATTCCACAATGTTTACATTCGTCATGCAAAGTTCAAGCTATTTGTCCAACTCTTTTATCTTTTTAATTCAGTCTGACCTGCTGACGCGATTTTCTGGCTCAAATTGGATGGTCTAAGTTAATGTACTCGGATGTCATAAAATTATTTGTAAAGAATCAGAAGGAACTCAAAACAAAGTGAAAAACTACGGCATGAAATCAAAATGGAATTTGAACACCAGAAAAGAGCAACATTAGTAATTCACGGAGGAACACCTGTGACAATTAGCCAAACTGACAGACTTCATGACAATAACAACCAGCGCACGTGACGCGCAGGACCGTGGTAATAATAATCAGTGAATGTAGCAACTGGACACAAAAGTCGTCATGACAAGGCGAAGACATTCATATATCGGGAACTGTACAAACGCATTGGGTTCAATCAATTAAACAAAGGGCATCAACACAAATTAAAAACAGTTATAGAAAACAAAATCACGAAATACTTTGAGATTTTGACGCCAAAACCTACCACCCCACCAAAGTAATAATACTGAATCTATAAATAAGAGAGAAACTATCTTGTTAGATCGTGGACGTGTCTGTGCCAGCAGATTGCAGTGTACATAAAGGACCTTGCTCGGGAGTTTTGATAGAAAAACCTTGATGAAGGACCTTGCTCGGGACTTTTGATAGAAAAACCTTGATGAAGGACCTTGCTCGGAAGTTTTGATAGAAAAACATTGATGAAGGACCTTGCTCGGGAGTTTTGATAGAAAAACCTTGATGAAGGACCTTGCTCGGAAGTTTTGATAGAAAAACCTTGATGAAGGACCTTACTCGGGAGTTTTGATAGAAAAGCAGTGCATATAATAGTATAAACATTTGGAAATATGTCAAAAACACTGGAATTGTGATTGGATGGGGTAGAAATTCGAGGAATGGTTAAAGCTGTCTAGATTGCAACATTACTTGTGGTGTCTACGAGGACAGTGCTAGATAAGATTTGCTGACACTTACTCTTTGGGACTTTGATGTATTAACATAACTGAATATAGGTCAGAAAGCCAGATTAATAGTCGAAAACTGGAAATGAGAAGAAGAAACGAAACTAAAATTAGAATACTAAGAAGACTTTCTGTCACTTAAACTTCAATGTAAGTCATTCGGGTGTGAAGATCCAATAATAATAATAATAATAATAATAATAATAATAATTCGCATGTATGGCTTCACGTCAGCAATTATACAAATTATGTAATTACAAGAAGCTGCTGTGCCCAAACCAGCGCTTATTACTCTATTTTTCAAATCTATCTATCTATCTATCTATCTATCTATCTATCTATCTATCTATCTATCTAAGAGTGAGACAAGTAAGTGTAAGAAATGTCATTTGTTTTTTTTTTGTTTTTTTTTTGTAGGTGGAGTTAATCTTCGTCATTTTTGCTCCCCCCTTTGTTGTCTTTAGCTGTTTGTCATTTAATGGGCGGTGGACGTCAGGTTATTGTCTGCGTGCACTCACCCGTGTGCTTTAAATCAGTCTATGTACGGGGCACGGGTCTGTTTAAAACTCTTTGTACAATCTTTATACGCGAGTCGCGTGTGTATAAACAGAAGATAGAAATGGACAGATAGAGAGAGAAAAGACTGACTGAGTGTTTACTTGAAAATTAGTCAATATTTCCTACCCCTACTACACAAATCCACATAAAATCGAGATCAATAAATTCAAGATTTTACAGTTAGTCATATGCGGCTTTCAAAATAAATATTCGATTATTTGCATGTGTGAAGTTTGTGTCTGTCAACACTCAACAGTCAACTTGATTAACGTAAAAAAAAAAAAGACAGCAGCTCAACTTTTTAAATTTAACTGTCCGAGAGCCTGTGCATCGTTATGAGTTGTAAATAAATGCATGACACGTAAATAAATGCCAACAAATATGTGTGCATGCTTTGACTCACACATTTCCACAAACGAAAACATAGAAAAGCAGCAGATTCTTAAAAAAAGTAATAATTTTTTATTGTTGGTTGGAATTGAAGCATGGGCAGTGGATTTATTCGAGTTAGAGAACAGAGTGTGTTTAAGAACTTCCGTTTCTATTTGATTAAAAAAAAACAAAAAACAAAACAAAAAAAAAAAACGAAAAACAAAAAAACAAAAAAACAAAAAAAAAAACGAATTCTACAGTCACGTAGCATAGATTTCGTTTTTCGAGCTGTCTGTCATGTATCACTACTATAACTGATAATACGCGTTGTTTTGTTGTTTTTTTCTCCGCAGAAAACGCTTCATGTGTATTTCTTTTCTTCTCTCTTTGGTATTCATGCATCTATCTCTATCTATACCAACCCATTTTTGTAAATGTGAGAAAAATAAAAGCACCTATGTGTGTATGAAAGAGAAAGAGAAAAATGGCAAAAAGAGAGGGGAATAGAAGACAAGGGAGACGTAAGATGAAAGTAGGCAGAGGTATAATCGTGGGGGCGGTATTACAAGGAGGAAGGGAAAGAAAATGAAGAATATTTTCGGTAGGAGGCAATCAGTAATAAAAACAACAATCAAAACTTAGTTCGTACTTATTTTTCTTTCTTTCTTCATCGTTTTTTGTAAAATTTTCTTTTTCACTTTGACTCTTACGTTCAGTTGTGTATAAATAAAGGCAAATCTCTTTCGAGGCTAGTTGGAGACTTCCTACAACGAACTTCAACACAATCTAACCCGCTTTATTTATTTTACAAGAACAATATAAGCAAACAAGTGTGACTACTTTCTTTGAATTTGTCCATTGTTAGACCCAACCAAATTTTACCAATAATTCGGAAATACTACTCTGTCGGGAACTGAACTTCCAGTTCTGCCCGTGGTTAACCAATCATTTTTTTTTATCTTTTTAGTTGGAAATTTTATCTTTAGATTAAATTTACAAGAATAACGGAAAAAAAATCAAGAAACGTAGTTTCATTTTGGTGATGTTTAAAATATTACAAAAGGAAAATTTGGAGTGTGAAATTTAAAAGAAACGGAGCTAAAAACAAACAAACAAAAATACATCAAAGTAAATGAATAAATAGAACGAAATAGCGAGTGAGTGATAGGTACAAAATACAAAACATTAATATTTTTTAAAAAATTCTGCAAAAAGAATTGGGCAAGTTTCCTTTTATTGAATTCTGAGACTTGTTTCTCCCATGGCTGTAATCATCTCAACATTTTGATAACCAGATGTGAATTGTTTAAAGAATCAAAATGAAAATGTCTGCGATTTATATTTGTATTTTATGTTCTGTCTTCACTTTGGTAAGTTTTTGAATTTCGTTCTTTTAATTCATTTTAATTCCCGTTTTATTTCCTATAAATTTCTTCTACATTATTTAAGGACGAAGTGAGAGTTATGTCCTTTACTATCAGACCACATGTTGAGATTTTATGCACCAGAGTGCCAATTGTTTTTCTTTGAATTTCTATATTTCTCAATTGAGCTAAATAAATTTCCTATACAAGAAATACAAAAATAGTTTATAGATAAAGTCATTATTAATTTTACTAGAAGAAAACTGATATCCTGGAATAATGGCATTTTTCTTTTAGTGATTCTCATTTATGTGACAGTAAATTTACACTGTTTGTCGAGTGGATCCCACCGACAACTGATTGCAGTCATTCAATATTGACTATTAAAATCAGCTATGGTCACCTTATTTAAAATCAACATTTTCATTTTTCTTCTGCCTCACGAAGTCAGTAGAAAAAAAAAGTGAATTCAATTAGCCCAAGCCATTACATTTATCTTGGAGTTAGTTCCAGAAGTACTTGTAAAATTCAGAAGATCGGCAACTTTGATAACTGGGAACAATTTAATTCTAAATTATTGAAGTCTTTATTTATTTATTTATCAGTTTTTTTTATATCAATGAAATTATATTTTATCAACTCATATTGGTGATATAGGATGAATACATTTTGATAAAGAATATATATATATATATATATATATATATATATATATATATATATATATATATATATATATATATATATATATATATATATATATATATATATATATATATATATATATATATATATATATATATATATTAGAATGGATATGAGTTTGTAACGCTGGGTTTCACGCTTCAGTTTGTCTGAGGATCGCATAAGCGTGAAAACTCATATTCATTCTACTAAATATAGCACTGATATTGAGCGCTTTCCAATAAGCACCGCACATATATAAAATATATATATAGAAATTATATCTATCTATCTATCTATCTATCTATCTATCTATCTATCTATCTCTCTCTCTCTCTCTCTCTCTCTATATATATATATATATATATATAGCGCGAGGGAGTGAATATATATAGGTCTTCTTTCATGCACATATTCACACACATTTATCTAATTAGACGCATACAGAGACACAATAGCACATACGAGGAATACTCCAAAAGTATTGCCTCCGATTTATTTTTACGTAAACTGCAACAGATACAGGGAAGAGAATAACATTTGGATAGAGCCTGTTTATTATTATTTTTTCTACACGCTCATTTCGTAGATTGACAAGGTATGCATGGTTGCCCTTTAAATTTCCTTCTCACACACACATTGTTGTCACAGCTACTGAAGCACAGTATTCGCCAGATGTGTAACACAGGTGGCGAATAATGTGCTTCGACACCAAAATTCAAATTTTAAATACTAAGCATTTTAGAGTTCATTAAAAACGCCTAAAATTTTAAATATTTAGAGGCAGCTAGCTATATATATATATATATATATATATATATATATATGACTAAACAATAAAATATATAAATACACTTTTATATGCACAAATATTACGTAAGAAACAAAACCTTAACATTTACACACATCTATTTTATGTCTTCTTGTTAAAATTGATTTCATGTTTTTTCTAGAAACCTTTTTTCTAAACGTAACCATTAATTAAAAATATATTTGAAACTTCAACATTTTGAAAGGTCATCACCTTAGTTTTGTATTCGTAATTGATGCCTTCGTAAATCTTTATTGACTTTAAGAAAGTGTCACTGAAATTAAAAAGGGCATTAACATTTAATATTTAACTTTGAATTTCGTCATTTATTTAAAATGGAGCAAGTTTTGTGCGTCCGGTTGGAGTTCACAAAGTAATAAAGCTAACGGATAAAAAAAAATGTTAGCTTGAAACAATTTATTTTCAAAACCGGCAAGTACTCTCCACTTAAGAGATTAACTCCAAACTGTGGTCATACTTTTTAATAGTCATTACATTTATGTACTAGTAAAAAGAACACAGTAATTTTCTTTCTACTTTTCTTTTCTCTAAATATACAGTTGATTGAAAACATAATTTGTTTTGTTGCAACTTTATTTTACAAGCTTGTAATATACGTCATAAAAGATATAACACACTTTTGGAATACAAGACTGATGCTGAAGGGGAATGGGCTTTGTAAGTATGGAGTATGCAGATGAACTGCTGTCTTAGTGAGAGAAAAAATTTACAAGATTCAACTCAACACCTGTTTCTTATTGACTCTTTAAAACAAATTCATTTCACCGTGTTTCAGAATATTTGTACACTTAACGTGGACAAATATTTAAAGATAGCTTTAGCAAAATTCATATTTAATTTGAATTAATTAGTATTCATTTGGATATAATGACAGATTTCTAGAAATGGTCTCTGAGAATATGCAGAGAATATTTGTTTTCATCGCTTTTAGGTAAAATTACAAAGTTCATGTAAGGAACAATACTGGATTTAGGCAAGTACATCCGAAATATAGTAAAATCTATGAATGAGCCTAATTTCTGTCAACTTGTTGTTCTTTAATGTATTTAACTGTCAGGTGGCAACAAAATAAATGGTCGTTTTGACCCACAAACTTAAAAACACGGTTCAAACATAATTTTTAAGAATTTTAACAGAAGGTTGACAAAAATCAAGGAAAACAGAAGGTTGACAAAAATCAAGGAAAACAGAAGGGTGACAAAAATCAATGATAGTCTGAAAATTGTCGAAATGTATTTTCGACCTGGTTCATATTGGTGTAAAGGTATTGGTACGTGTCTGCATTTAACGTTATGACAGTAATTGAAATTGAAATGACAGGAAAGATTGAATAAGATTTTGATGCTTAACTGATCAATTTCACTAACCACTTTTTAAGATGAGCTTTTGTGCTCTCCTGCGGTAGACACATTTCTATTCATTACTGGCGGTGAAAATGTTTTCAATTTTTCATGCACAATTTCTAAATCACGACATTACGACTCTACTGTGAAGGTTTGACAATGTAGCAAGATGCTGTAATTAAGTGATTCAAAGAAAGATGAATTTTTGATTTTTAATAGGTAATTGAATTAGTATGAAAATATAGATTAATATGAAAGAAAACAAAGGCATGAAACCTATAAACAAGGATCAAAATAAGTAGAAGCAGTTATTCAACCCGTTAACAAAATCTCAGATGTAATTGCACCCATATTTATTGATCAAATATAAACGAATACGATTTTGCAGTATTAGGAAACGATAAGAGATTTTGTTTCTTTTCACTAAGAGTTTTCGAACTTGGACTGGTTATATGAAGATATAAAGATCATCAAAAATGAATATACTTTTAACTTTTCCTATAATATCACATGTAAGTATTGTCAAAAATATATGCTTCCATGCTTAGCTAAAACACAGGAAAGTCAATTTGTTAGTTTTCTTGTTTTTCAAGTTTCAAATAGAAATTGCTTGATTAACAGTTTTTGCTTTTGAATTAACTGTTTTGAAAAAAAATGTTCAAAATCAGACATTATTTACTTTGAAATTTTTGTATCGTCAATAATCAATGTTAGGTTCCACACAGTCTAACATTCATGCTTAAAATAGGTTTTACTCATGTTAGTTAAATCCAGTCGAAAGATCTTTTCCTATTTTGTTAAGTGCATCGTTTGAATATATGAGTCGTACCTTTTATTCCGAATCAAAAAGTCTCTAAGCGAAATATATATGATGATCTTTTTGTTATTAGCATCTCATTACAGCAATGTTTATCTTTAAATTATTTCTTTTCTCAATCGTAGTAGACAGTATTTCTGGGGAAGTGTGTTGAAACGAGAACGTTTCACCGTCTCTGCTTTACTTCTATTTAAATCTTCTTTTAGCTCTTAAATATTCATTTATTTTAAAATGAACACTGAAAAGCGATGAAATGAAAAATTGATAGTCATAAAATAAGTGACAGAAATGTTCTCCTCCCAAAAGTGATATTTTTGTATATTGAAACCATTAATTATGATAGCATAGACTGTTGACCTAATGTTCTGAGAACAGAAATCATAATGAAAAACTCCAGAATTATAGCCTTGCACCAGACTTTGATTTTAATAGAAGTACATAATATTTAGATTGGTATAATGATGTAGCAAGCTAAATCATGATATTAATTTCGTATGTCTAGACATGCAAATAAAGATGAACTTAAATTGCTTAATCAGCATTATTCTTGTTGGGCTGGATTAATGCAATATGGGCTTACGAGAAAGCTTAGTTTTCTTTTTAAATCAAACAAATGCCGACTGAACGAACGGTTTTCTTTTATTTAATGAGAGGATAGGTGACGGTCCAAAATATGAGGATGCAATTTAGACCGTGCAAAGTAAAACGTAAATATTTAAAAATTGGAAAGTAATGACAGTAAGATAATTCAGCATCTACTCATTTGTGTAGTGATAAATCAAATCATTTTTCAAGTTGGATTTCTTTGACCGACTTTGAATTAGTAATTACCTTGACATTTTCATTCATGAAATAATGTACTTGCAAGTATTGTGTACACTTGAAAACTTCGTAGTTTTTCAGGTGGATACGGATATATTTTTCTATGATATTTAACAGATTATCTTTTTAGAATTTCTAACTCGGTTCATGCACATGATTATTGGCTTACCAAATCGGTGCGTTATCTCAAATATACTATGAATAGCTTGTCAACATTAAATATCACTTTTAACATTCTGAAAAGTCGTATATTATTTCGTTCTTATATAATTTCCTCGTGTATTGTCATTCTTGATTGGTCACTTATTCTATTAAATCATCTAAAGTATTTTTTGTTCTATCATTAGAAGCATTTGGTTTTTAAGTAACTTCATTAAAAATCATTGTCTTCTGATAACTGACATTGTGTATATATATATAAAATATTAAGATATTATATTTCTTGATTCTAACAGTGACGTTGGAAGAAAACAGTGTTCAGTATATAATACATCGAACATATTTTCTTCCATCTTCACTGTTGCTTTTCACTTCATGTGCACATTAAAAAAAAATGAAAAGAACAAAAAATAAGATTTGCAGTTTATAAAGAATGATCGAAAGTGGATTGATAAATTTGCTGAAGATTCCTCCACAGTCGGGTGGACCAATTTCAGTTGTTATCAATCAAATTATTATTTAATCAGTGTTATACAACGTAGCAGGTAAGCAATATACTTAATTACGCAGTGAAAATCATTTGCACCAACCTGTTTACGTTAGTCGCTTTGGTGTATGGTTTTCACATAAGACAAACAAAAAAACGTGTGTGGGGGAGTCTACTGGATTGTGTTTCAGTGTGCAATTCGCTAAAACAAGTTTTGGTGATTGATAAAACGTGGATACTTTACAACATGTAATGCAAGAGATTGCGGGGTAAGCGAAATGAGACACCTCTAACAGCACTAAAGGCTGTCTTCCCAAAATGTTTGTCTATATAATAGATTGAAGAGAAGTCTTCTGATATAAACTTTCGAAGGAATAAACGATTTGAATATGTACTGATTCCAGTTAGAACGAGTAAAGACAGCAAATAACGAAAAGAGAACAAAAATATTCCAAGTAACATAGTTTTCCAAAAGATAAACTATATGATTATTTTCTGTCTAGGTAAAAATTGCCACAATTTGAATACGAAGTTTACCCTCATCCATATTATTCACCAGATATTGCACGTTTGGGGTATTATTCATTCTATACTTAACAGAATTCTTTGTTTAAAAAGAAAACATTCTGGAATATTATAAATCAGCCAGATCAGTTTTCCACTAAGAAAATTCTGGCAGGATGACGATATGAAGCTGTAGGAAATTTGACAGAATAAGGACAAAACGGCAAATATCTTATGCAATAATGTTAATGACGGAAAAAGTTCTTTTTCTTTCATAGACCGAAAAGAAATATTTATGGACATTCAATATTTAACGAAATTATACCTTTGTTACTGTAAGTTTCAAAAACTGAATAATACGATAGGCACGTCGATTTCTTGGTGATTTGTTGTAAAATGTTTATGTATTTTCATGAGTAATTAATTAAGGACTAATGTCTTAACTTGTTAATTTCTTTGATTCAAACCTATTCAGTTTGGTGTGCTATTCTGATTTATAATCGAAATTCGTAGAAAGTAAAAATGAAACTTTATAGGAATAAAACCAAATATTTCTACAGAGAGTGGAAACTGTAGACAGAGACATATTTTGTAATCGTCCTATAAAACAACATGTCCGTAAATTTAACAAAGTAAATATAAAAACATAAGATAAACAAATCATACATTTTCGTTCGGAAGTAGCTTGCATTGGCATATAGTATGTGGTTGATTTACTTTTTCCTTTAAAGCAGGGTTTAATAGTTAAAATCTTGCAGTAAGATGATATCTATATCACTCGATTTCTGTATTACGTCTCGTAATACAGAAATCGAGTGATATAGAGCTAAAAATATGCTTATTCTTTTTCGAATGGTATATGTTATATTGCTATGCAGTTAAAAAATCTTCTAACGCAGATATGAAGGTTATTTGTTCCTACAACCGATAAAAGAGGATATGAAACTATAATAGAAAGCTCTCAAATTTTCATTCAAAAATACGAAAAAAAAAAAAAAAAAAAAAAAAACAAAAAAAAACAAAAAAACAAAAAACAAAACAAAAAAACGACGTTGTCTACATATAAGCAAATATTTGTTTTACTTTTTTTTTATATTGAATTTATTGACTGGGTTATTCTTTTCGACAAATCCTAAGCAGTTCATCTGTTTTACGCATCCCTTTTTTAGGATGTATTTCCCTTATTTACAGGCATGAATGTTAAGAATGACTTTGCTGACCTGGTATTTGGAGTAGTGCTTTAAAAATTACAATCGAGCCCAGTGACAGTATGTCTGCATGCATACACATTATTTTGTTACTGGAAAAAGGGATTTTACAACTACAAGCTTAAAATGATTATTTTAGTCAGTATTTCCTTAATGGCAAATGACCATTTCCTCCATTGCTGTTGCTAATGCTGTAAATTCCAGTTAGTAATGTTTTACGAAATGGTTAATATTTATAAATAACAGAACAGTGGCTTTGGTCACAGAAAATAAAATGTTTATTTCCGTTTAAGATGTACGAGCAAGCAATATAAATGTACTCTTGATATGAGCATATGTATAATTTAATTTGAATCCATATCATTTAGATTTCACGGACTTTTTCACAAATAGACTGAACACACATGAGGATATTGTCAAGTTGTCCACCCAGAGAACCTCAAATCTGTTACTGAGAGAATTAACTCATTCGTACCTACTAAAAATTATTTTCTTTGCATTTCCAATTTTAGTTTTTAGTTATTTTTATCTACTCCAGCGTTGTTTTATGCGTGTTCTCTGTGTGTGTGTGTGCGCGCGTGTGTGTGTGTGTGTATGTGTGTGTGTGTATGGGCGCACGCGCGCCAAGTGTTATGCAACCAATGTTTTTGAAGTCATATCTCCACCCCAAAACCTCAGGATGAACTTTTTGAGGTAAACAGAAAACAAATAATAAGAAAAATTAAAAGAAGAAAAACTTATTGCCTACAGATGGAAAACATTAACACTGAGGAAAAACAAGATTTAGGACATTTTTTCTTATAAACTCACACATGCGTTTTTAATGAAAATAATAAGTTAGGTGCTCGTAGCGAAGAACAGCACTCAGTGTTCGAGTCCCCCTCCCCGTAAAGAAAATAAAAAATATAAAATTTAAAAGCCAATTAATATTTTTTACACATTAATTTGTGCATTTTATTTTCATTGAATTATTATTATCTCTGACTACAAAGCTAATAATTTATTTGATTGTACTAGAAATCAAGTTAGAGCAATTCTTTGTAATACGCCCGTACCTTCTTCAGTAGTAGAGTCATATGCATAGTCCCCAGTCATTTTCGGGTTTCCTGATTAATTGGATATTTCGTTTTTTGAGGACATTCTTGGTGCTGCAATAATGATTGCAGCACCAAGAATTACCTTCATGCTTGACATTTTCTCCAGTTCCCCTTGCCATTCGATTTTTTTTTACCCATAGTCGACTGGATCAGCGAAATACACTGACAAATTTATTTCCCTTTTGGTTCACATAAATTAGATCCTATCTAACCTAGATTAATTGGTTCGTTTGAATTTCAAAGACACAAAGGATTTTTAATGGCAGCTTCTGGTTTGTGCATATCTCACAGGTTTGTATTGTCGCAATTGTACAATCCATAGTGGATAACCATTCTCAACTAGTCAAGATGATGTTATCTACCTTGCAGAATTTGTTTAGTAGTTGCTTGATGGTTTCATGTTCACACCCTATGACTGATTGTTTATTGATAGAGATTAAGTGACAGAAAGTCTCCTCACTATTCCAGCACTCTCCTTACTATTCTATCTGTCGTAGTCTGTATGTTCTTTAATCTTTGAATTGTCACTTCTTAAAATGTTTTCGCTCGACATTTTGGGAGCGTTCCAAGTGTTCCAAAAATAATAGGTACAACTGGCATATTCCATATTTTTCCCTTTTTTGCGAGGATTGAAGTTCGTTCAACTTTTCGCATTCTTCCAATTTTTATCTGTAGCTTATTGAAACAGGGATATCTATTGTCAGACAATTTTTCTTTTTGGTTTACGATAACTAGTCTCCTGGCGAGGATAATCTGTTAGAATTACGAACTTACAGCGTTTTTTCTAAGACAGCTTCTAGTCTGAGTAAATGCCATGTTTATTTTTGTTATTCTTTCTCGACCAATTTGCTGGATTCACTTATTATATGATTGGTAACCTTTTTCTTTCTTTCTTTCTTTCTTTCTTTCTTTCTTTCTTTCTTTCTTTCTTTCTGCATTTATTATTCTTCTGCGACTTATCTATAATGTTATTGTGATACGGTCTATGTAAATAACATTTTGGTAATTTCTTTCAAGAGCAAATAATCTATTTGAATTCATCCGGTTCACACCGCTTCCCAATCATTTGAACAGGAGGAGTATCCCTTGTTCCCAGTTTAGGATTGGGTTTCCGGTTGCTTCTAAAGTCTTTTCAATCTCTTTCACTCCCAGTAGTCCCTTGCATCTTAGTGGCATTGTCACCTTGCTTGGGGCGAATTGATTAAAAAAATAAAAATAAGTATGCGGTTGTTAAAATTATAAAAAAAAGTGGGTTACAAACAATTAAATGCCAACATTTAGGGTATTAATTATTTAAATGCAAAATACTATTCATTTATTTTATTTAATTAAACGTTGACTTAATTCGGCAGAATCTCTCTTCTTATACTAGTATAAGAAGATAAATTCTGCTGAATTCTGCCACGGACTTTCTAAAATAACATGAAAACGCATTTAAAACAATTAAATGCATTCTTTAAACTTAAATTTCGGTTTTATTTGAAAGATAAGAATGGCCTAATGCTAATCAGAATTAAAAGAAATTTAATTTATTTATATAAATAAACGTTTTAGGTATTTTGAAAAAACATCGGTGCTTTTCTGGCATTGAGCAGCTATTGCATACGAAAAATGTAAACACTACATTTAAAATCTAATATTTGTCCTAGAGATGTGTTTCAAAGTAAATTAAAGACTTAATTAACTGGATTTTCTAAAAGTAATGCTTAACTTTTATATTTAAAACAAAATGAAAATAACGTTTCATTTACACACGATAACCTGTGAGGTCAAAGAACAAAGAAGAAACTCAGTAATTCTACCCCTATCTAAATACACAAAAATAACTGAACGAGAGATATGAAATTAGATTAATATCATAATGTTATACATCGTTGTCAGTCAAAGTGAGAAATCAAAATTAGGCCATTTTTGCACATCACAACATAATCTAACAGTTGCTAAAAAAATAATTAAAAAAATTATCCCTCTTGAAAATGACATTAAATTTACATATTTTAATTCTTCAAACAAAAGATAAAATAAAAGAAACCCTTGTGTCAAACAGCAACGGCATGAATTTCGGAATCGCAATGCAAAAATCATCAAGAATAGTTTATTTCTGTCGGGTACTTAAGGAGTTTAAGGTTCTGCACTATTTGAAATCCTTATATTTACTTATTTTATTCTTTGACAAATATTTTGTCATTTTGTTAAGTTTTATCTGATGGTTCTGTCATCTCTATGAAAAGTTATTTTTTCTTTTTAGACTTCAATCAATATATTCTCTTTCTATTAACATTTAAATGTGAGTATCATTGGTAAAGTTTCAAAGAATAGTGACGTCATGGCATTCTTCGCGTTTCAGTATGTGGTACATTGAAATAAGAGGGTGGGCTGACTATGAAGGAATGATGCTAGAGCTGTGAAACCTTGCATGAATTAATTTCAGCTTTTCTTATTAATAATTGAATTGTTTCTTTCCCGGTAAACTGACTTTAAAGAAGACTTCAACTAGCAGCGACTTCTCTTGAAAATGGACAAAATTTGGCATCGTGGTGTTATCAAAAAGGGTTTAGCCCCTAAGGAGATTCATGTTAACGGGGTTTCTGCATTAAGGGATGACGGACCAGCTTTTTTTGTTTCATCAGGACAATGCCATACAATGGCTGCTTTGCGTGACTGTGACTTTGAACTAGTTGATCACCCCTCCCTATTTAACGGATGTTCATATCATGATAATCCATATCATCTCTCTTTTTTACAGTAAGTTTCACCCTGTACAAGGCCCGGGGGGGGGCAATCGAAGTTGAGTGTTATGATAAGGGATAGTTTATATGGATAAGAGGGGAAGATAAACGGTTGCCTCTAGACTTGAACAGATTCTGGTTCTCAACATGAAAAAAACATTTGGCTGGCAACTAGTATCACAGTGATGATGACGTCATATCTGCTGTTGATGACGTTAATAATAAGATAATCAGTGATAATCTTTTACAACTTCGTACAGTTGTTTTTCTATTTTTGATTTCTCACTGGCGATGGTTCGAGGTAATGCTTTCTCCATCATTGCGGCTAGCAGAGGATAGAAAAAAATTGTTTATAGTTACGTTGTTCTGGAATTGTCATCAATGGTCAACTGAACTTGTTTTGTTTCAATAAATTTTCACGATATTGTTGTGTAAAAAAAATCAGTGTCTTCTTTGAAAAGTCAGATGTCAGTTCACGTAGAAAGGAACAATATAGTTATTAATAAGAAGAGTTAAAATTCTTGAAAGATTTCAGCTCTACCATAACTCCTTTATAGTCAACCTATGAACTTTCCAGCCCACCCTTATACTGATATCGTCCAATGAATATATTATTCAATCTTATAAGGCCGATCTCTGTATTCCATCGATGTCTAACTTGGCACTAAGTGTTCAAGAAACTCAGTATTTTGTTTACATAGTCTAAATAATACGTCTGTACCATTCTATTTTTTTAAAAATAAATTTTCATTGCAGTTCGTGTTAAATAAGCTTTGGTCCAGAGTAGCCATTATAAATACCCATGTTTCTGCTTTTACATCTGTTATTTTCAGCCACCCACGAAAATGTGTTTATCTGCATCGACGATTTTTATCTCTTTCCTTCACACTGGTGTTTAACTTATTTAGATATTCATTGATTACTTTATAAATAGAGAAGTGTTTGTACGTTTTATGATTCCTAACTAGTATTTATTATTATATTACTATAATTAGTTTTAATGGATTTGTTTTGGGTCACCATTAATAATGATTCAGATTCTCTTTTCCGATTTTTCTTTTACAATTTCGTACAGTTGTTTTTCTATTTTTGATTTCTCGTTTCGGACGTTCTGTTTCCTCTATTTTTTTATAACTTCGGATTACGTTGTTCTCAAATCCTTTCATAGTTGAATAGACGCAGTTTTCACTGCTTATGTTGCCTCCTCCTCAATGTTTTTTAGATATCGTCTATGGACATTCATTTTTGAAATTGATGATTTATCAATTTCCTGGTTTTTCGTCAAACTTTCTCACTTGTAAGACGGGCCCTGAATATTTCACAATAGATAATCCACATATTAATTCTTTTGATCAAATTTCTGCTGCTGATTTAACTTTATTTATTCTGCGCATTGACTTTTCACACCAGTACTAACTGATTGGCTACATTGGAACTAAACTGTCATCAAGTCTCCTCAGTAAACCAGTACTCTTCTCAATATCCCTGTTGTTTTAATGTTGTTGGATCATTCCAAAAAAAATGTACAGTTTATCGCATCTATTCCCTAGACTCTTCGGGATCGGCCTAACCTTTTGGTTAACGAATTATACGACTGACACCTTCATGTTCCACAATTCCTCAAGTCTCTTATCTATCGTTTCACTTTCTTTCTGTTCTATTCTATGGTCAGCGAATTTCATTCTTACTTCGACTACATTTGGTCTTCTAGGTGATCAGCTTGAATGACCCAGTCCAAGAGATCCAAGAGGATGTGATTCATTTACTGAATTGAGTTGTATGCTCAAAACAGTTGTTTGCACAGTTCTCGATGAATCATCTTTCTCACATAATCATATCTATTCTTGTATTATTTAAAATCTAGTTTGCTACATTTGATGACCATGCGGGTGATCTTTTCAATTGCTCACAAGGCACATAGGCTATCTCACCGTGATACAAACTTCATTTCTGTAGTGTTGGTTATTTATTTTAATTTTACTATTTTATTTACTTGGTTATTTATTTTATGTAGTTGTAATTGTATCATTTTCGACTGCTATTTTAATTCTTATATAGTTCCTATGGCAATGTTTTGAACTGCTGTTAAGAGTAGTACTGTTACCTTTTTCAGATTTCCATCGCCTACAATTGTTCTTTTCTATTGATCTGTTACGGCTTCGAATTGTCTTCTGAAATTTCAATATAATCGTTTATATTTAAACTTTTCCCAGCGCTTATTGAATTTCTATTCCTTCTGTCTTTTTAGTGCATTTCTTTAGTTGTTTTCTCTTGTTTTACACGTCTCTTGATCACGGTGACAACACATTAACTATCCTTTACATTCTTTTCTTTTAATATATTACCATCAACATCATTTCTTGAGTTTAGAATTACAATCAGTTTTCTTGTTTTATGATTCTGATTCCTATGTTCGTTTATTGTTCAACTCAAGAATGATCAGCTAGATTACATTAAAATTGAAACAGCTTAGGATTATATTTCTGTCATACACTGTGATTTCCAGTATTTTTCATGTCCTTCTACGGTAAGCGTACGAAGCACTTTTGAAGCTATTAAGAATACTTGGCGGCGACTTGGTGGGGTGCGATTCCTAATTGTTGGTCATTGTAAGCCTATATGTTGTGAAGGAATACTATGAGTATAAAACAGAAGCTAAGAACTTTGAGAATAGAAAAATGAACTCTATAATATTTGTATATATTTGTATATAGTGTAAGTTCCTATACATTGTCTTTTAGCTAATGAAAATCAAAAAGGCTGTACAATGTTCAAGAAAAGTATTTTTCTAAGAATTTTCTTTGTTTCATTGTATAAGAGTCTCCTTTATCACACATTTGGACGGTTAAAGAAGTTAAACTAATAAAAACTTCAATAAAATGAACTTTAAAGTTTATTCATGCCTATGTATCTATTTTACCTGTATCTATCTGGACGAGAATCAGGTTCTTCTCCGCTGCTTTGCAAGAGTGACCGACTGCCAGATTATTTAACAAGCAGATTTCTATCTCTACTAATGTAGACTTATTCGTATCTACTTGCTTGGTTTTGTCTGATCTAGCTGTATAGCATTTGTTATCAAAAACAAAACAGAAATATATATATATATATATATATATATATATATATATATATATATATATATATATATATATATATATATATATATATATATATTATACTTTAAAGTATAATATATAAGAATAATCCTCATTATAACCAAAAACGTTTGCGGCTTCTCTTTTCTTTTAAAAATATACACCTTTCTTTCGTTCGTTGGAACAATTATATATATATATATATATATATATATATATATATATATATATATATATAGTAATTAATGTGCCCTTGTGCATCAGAACCGCGTACATAGTTAATGAAATTATAGCTTAAATATACTGCATTTTATATAACGTTAGTACCAAAATCTGTTTTCGTACACTTGACACAATTCATTTTACGAGACAAGACCGTTTTACTTTGCCAATATTTCAATTTCAATTCGTGCCATCGAACCCCATCGAAAGGTGATTAGATGCACCAAATAACACAGCTGATATGCATTAATTAATCTTTTCATCTTATTCATATCCTGTCAATCCCTCTTTCTATAGAGAAGAACCCACCCTTTTTCACATAATTCAATTGCATACAATGTCCCAATCTCTTTTGTTACTGATAGTATATCTTTCTTTCTGAGCAAATTTCAATAGTTGATATTTCTTTTGAGAGCATCAAGTCTATGTATACTTGCTACTGCTGCTGATATCCTTCTATTAATATCATTTGAAGATTAATTTACGTTTCTTTTTCGAAACGCATCTCATACTAGCATCTATCAAGTTCAATATTTTCTCTCTTGGTATTTACGTTTCTTGTATGAAAATATAGGAGTTTTATTCATTACAAGAATAACCGACATAAAGAGAATCCCTTTATAGTAATTAAATATTTAATTATAATTTGGTGGTGGGAATTTAGCCTCAAATTCCCAGACATTATGTTTTTTTCATAAATCCTATTCAAAATTGTCCCTTTATTGCGGTTGGCTTTTAGTAGAAATTTCTCAAAGTGGAGATCAAATTCGTTTCTCACAGTTAACTCATAATTTCAATTCTTCATCGCCTAAAGCCGATCATTAAAGATCGGATAACAATTTGACCGAAATGTCTGAATATTTCGTCGAGGACTGTAGAGCAGATTGTGACTCATTGTTAATTATCTATTGCAAGTGTTGGATTTGGGGTAATTTTTAAAATGAAATCTTCATGAAGTTACCAGATGAGCCGATTAGAATTCTAGTTGAAAAATATTTGACACATGACATTACTACTTACCACATTACTACGTTTGTACAAACGAATTATAAAATTTCTTTGTTTTGTTTTCTCTTTCGTGCATAACCTAAAAGCAGTATTTATCTTAAATATATATTAACAGGATATTTATTCTCAACTTTTTCGTTTGTATAAATAGGTTTTTATATGCTAAGTTGAGATGTATTTTTGCAATGCAATATAATAATCAATATTTCATCGTCTCAAATCTGTTCTTATGCTTCCATAACTTGAACTCAATTATTTGGCCAAGAAAGGCAAGTGATGAATGTAAAGTTTAAATGGTATACAACATTCACTAAATTAAGAGACTTACGCAAATATCGAACATACAATCACACATAAAAAGGTTACACAATCTTGCAATGATAAAAAGGACAAAGAGCGTATGTTGTGTAACTGAAAATATTCTTGTCTCGAATGTCATTTATACTGAGTTTGATTCTTACCTATTGTCCTACATTTGACACTGAAACAGAATTTGTTTATAAAATAAACTAATCCTCATCAGCTGAAAGCATTAAACATTTGATTTACACTGCCCCGCACTTTATCCAGTTTTCTCTCAATCAATCAAAACTCTTCTAAAAAATACCGTTCAAAAAGAAGGTATATAATCTGTGGTTAGATAACTTGATGAAATCAAAGAACAGAAAGACGCGAGGAAAGTTTATCATGCCCGAGGCACTCCTCCAAATTCTAGATTTGGATGAAACGCAACAATGATAAACAATACGTTGAAAATTTCTACTTACTGTAAGTAGAATGATTTTATATGGATTTCCAAATTCCAACTTTTTTTCTTAACAATTAAGGAAAAGAATAAATATGGATTGAAACTGAAACCGCAAACATGTATATCATTGTGAACAGCATTGGTAATTTCCTTTATACTGTAGGCATAATTTCATTTTAATAAGAAATGCCGAAAATAGAAACGACTTTAGGAAACCATATAAGTCACTGCTTCAATGATTTAGTTTAACTCGTCAATAAATTTACCAAGTCATATTTTCCGATGATTACCTTATTTATGACACCAGCGTACAATGGAATTATCCCATTCTAAAAAAAAAATGTAAATATTTTGTAATTCTCGAGGCAGGCATTTAAAAGGCCTAAAATGTCATTAGTAGAAATTTGTATAGTAGAATATGATAGGTTTACTGTCATAATGAGTGGAAAATTGTTCAACTAGTATCGGCTAATCTGATAACTTTATAAAGATTTCATTTTAGAAATTGCCCCGAACAAACAATTGCAGGAGGTACATAATAGTAATGCTGGAGTTGATCTAATTAAGAGATTTATACATTGATTAATAGACAAATTTCAATCAATGCATTTTAACGATTTTCATAAATTATTCAAAAGCTAATTGGATAAGAGATCGTCTGATATAAGAAAAAAGTGTTTATATCTTTCATATAAGAGGATCAGAATGACAACATTCTTCTTTTGAAAGCAAATAAAAATAGTTACTAAAGTCTGAAGTACGGGATTTTCTAGAGCGTAAACTCTTGCACACATTTAAGGTAGGCATATCATTTTCTTATTTTCTCAGTAAATATAAAAAAAAATGACATACCCAACTTACCTGTGAGAAGCTATGGTTTGTAAAATCAAGTTCGTCACAGTCTGTCATAATTATTTATAATTGCATTCAAAAATACAAAAGTATGTATGAGTAGGATATAATGTTATATCATGGTATATATATATATATATATATATATATATATATATATATATATATATATATATATATATATATATGGTAGCGTAAGTAGTTGATCTTCCTATTTTTTTTAATATATATATCCCGAGATAAAATTATTGCCACAGTTTGATTTTTTTTTAAAATAATTACAAAGATAATTGAGTTGTAAAGATTTTCTGCAAAAAAGAGTTATCTATCTAATTTCGAATAATTGTAAAGAAAAAAAATAATTGTATGACCCAAACTGATGCCATGAAAATATTAAGTTAGTTATACATCCTTTTTATCTATAAGTTATTTTGTCTCATTTGACAATAATATATGCTTATCAGCAAATGCTAAACGTGTTCTCAAATGACTGATTAGTGCAGTAATAGTATTTTTGTCACTTTCATTCCAACGGCTTCCAAATTATCCCGGAGATCTTTAGTTATAATACTTGTATTATTTTAATGCAACATTATTTTCTCTTCTGTACAACTGTTTCTTCTTCTTACTACATCTAGCTTTATTTACAACAGTATTTTCTTTATTGAATTTTGATGCTGCAATTAGTTGATTTAGCGATATTAAACTGGTGTTCTAATTTCTAAGCTACTTTCATTTGTGTTCTTCATTATCCAGATATAACGATGTATAGTGTAATCATAAAAAGTTAAAAAAAGAACTCCACCGCAACATTTAGCCACATGGATTCGCTTGCAAGTTAAAATTGAACTGTCTACATTGCGTATGCAGTGTATATAAATCCTCATATTTCATTGTCAATAGTTGATTCAAATTAGCTAAAACAAATAAAATTCAAACTAAGGTTTAATCAACTCCATTAGTATTTTCGCCATACGGCAGCTCCTATTGGCAAAAAGTTAATATATTATGACATGAATAATTATTAAGAAATCACCAACCTAGATTTTTCTGATAAATAGAAAAATGGAAATAAAATAAATAAATAAAAATATTCGTGGGTAAGTGCTACTCTTGGGCCTATGCAAGCAGCCAGGGCTTGTGTAGATCTGTTTAGAGCTACCCGTTGGCGGATAACAAGCTGTTGTTGGAGAACAAGTTATAGGAGAAGGTATCTGTCTGTCGTGATAAAGGATACAACTGGAATTTTCCCTAGCTGAAGCGAAGAGCTGATTCGTTAGTCTCTCGTGAGGAAAGATAGATGATTTCCGAATTGTCAAATAAATATATTAAATATAATAATTCGGAACAAAAAGATGTTTTGTATTTCTTGATCAGCTATTCACGAGAAAGATGAAATAACAGTTGCATTACTAATCCAAGAGTCATACCATCCTGTGAACAATAGAGATATTCAGAAATAACTACATTAAAAACATAATGATAATGTTTGAAAAGAACTACATCCAAACTGAAAACTGTATTACAAACAACAGACTACAATGTAGTGTAGCATTCAAGCTTTCAACATTTGGGAATATTCAAAATATCTCGGTGATTATATATTTTATTATCGATTTCTATTATTCATCTACAAATAGGCTATTTTATTTTACGCCAAATTTGGTTTTTAAATGAATTTGAATAAAAATTGCTTATGAGAAAAGTGATTGTAAACTCAGTAGATCTAATAAGACAAGAGAATATAAAGAATTCTCAAGACGGTTTATTCTTGTACCATTAGATATGTTTTTTGGTGTTATGTTAGCTCTGATAGAATTTTACGTATATACTATAATAAGTGACCTATTGAAAAAAAGAAGTTACGTAAATGACATACATTCAAGTGTGTGATATTATAGAAATTTTTCTTGTTTGATGTATTATGGAAGATAAAGTGGCACTGTAAAAGAAAATCTTATCTCAGGATCAAGGTTTAATTATTCTGTTGAGTTGATGGAACAAAGAACAAACTTTCCATGAAGCTTTTACGTGTATTTCTAAAATCATTTTTGACCTTATCAAAATTGTATAACTTTTTCGAATAGAAAAATCTGTTTTGCTTGTTAACCTACCAATCAAAGGAACTTTGTTGTTATCTACTGAGTTGCCATTATTCTGTTAAAGCAACTATGAATTTAAAATGAGAATTTAAAGATGAATCACTTTGTTTGTATGGATAGGTGGTAGTAGTAGTATAAAATGAAGTATAAAATATTGTTATTTACAATATATTATGGTTTTAAAGCAATAGAATAAGATGGTTGTGTTTGATGCTCGTAGACATTATGAACAAATATATGGATATTGTTTTCGAAAAGACCTTTCCCCACTGGTTACATAGGAAGCTGAAGGCAACATTTAAGTATTTTAGTTATGTTAATTTGATAATCTGTACGTGATGGTTATACTGGCACAACGCATCTGACTTGACGACAGTTTCGTGAAATAGATTTTTTGTCCAGATCACATCTAGTTACTTTAGATTTAAATTTCACAGTAATCGCTCACCCAGATGGGCAAAACTCCATAAAGTTAATGAGTTGCAAAAAAAATATAAAATTGTCACTTCTTTCTATTCGATCTAAAACATCTGTTTTGATTTAAGTGGGAGAGAAATTCATGAGATCATTATTTTAAGCAATGCCTTTGTACGTGCGTTTACTGCTAAATGTTGTACAATACAGATTGGTTGCATATGAAATTCAAATAAAATTACTTATCTTTCAATCACGATTGATGTCACGTAAGGAAAAATAATTGCAAACGGTACAGTCACAGATATAAACTTCTTTTTGAACACACGATAAGATGGATGTTAACAAAGAAATTAAGGCGATCTTAAAACAATTCATTGCATCAATATTTAAATTCTTTTTGTTATTTGAATTTATATTAACAAACTGATACCTCTAAAACTTTACAAACTGGCACAATTTTCAATTATATAAAAAATGAGAATTCCTCCAAAGAGGAATTCTGGTTTTATTTTTTGTGGAGAATTTTATAGTCTTCTTGCTTACGTAATAATTGACATGGCGGCTTTCAAGAGTATAAGAGGAAGCTGCCAAGTTATACGCGAATTTGTTTTTTTTAATCAAGTGTTATTATCTCCGTATTTTGCTTTTACTTTTACACCTTCCTTCGTCCATCTCTCCCCTTACCTTCTACATATTTTCCTCTTTTTTCATCTCTTTCATTCTTAACTTTCTTTTTTTCAGTCATCCGTTCTATTCATTTTTATATTATTTTCATGTTTTATATTTCAGTTTCATCATTCCATTTTAATATCCCCTTTCACCATTTTTGATTTTTCTTTCTTTTTTAGGTATTTTCATTTTTATTCATTATATATGTATTTATTTTAACTCCCATCCTGTCCCTTTACAATTTTAAAAAAACGTCTTGATAATTATCAAATTGGATTAATTGACATGAAAAAGAACAAGAACTGGCATTGAAGAATAATTTTAAATTCTATATTCAAGTTATTTCTTAAGCAGTCCATTCTCGGCAAGCTGTCGCCATCATTAAAATGTCGGCCACTTACTCAGAGCAGATGACAGAATATTTGTGAATTTGTAAAAAATATCGGAAGTGTTTTTCTATTTAAAAGCAGACTGGAGACAAAAATTGCTAATACAGCACATTTTTATTTTGTATAATATGTGTAAAAGTTAAATATCACTCTCAGTTTTTAAAGAAATTATAGATTTTATTCATATTCATAGGGATTTTACAAATCTACCATCGCACTCAAGATAAGGGCACATTAAAATACTTCACCAAAAGTTCGAAGCCCGCTCACGGCGACTAGAAATTAAATTTAGCTGCTTGAATCTCTACTTTTATCGATGAACTTGCACCTTAGATATTGCATTAAGAAAAGTAAAATGGCAAAGATAAGTCGTTTAAAATGCTTACATAAGATATTTTTTCCTTCTCTTTTATATTCTACGTTCTTCATTTTAAGACACAATGTTGGATTTCGGAGAACGAAACTTACATCGGAAAACTAAATTTACACATTATCTGTAGGACGTAATGTTGACATTAAAATTAGTTTCTGTTAGTTACATAAATATTTGGATAAAACAATTTCTTTATTTTTTTAAAATTGGTATAAGAGATGAATCGTCATTAATTTATTGGAGAAATGCATTACAATTATTTAGTTTAGAAATGTTTTGCATTAAAATGCATGACAATTTATTCTGAAAATGTATTGCAAAAATATAGAAATGCATTTACATTTTCAAATAGAAATGCATTTAAAATAATTTTATAAACGCGTAATTATTCTTGAGTGATTTTATATTAGAGCTATGAAAACATTTAGTGAATATTCCAACAATTTATAATGTATTTTGAAATTATAACTAAATTTATACATTTTAAAATAAACAAAATATCATCTTTATTATTTATGAGTAAATAATGATTTTATCCAATTGATTTTATATCCCGCAAAAGTGAGCGATTTGTTGTGATTTAGGTTTCACTAGAGTAGTCGGTACTCTCCACAATACTTGATTGACCTTGACTTTGCCGGAGTTCTTGCATTAATTTCTCAATGTATCAAGGATGCAGAACCAGTGCTGAAATCACTTGAGCAAGCAGCGAACCACGTAGGTCTCTATTACGACGTAAGTAAAACAGAATATATCACAACCTCCTTTGAAGTCACTCAATAATAATCCATCAAAAGAATTGAGGACTTAAAGACTTCAGCATCCGCAAAGCTCTTGTAGGGAATGCGTGTAACAAACATCACAAGATTTGGCGCTCGAACCTTCCAAACCATTGATTGAAACAGTCCTACTGTATGGGTCAGAAACTTGGACATTATCTGCTCGTCTTGAAAGATGACTGGATGGAACGTATACAAATCTACTTAGAAAAATCCAGAATATCAGTTGGAGATCCCATGCAATGCTTAATACAATTTACGGAGAACTGAGACCAATCTCTCTTAAGCTCCAACAAAAATGATTACAGTTTGCTGGCCACTGCCATCAAGCAGACAGGGAGGTCATCTCATCCTTTCTTCTATGGTATCCTTCTGGAAGTGTCTTCTCATGAAAATTGACTTTCCCTGACAACATAGCTCGAGAATCAGAGTTGGGCATTGGGGATCTGGTGTCAGCAGTGCAGGACCGAACAGTGTGGAAAGGTAATGTCAATGGAGCTCTGTACCAAACATGGGGAGGTGGAAGGATGATGATGATGATAAAGTTTCAGCATCAAAGCAATCTTTTCTTCCCGAATAATTCTTCCTCTTGATAAAATATTTTAAACATTGAGATTTTAACATTTGAAGAGGATGAGAAATAAACAGAATTGCCAGCAAATTAGACAGCAACATAACTTGTAACTGCCCCACTTCGGCTGAATACTGGCGGTTATATAATCTATTAGGTGCGTGGGTATGTTTATTAAGGTGTGTTCATAATTGTTGGCTGTTGCAAGGGAATCCATGTGGCTGAATGTTGCGGATTCAATAGAAATTTAAGCGTGGAATTGGGATGTGATTTGATGCAGTGATTTTCTTTATTCCGTGATTAATATACAATGTCTTTTATTGGCTGTCTCGTTTTTGTTTGGAATTCCCAGATTCCTAGTATACCCTTGCTACTGCTGTTCGAGGAAAACCTACAGAAGTTTCCACATGGATACAATACGTCATCTTTTCCGCAGTCAAAAACGCGTTCACATCCTATGACTACCATAGCTACACTACTTCTACTGAGTTAATTTCTACAAGTGGTAGAGGGCAAAACCAATCTGTGTAATGTCTCTAATTTCTGGTGCAGTTATAACTAACCAGTAATTTAGTTTTATTTACTTTTTGTTTACTTTCTGTATTTTCTAGACGCTCGCTCAGAAACGAGGAAGTTTCACTTTAGGGCCGGATGCCGAAAAAACTTGTATCGTAAGTAATTTTATGAGTATGACTCAATTTTATGAGTATGACTCAATTTTATGTGTATGACTCAACTGTAAAACATCGACAACTTTTTTTTTTTTTATTTATTTATTTTTATTTTTTTACAAATAAACATAGTGGACATAAATCTGATGAACCCGACCTTCCATTTTCTAATGAAATAACAAACACACTGAGCAGAAAATGCATTACTTTTATCTACTCAAATTATTGGTTGATTGATTAAATTTTAAACAATCAGTGAAAAGTCGTGTTGACAAAGTTATTTTCTATTAACTGAATATTGATGGTGTCTATCGACTGCCAACTGAGTGTCCTTTTAAAACGCATCCATTTTCATTTAGTATTAGTTTGCTTATATTAATGCTTTGGAAATAGATATATAATAGTAATAAATTATTGCACCGTAAATGGTACAGGTTTCTGCTTGTTATTTAGTTGGTTTTTATCCAATTGAAAGAAAGTTTTCGATTTCTTCACGCTTTATTTCGTTGTTAAATAATAGACTGATTAATGGAGAGTCTTTTTAGATAGAATCTTTGTATTCGTATTTAATGAAATCAGCAAAATGAAACAGATACCCAGCTCAGTGGCGTAGCTAAGGGGGGGTCGAAGGGTGGGGGGGGCTGACCACCCCGGGTGCCAGCACAGGAGGGGTGACACAATGTCACCCCCAACAAAATTTTTCAACCAGGCTAAGGTGCCAAAAATAGTCTGAAAACAGTGGTGGAGACACAGGGTTCCGCAGGCTGGCATATGACCCCCCAGAAATAATTTATGACCCCCTAGTTTTGTCCCCCACCCCGTCAGAAATTTTCTAATAAATTGTCGGGAAATTTGTGAGTAGGAAAAATAGCAATGTTTTCAGCTTTCATGTGTTTCAGTTGCTACAATCTTGGTTACTAACAAGAGACCTTGTTGTAACATTTTATCGGATGATATGGTGTTTTAACTCTGCATCATTAATAACAACAAAGCGAAATACGAAGCCAAAAGTGCAACAATTTTAGTCTTGCCTGTGTATCAATTCACTGAGATACAATTTTCCATTGAGTGAGCGATATACTTTTGAATATATCTACTAGTGTTGGGACGATTAATCGGAATCGAGAATCGGAAAAATCGGAACTTTTTGGGGTATCGGAAAAATTTGTGCCTAAACGATTCTTTTAAATTTTTAACTTAATTTTCCATTATTGGTACTAATGATAAATATTTATTGTTTTTAAATTATCACTAAAACTAAAATCATAATAACATCAAAATACGATGTAAATTTATTTTACTTGTATAAAGAAAAACAGAAAAAAATTTGCATAAATTCTCTAGGTAACCTTTAAAAGACTGCAGTTGATTTACAATGTTCCGAAAAATGCTTAAAAATTAAATAGAACATTTTTGTCAAGAAAATACTTTCAAACATCATTGATAATTAAATGGTACCCAGAAAATGATGCAACGGAAAATTGGACACCGGAAAATTAGCAACAGAAAATTACGTCAACCGTGAGCCAGTTGAGACTGTCGGATCTGACTGTGCTGTCCATTGAAAACGAGCTTACAGGACAAACAGATTTTGACGATGTCATTGACCAGTTGGCCACAATGAAAACAAGAAAACATTCATTCTAAGACCATAGTATCTTTTGTGTATTGCCGTGTTTTGTATTTAGTTGTTCTGAAAGTAAACAGTTGCATTTTAAAAATCTTTTGATTTGAACTGGTTATTTTGTGGTATTGGATTTTGTCTTGGATCATACATGTAAACAGTAACGTACCGGTCAGTAGAGTAAAGTAGAGGTAGAGCATGTATGAAAATTTAGCTACAGCTAACCATTCAGCATAGGGTGAATCGGGGTCATTGGGGTGACATTTGAGCGGACCACCCAGGGTGACGTTTACTCTAGCTACGCCACTGACCCAGCTCAAAAGATTTTAAGAAAAAATTAGGATTAAAATTATATGATGTTTTTGGCACGTATTTTCTTAGTAGTAGTAGTAGTAGTAGTAGAAGTAGTAGTAGTAGTTATTTAATTGAAAAATTAAATTACTACTACTACTACTACTACTACTACTACTACTACTACTACTATCATTAATGTTCTTAAACAATATTTCTATAGTTTTGTTTTTCCCATTTGCAGTCATATGGCATTTTGTGTCCTTTGGGCAAAGTTTGTGCTGTGCAACACCTCCAGGTGCCCCGGCCAATCACCATACCTGTGTGTATTCCGGAAAAATATGTACCAGGTGACAATATTTAATGAAAATCTCATTTTTCAAAAATCATAATCAGAAATTAAAAAAAAAAATCAACAATTTTTACTGCGTTCCCTTTATTAATGTTTGCATAGATTTGATTCAGTTAACAAAAAAAGTGTCAAGTGAAAGCTTGCGTTTTGGTAATATTGTATTCAATTTGTGGATAAAATACAGAAGGCTCATGCTACCAACAAAGTTTATTAGGGTAAGCCGGGTTACGTGAATTCAATTTTTCCTAATTGACGCTAAACAATCTCTCTTATAGAGTTGAAATTTAGCCAACATGACCATTAAATTATTGACAACTGGAAAAGTTTCATGAAATTATATTATTTCGAAAATATATCCGATTATGCAATTTCGCCGTCTAGGCTTCATAACATCGAAAGAGAAAAAATGTGTTCCGTGTTTATTTGTGTATTTGCGGATGAAATAATGAAGCTTATTATTTAAACATACACAAAAAAACAAAAACAAAACACGGAACTCATTTTTTCACTTTCGTTATAATATACTTTCATGAAACTTTTTCAGTTGTCAATAATTTAATGCTCATGTTGACATCATGCACTCAAATTTAATAACATACTGGAGTATGTGTTTGTCATTTGTTGGATGTACATTGAAATATATAAAATACAGAATTTTCATAATATTATACCTTTATGACAACATGTCAAATGCGTCAAACTTCTCCACACATAGTGTGCCCCCAGTGTGGCATATTGGTGCAAAGAATTAACAGCATCACAAAACGTGGGTTTAAATACTATTTTAATTCCGCCAAGTGAACGTTTGAATCAATATAAATAAAAATAAAGTTATAGCAAATGCAGGAATGCAGACCAAGGAGTAAATATATAGCTACTAATCAAAATCTACTCATTCCTATCTTCCACCACTAACAAATAAAACCTGCTATTGTTTTGCAGTGATAAAAGTTTATCACAGCAAAACCATGGCATTCCTCATTAGCCACGCCTCCACAATGTCCGGACATTGGATTCATTTCTCCCCATCCCGAGAATTTCCATATCTACCACAACAATAAATGCAGTACTACTGATCTGCGTCTGATTCACAATCTTTTGTCTCTTTCCCCCGCCACCCAACTGAGATTTTCTTATCAATGCTAGCTTTCTTGGTGGATAGAAAATTTTCACAGGTGTGTCAGTGACTAGTTCGCTCTTCACTTTCATCTGTCTTGACATGTAAACAGCTGACATTGCACTTGAGAGACACGAAAAATATCCTGGAGATTAGACACATTTTTACAAAATTTTGTACTGTTGGTTGGGGCTGGAGATCTGGTGCTTGTACCAGCAGGGATTTACAAGTGTAGCACTGATGCCAGGAACTACGGGCATAGCATTGTTGCTGGATGATACAAAATTAGCATAGAGGTTTGAAGTTGTAAGTGTTATCCTAAAGCCGAGTGCTGCAGGCATGGAGCCAGTGTTGTGAGAATTATCACATTGTATGCATTATCAGATTATTTCTGTTCAGATTGATGCGCTGAAATCAACATCAGATCAGCTACCTGGGCTTCTGAAGGACTCAATGATATTTTCTTGAATCATCGCTGAAGACAAAGGCAGTTGAGTAATTAAAAATCAGTGGGTGTTGGGCATTTGACATTACATGCTTGATAAACTCATCTATGCACTCAAGAAAGGCCCCTTCCTTGATCCATACAGATCCATTTGCGATACCTTTCGAGTTCATAGAAGACGAATATGGCTAGGAAGGAATTTCCGTTGCACAGATAATAATCACCCTCGTGACCATTACCTGCGTTGGCGATGACTTTTTTAAGAATCGGGGACAGTGATCACTCCTGTCTCATCTATATTATAGATGGATTCAAGTCCATAGTCATTGCGATGCATGATTTCCAACAAATTCTTGTAGAAATTGTTCACATAGGGAAGATTAGAAAGGCTGGTATCGTCATCTCACTTCAGGGAAAGATTATGCTGTTTCCGAAATTATAACCAGCACTTTTGTTATGTCACGATTCAAGACATTGAATTCCGAACTTGACAACGCATCGATAGGCCAACATTCTGCACTCAAAGGCAGCAAGGACAAAGTGCCGTTGTGCACTTTCATGTGGATATGAAATAAGTGCTTGCTCCTGCTCCTCATTAAACACCTTTTTGTAGGTGCTATATCCAATGGCCACCAATAGCTGTTGTTTTACACGTGGGTCGAGTGGTGTGTTCTTGCTGCCCCTTTTTTTCAATTTTAATGTAGCGACCAAAAGTTCAATTATGAAGGCCGTGAATTTTGGAAGCAACACGGCTGGAAAGGCCATTTGTGACAATATCATCTTCGTTGATCTTGTTGTTTTCTTTTGGGGGGAGGGGTTGGTACCATTCTCTGAAACAAACAAATGAATCAAACAAAATTTTTAGTCATATATATGTGTGAGAGAGAGAGTGAGAGAGAGAGAGAGAATGAGAGAGAGAGAGTGGGAGAGAGAGTGTGAGAGAAAGAGTGAGAGAGAGAGACATAAGAACAACGGAAATAATCGGGTGAATAAAAGAAAGAAATCTTTTAGGCATATGAAGAATAGAAAAATCAATTTAAAACATAATTAATTGAAAACAGCAAGAGTAGCTAGACATGTAGAAAAAACATTGAAAACTAAAAAGGGAACAAAAAATTCAAACCTAAAAATAAACAAAAACACTGAAGTACTACGTAAAACCATTGGTAATAATTGTGTTCGACCCCCCACCTCCATCCATGGTTAAGAGAAAATTAGCGAAACATAGCCCCTCCATGGGATGTGGGATGCCGCTAAATATATATATATATATATATATATATATATATATATATATATATATATATATATATATATATAATATACCTAAATTCTACAAAAATGCAATTAAAAAATATGGATTAGGACGTTTGATGAACTCCATGAAAGTAAAGTACACCGTCCTGGTTTGCATCAGCCTCCCCCACCACCTAAGTAAATATTCAAAGGCTTGGTGCTAGACCCACATTGTTCGCAGAGTTTTGGCAAGTGGAGTCGGTTAAAGGAAAATTATAGTAGTTTATCATATTACCAGAGCATATCATTTGCAAATGAATTTGATTTAGAAAAAATTAGAACAGAAAAACTTTTTTACTTAACGTGCATAATCGCTGATTTTTCGCCCATTTTTGGTTCAAACTTCCTCGATTTGCAGAGCTTCGACCTGTAAACAATAATGAAACAAGAAACATTAAATACGCATGTGCTGGTGTCACTTGCAAATGAATAGACGCTACTGTTTTCGAAATATGCGTTGTGCATCAACCTACCACGTGCATCAATATACCCTGTCTTGCCCTACATTCCTAGCAAGCTGGTTTAAACGCCCTTACAAGTGTGGGAATTTTATCTTAAATTAAATCTTTATTTCAAAATATTGAAAGTTAATTTACACTTCTACTCTTGCTTTTCTATAAAAAACAATTTGCTTTGACCTGATTTTAGTGTCATTTAATGATTCTCCTCTGTACAAGTTTTGATTGAAACTAAATAACATTACTCTTCTCGGTTACTTTTTGCTTGGTTTACATTATGTTTTTTCAACCCAATCCTCATCTTAGAAACCATGTTTCAGTTCAATGCATTTATCTTTCGCACCATTTTTTTCTACCTTATATTATGTACATATTGCTGAATCTCATTTATATAAATATAAATATTTTATGTACTTTATATTAAAAACGTTACATTGCAACCGCTTTGTCAAGATAATGTATACTGATGTACCAAAAGTCATGGGGCAGATGCTTAGCATCTGGTAGGATCCCCTCTCGGCGAATTAAAGTAACCCAACGATTCCACAAGTGATAGAAAAACATCTGGTGTGATGCTGAGTCATACAGTCTCCATAGCTGTAAGTGCAAAATCGGGTGCTCGAAGAGACATCTTCATCACATCACATAAAAGCTCAAGTTGTCATACAATTCATTGGAAATCTCCAGAATGCTTCTCAAGTTCTGGATAACCTGGGTCCCGATGACACGGTTCATTATTTTGCTGGAATAACCTATCGTTGTTAGGGGTATATGGAATCTATGAATGGATGTAATGGAATCTATGAATGGATGTAATGGAATCTATGAATGGATGTAATGGAATCTATGAATGGATGTAATGTGTCACGAAGCAAAGCAATAACGTCAATAACATGGTTTTGGTGGATCAGTACGCTCAATGTATGCCACTGGAACACAACCCACAACGTTATAGAACTATTACCAACTTTGTTGTATCCATGGAATCATGACTCATCGAAACATCCTTCACATTACCAGTCTTCCAGGATACAATTAATGAGTTCATTGTATCTAGTGTCATGATGTAAGCAGGAGCTCCCCAGTGAGTCTTCTCCTTCTTCTATCGCATGGAAGCTAACAAACGCTGAACATACATTCTGGATATGCGTCTTGTATCTTCTGCAGTGAATGTAGCTGTGAGTTTAGTAGGTGTCGTTTGTCAGTCCACTCATACAATTTTAGATTTCTTTCGTTATGATCATTAAGGTCCTGTGGCCAGCAACTAATGCCATCCATCAAATATTTCCGATGCACAAATGGCACCTTAGATTCGATGGATGTCAAATAGCAGAAATTGAATAACCTATTTGTCTGGTACCCATTATCAGGCACCGTTTAAACTCCGATACACCACAGGTCAAGTATCTACTATTGCCTTTACAGATGGATTCCTATGACTTTTGGTATGTCGGTATAACACTTTCCTACTCAATGTTTAGATTGGAATTTCACTGCAAATTTATGCTACCATTTTTCCAGAAACCGTAAAGAATATTGGAATATTAGAATAATTATTTTTAATGCAGGTTCATAAATCAGAACTTACAGAGGGAAAAGAGAATAATCAAAAAATTTCCATTAAACACAATAAAAGAAAGTAAAAGGAATCTTTAGCTAAACTCTTCTTTTTTTTTTTCCAGTGAATTCCGAAGCATGCTACCTACCGCCGCAACCGGGCAAATGCGATGCGAAATTCACTCGTTGGTACTTCAATCGACATTCTAAACAATGCAGTTGGTTTCATTATGGTGGTTGTGGTGGAAATGAGAACCGTTTCCGGACGAAAGAAGAATGCGAACAAACCTGTAAAGGGGCCAGGACTATCATAACTGCGATAGATGAGAAGAGATCTAACAATAACTATCAAGAAGAAGTAATCGAGATCAACAGGGACGGGGAAAAGAAAATCGCTACTCCTCGCTTGTTACCCTTAGAAGCCAATACACAAGTTGTTACCGTTCCAAACATAGCGAAAACCCGGCGTAGTTGGTTGAAGAAAAAGCGAGTTTGTGGCAAAAACTGTAATCGTCGTAGAAGTCACAAGAGCAGGAGGACATACAGAAAAAATAGCCCAGGACTCACACGAAGAAGGAAATCTGATGTTACTCTGAAAACACCTATAGCCTTCCGAATAGCACCTTCAGCCTCAAGAACATACAACGACGATAGAATCGGTGCCAACAGATTCTTACCTGGAGGTGCCAGCGTGCACAAACTATTCTCTCTTCTCCAACCAGCGTATGGAAGCGCCAGTTGGCGCAGATATAGATCTTGAGATGAGGCACTTTCTCTTTTTTCTTCAAAATCTTCAGTAATGAAAAAAAGTTTTATGATATAATACATTTTTTTAATGACAAAAACGTTATATTGACTTAGATAAGATCTCAGTAATAATATTATTTTACTGACATCTGCATACAATTAATTGTATTGAAAAATAATAGTTATGAATATAATATTAATTACTGATTATGATTAATTATTGATATTTATAAAAGTTCGATATTTTTAACATCTATACCAAAATAAAATTAAGATATATTCTTATCAATATTACTAGTATTATTACTGAACAGATAATATCAACAAAGAGGTTATCATAGGATATCGATATGATATGATATAATTGATAATGAGATATTCATATAGGTAACCATATTTGATGAACTTCTGAGCCATATTTTCTCAAGTGATGTCCAAGTTGGTTGCAGTTTACTTTTTTTTCCTTTCTAATATCATGTGCGTTGTCTATTTATCAAATGAATTTAGCACAAACCTGTATATAGAATATACCTACCAGAAGAATTATTTTGTATAAAAGAAATAACAACTCTAATTAATGGATGTTTTACTTTTAAAGATGCGTAAATATTGCCACTTTTCTCTGTTGGCTAATTTGGCTCTACCACTTATGTTCGATTGTGATTTATTTTTTATTTTACTGCAAATATATCACTTGAACATTTATGTATGCACGAATACATACGCGCGCGCACGCACACACACACACATACACACACACACACTCTATATATATATATATATATATATATATATATATATATATATATATATATACGCAGGCATCCAAACAAATCTTCCACACCCCAATCAAACACGCGTACAGAGATTAATTCTTGCTTATATCAGTAAATACGTTCTTCGCACACGAAATCCTTACACACACACACACGAAAAAAAAAAAAAAAAAAGAAAAGAAAAGAAAAGAGAAACAACATATTCGTGAGAATGAAAATAGTTTGTTTTGGTAGGATAATCAAAATTATTCCAATGATTATAGATAAAGCTTGACAATGATATAGATAAGTTTTGATTTCAAATAAGTGCTTGCAAGTAGAGGCTATTAACTCAAACTTGGGGTTAGACTCAGTAGTCGAACAAAGCAGGTGAACGAAAATACATATATACATGGATGAGCTACACGAAGACTTGATCAAATTATTAAATAATCTTAGGTGCTTAATACAAATGGGTGTTCTTAATATAGGTCAGATTTTATCTTGAAACAAGAAACTTAAAAGGTAACGTGTTGGAAATCATTTAAAGACTAAAATTATAAGTAAAGTTACTTTTTCTTTTTTAAAACCAGTATTGTAACACCGAATCTTGTCTTCAGAACCTCTTGCACTCTCTAAGGAGCCATGGTACACCATTAGTATGCACAAAAGCAGCTTGCATAAATTAAATAACGCCTCTCGTAAACCGGAAGTACATCCGTACACCATCGTATTATCAGAAAGTGCAAGAAATTCTGGGAACGAAACTGCTGCCAAATCTAAGAAGTAAGACAACTTGTTTATACAAGTTATATACAGTTTTATGGCCCTTTGAATATCTTAAAAAGATGCAAGTAAAAATGTTGATTTACTGTAATAGTTACTTTTTCCTGTTTGGGGAAAAGTGCCAATGTAATAAACGGGGATGGGACTTAATAGGCATAGGTGGTGGGTCGGAAGATTTTGTAAAAAATAATACAATAATAATAATAATAATAATAATAATAATAATAATAATAAATGTCTCTCTCCCTCTTCTATTAGGCAACTCGGAGTAGACATTCACCATTCGGGCCGCACGAGCCCCAAACGTTCATAACTTTAGCTTCATATTTATTTAAAAAACAAAAGAAAGGTAAACAAGTAGGTACATCAATAAACAAGTAGCTTTATATTTTAATAAAATTACTATTTATTGGCATCAGCTTAGAGTAATTATGCTAAAGAGCAAGAAAAAGATGACAATACTGAAGTTGGATCAATAAGTTCTTAGCCTGGCATAGAGTTCTAAGCAGAATTTCGATCTAGAACTTTCACTGTATAATATTCCATCCATAATTATCACTAAATTTAACTTGTATTGACAAGAAATGAGATTATCGAAAAATATAAACTTGCTGTGTAAAGTAAATACCTTTTTTTTATATATATATATATATATATATATATATATATATATATATATATATATATATAAATAATCATTTCACCCCAAGCAATGCGATAATGCCACTAGGACGCAAGGGGTTTACTGGGAGTGAAAGAGAGTGAAAAGAAACTACAATGAAAGAACAGAATTCAGGAAGAAAGAAACGCAGTCGGGGCACCATGGGGGAAAGCTCATTAGAACGGTTGACATGAAAATAGTTATAGAAAAGGCAAAAGGAAGCCACATCATGTCGTGATGCCAGTTGCTGAATTCAGGATCAATTACATTACTGTTCCGTTTTTGAATTTTGTCAAGAATATCGAGATATATAGTAGGAGCACCAGACCAAGTATGGCAGCAATATTCAATGAAAGGATGAATGGTAGATTTATAAATGTGATTCCGATAAAAAAAAATGTCTAACACGACACAGTGAACCAACCGACAGAGGGAATCAATGTAATCGCTCCACTTCATGCCAGCAGAGAATGTGAACCCTAGAAGGCGCAAGGAGTTACTCTACTGGATGGCATGCTGATGGCAGATATAAAAAGGTTCTTTGTGGTGATTAGTTTTACTTTGTCGGACTTGCTACTAAGACATAAGTAAATAACTGTGTCATCAGCATAAATAGCTAGGTGGGAACTGATGACATCAGGAAAGTCATTAATGAAGATAAGAAACAACGTAGGTCCAAGGATAGAACCATTGTCCTTTCAACATGACCTTCATTACACGATTTGTTAGGAACGATTGGATTAAGTCAAATATCCGACCAGAAACACCGTATCCCTTGACCTTGTGGAGAAGGTCAGCATGCCAAACCCTGTCAAACGCAATCCAGATATCTAGAGCCACAGCACGAGCTTCGCCGTTCTTATCTAAAGCATGATAGACAAATTTGTGATATCCGTTAACACATTGGCGATAGATCTGGAGAAATGGTATACACAATGAAGTGAGATGCTTAACCAATTCGGTGTAATAATTTGGCAAAATGAGGTAGGGCTTACAAAAGACGTATGTTATAATTGGACATGTCTCATTTATATAGAAGGAAGAAGTAAGTTCTGTAGGCTACAGCAGCTGAACAGGCAGGAGAGAACGAAGAAGATTGTAGTTTCACTTTCTGTACTGACATGAAAGCTTCGATACCGGGTTTCACCTAGGAAGAGACCTCAGTGACACATTTCTCGACGGGATGATTAAAAATTATCATTCCAAGAGGCATCGCTAAGAAAATCACGTAATGGGTCCCGATCAGTATGTTGATATCAGAAAGATGTTTTGTTAATATGTGGTTCTTGCCTGATAGGTGAGCAGATAAATCTGCAGACACTATCGCGTGGTCGGAGTTACCAAGAGAAGAGAGCTGCAGAAGACATTATAAGTTCAGAAAGGAGGTAAGGACGAGATCAACTAAAGAAGCTTATCCGTCAGAATATTCACCATTAAAGTTAGCATCAAAATTTTACAGTTTCCAGTGATACGAGCATTAATTTTTGGCATAAAAAGCAAACTGATGGGGTGCTGATAAGTTATCGGTCCAATCAAGACGAGATTCCAAATTAAATTCTAATGTTTAATCATATTTTGTGGAGTGAGTAAAAGACTTTTCCAACACGTCTTTATATTAGGCATTTTGTATAATATCGGTCATAGTTGTCTCGAAAGTCTCATGCCATTTAAAATGCTTAAGTAGATTTTTTTCCACATTTTCCTTTTATATTTTTCTCAAATCAAAGTGAAATGATGGTTGCAGAGCAAGATGCCTTCCCAGGCTATTCCTATTTATTTCCTCCCGGTGAATTTCTTTTTCGCTTTTAGCTATGAAATTTCATAAAAATATGAATCAGAAATAAAAAGTAAATGACACCTATCGACAACAATAATACGAGCATGCACAGATGTTTTAAAACATTTACATAAAATTTCATTTGGTGCTGTTTCATTTTTAAATAATGGTGAAATTGATTCAGTTAAAATATGGCTCTAAGATTTTATAGTGGATTTTGTTTTCATTTAAAATTTCTTTGAGAAACTCTTCGTAATTTTAATATCCAACTGTGATGTATGTCTATTTTTATTTACTTAAAACTTCTTGATTTTTTCAGTTTATATGTTCTCAATGAATATTTTTTATTTGAAATTATTCTTAATTTTGATGGTCGAGAAACCTGAATTCGTTTTGGCACATTTGGAGAAAATACCTGAAAGGGAATTAAAATTTAATTCTCTCAATGAAAATCACGAGAGGAAAACGTATATTTTCATTCGCCTCCCTGTGTAAAATATCCATGATTACATAAATCGTCTATTTGTTATTTTTGTTTGGAAATATTTAATACATGTTTTCAAGGAGATAAGAAATGTAATGTATCTTCGAAAGGCTGTTTGTCTTACATACTCTAGGAAATTTCAAATAAGTAACTGGAAAAGAAAATGAACAGTTAAAAAAGGCAAATAGAAAAAAATCCAGCATAATGATTTGCGTTAAGAATTAGTCAAACTAATCGATTGAGAATGATAACCTGATATTCTAAAGTAAAACTGAAACAGGACAAAAATGACAAGGAGATCAATGTTGCTGCGATTTGAGTCCAAGTGAATTCAACAAATGTAAAAAATAAAATGCAAATATCAAAATTAACATTTTCGTCACATTTTTATACATAATTAAAACTTAAATAATCTGAATACTGCACATATCACCGTTATCAGTACTTGTTGAAATATTTATCAAGAAAATATTACAGTAAAAAGGTCGCGGAAAACAATTTTGATGAGTTGACAAATTCATAAATTCATTGTAACTGACTTTGGAGTTGGTTCGTATCCTAATTAGTTCAGGCAAATATATTTTTTAAAATTCATGTCCCAATGTCCACTGATGCAAATACAGGGAAAAGCAATTGAGAGTAATGCTGTGCAATTACCCCTAAATTCTGCATGCAGTTGAGAATATACCTAAACTCTTGTTCCAGCTTCTTGGTATTGAGTCTTAATCAGGTGGTAATCAGGTGGTAATCAGGTGGGGTAATCACAAAAATAAAAGTGATAAATTCCACAATACAAATAAATAAATCAACAACACAAATAAACTGCGATTTAAGATCGAATATTTTTAAAGTGGAATTAAATTAAAATTATTAACAGTAATTGGAATGACACAAATATCTTTAAGCAAAAGTAATCTAATTTTAGTGAACCATATTTCAGAATTAGGTTTTTGAGTAAAAGTGATCGGCTTCAATACAGAAGAAAAATCATCAAACTCTTTGAAATACTCCTGGTTTTGGGCTTCAAACAGAAAAAAAGTTTTGATTAAGAACCCTAGCAAGAGATTACGTCCATTGACTCGTATGTCACTGAATACTCTCATACCTAAATATAAAATTATTAAACGAATTTTGGTTTATTTATATTCCATATATGTCCATTTTGACATTTTCTAAATGTTTAGCCTTCTTTCACAAACTCCACATTTTTTTTAATTCGAAACCGTAGGCGTCGTTGTATTATTATTATTATTAGTAGTAGTAGTAGTAGCAGTATTATTTAAAGCACTCAGTTTATTGAGGTGGAACTTCAGGTTTCATCTCATTACAGGCGAACACACACACAAACTACTTGCACAGGCCAAACTTTCTGCATTCATCTAAACTACATGTAAATACACCTATTTGTACATAGAGAAAACAGTCTTGTGAATTTACTGTAAAAATAAATAAAATTGGTATTTGAAGAAAATGTCTGTTTCCTTCGCTTTCTTTTAATTTTACATTTTTTTCGTGAAACGTTTCGTCAAGCGGTGAATTTATTTTTCTTTTAATATAAGCCACAGCATGTTTTGAACTCAAATGCAAACAGTTTAATTTAAAAAAAAACGCCTGACATTTACTGCAGACATTAGGAAATGTCATTACTGTCTCGGATTAGGTGTGAGGAAGTATTCATAGACTATTACTAAAGAGTGAGTATCGACAATCTATGAATAAGTAGGTTAATACCTTACGAGAAAATGTCATTGGAGGAAAGAAAATAACTAATTACCGTTTCTCTTACAGTTTATGCAAGAATATGTATATATAGGAAGAAGATTAGAGGTGGGAAATGTAAGCTTTCATAGCAGCTTTATTAATTAGCCATAGTGAAAATGCGTAACATTTAAAACTATAATTTATACGTATTTATAGTTTCTGTACGTAAAAGTGTGTGTAAGTCGATTTACTGTGTATGAATATTCGCATTAAAAAGTCTTATTTGAAATGTTACTAAAAATGGATATGTATCTGATATAAAGGAAGTTTATACATTTAGTATATTTTATTGGTTATAGTTTATAGGAGAAATGAAAGTACAAGCGTAGTGAGTTAAGAAAAATCTCTCAGTAGATTCAGTTATTATTTGTGTCTTTGATTCCTTGTTGCTTCGTTTATTCATTTGGTGAAAGGGAGTCACTTGTCATAGATGGGTGTAACATTTTTGCCTTGAATGACGATAGCCTTTATTCACAGGATGAAAAATTGAATGGTTTCGAATTTTATTCAAACCAACAGCGATTAGCTGAAAATGATCTTTTTATACCTCGTAATCTTTTTTCTAATACGTTCGTTAGTTTTATTTTTGGCAACTTTTGTGACTGTTGTAACCTTTAACCTACTTTAGGTGTTGTACTCAGTAAGCTTCTTAGAATTTCGAATCGAACTTTTTACTCAACACACGGGTATAGAATATTCTTATCCCACTTTCCATGCTATGAGGATATTTCAGATTTGGGGATATTTCCAATCTCATTCACTTATTCCTTCACTGAAGCAGTGTGTCATTTAAGCCTCATAACTTTTCAAGGAATCCAATTTTTCAATCTACTGTGTATTTTGGACAATCAAGTTTTGGAAGAGTAGAGCATTAAATGTATCTGTAGTCAGGTGGTGAGACTGTATGAGTGTCTTGACTCAAGTGGTGGTCACGGTGGTAGGTCGTTTTGCTGGTTGGTAGACCTGCTGTGTTGAACCAGGGTGAAGTCTGATTGGCGTCACGTTGGTGGGTCGAGTGGGTTGCATGTGTGCGGCATCGGAGTCGCTTGTTTTGTGGAATCGGTGTCGCTTGTTTACGGAGTCGGAGTCGCTTGGTTGCTTGCGGAGTCGCTTGTTTGCGGAGTTGGTTTTGTCGAGGTGGCAGCGTCGTCGACGATGAAGGCTTGTAGCTGGGTGATGTCGTAACTGGATAGTCGGCGTTTCGTCGACTAAATTATAAGAAGATGATGACCATACAGTTTGCACTGCGAGAGGGTCGCTTCGTAGACCTGGTGTGTTGTGTGGAACCTAATGCAGAGTGGAACAATTTCGTTATTTCGTTCTCTGCCTTTGTGGCATTCATATCCGGCCAGCATGCAGAATGAATCAGAAAAAGTTCTAATTGAAATGAAGTATAACAATATCAACTGAAATATTGTATTGAAAATAAAATAAAAACCATGATTAACTCATTCTGTATGCTGGAGTGGAAAGCATAAGAAAATGTCTATAATTCTTTCATTTACATTTTCAAATTATTTATATGTTAATTCAGTTAATGATATTTCAATCGAGTTCTGAAGTATTTGAGATTACAAGGAAAAAGATTTCTTTTCGATAAATACACGTTCGAATAAACGAAAAAATAGAATGACATTTATAAACTAAAAATTGATTAAAAAAAGAAATTAAATTCAAGGGGAAGAATCTATAATATTTTGTTTGAGTTATTTCCCTTAGAAATTGTTCCTTATCTGGTCTCTTTTCAACAAGATTCTAAACATGTTTTTGGTTTACCATATGCCTGATATAATTGTATATGCCAGTGTTCCAGTTTAGTAAACTCTTTAAATATTAGTTTTCAACCCAAAATATTCCTAACCCAGTTATCTATTTCTATTTTCACTATTTCTTGCCAATATAATCTCAGTATTTTTCTAAAATTAATCATAAAAATGATACCATCCTTTAAAAGAGTTTAAGAACAAAACTGAAGATAATTCGATAAAATTATTAAACATTTATTTAAATAATGATTTTTCACAAAAACTAAAATTTGTACTTTTTGTATATGTCATGAGCCATATCGCCAATTTCATGAAGGAACATGGTAGGTGGTGGTGGTGGTAGTAGTAGGTTGTTATGGGAAGATGAGACAATTGAAACCAGTGCTTTCCTCATTCAGAAAGTTTTTTTTCTAGGAAGAGTTAATTCCCTTACGCTTCAGAATACATCAACTTTATTTCCCTTACACTTGAAATGTTTTGATGACATAATGTAATAAAACAGAAAATACTTGAAAATCATTTTTTTTTTATTGAGAATTGGATGCCAAAGCATATTCATCCAATTTCAATCACATTCTCAATAAGGAAATATTTATAATATGCTTATAAGAGTTTATTTACATGTGAAGGAGCTAAGACTTTGCTGATAGAGGCTATATACGATGCCTCCTTCTAACAACTTTGGCTCGCGTGACTACTGGTGGCTCTGTAATAGTGTGTTGAATTAGCGTAAGTCATGCATCTCTCCTCTCTTCACTCAGTTTGAAGTGCTAACATCTGCTGATAAAGCAGAATGTTTGGGTGGTAAATTCTCTTCTAATTATACTCTTTACTCATTTGGGATATCTTTGCCTAACTTTCTCCTTAGGACCGAGTCATTATTGAATAATATACATATTACTCCCTCCATGGTTTGCATCCCCCAAAAAACTGAAGCCATCCTGGGTTCAAGGAATCGTTCAAAGAAAGCAACTAGATCTGCTTCAAACAATGTCAGAATCTCATGTTGACGTGATGGCATCCCTGCAATAGTCCTTAAGAAATGTGTTCCTGAACTAGCTCCTGTCCATTAACATACAGCCTTTAAACTGAATGAGTTTTTTTCTATCGCTTTCCGCAAAGCCTATAGATGTCATCAGCATAGTGTGAGGCTTTATGTATGATCAAAGATATTTCAGCTATTCAAACTTATCCCTTTCAGGAAGGGTCCAGAATACGGTACTACGGATATTGGTGTTGTATTTATGTTTCTTGTAGAGATTATTGCAGTTTAGTTTTTTCCCAAATATTCCAGGTTTTTATTTGAATTTTAATAGTTTCACTTCTATATATGGTTGTCTTCAAGCGTTTTATTCGTTTTTTTATTCCTTGCTCGTGTAGGTAGATTTTCTTTTACATTTTCCTGTCAAGGTGATAATCCCTTTTTTCTGCCTTCACAACTTGTGTATATTTTAAAATATTATATCCCTTTAGGATGTAGGATATCATGGTTCTCTTGAGCTTTCTTTTCTTTAATATCTGTGAATTGCGTGGTGGTGGTGGGGCGTTTCCATTGTTTTCTCCAAGGTTTTTCATTTAGAGACGTTCTCCTACACCGGTTGCTAAATTGCACAATCTACCGTATCATTTTTATTCATAGTTTAAGGAGAGGAATTCATGCTTTCCCCAAAAGAATGAGTGCGAAAATAAACGCAACAGACTAGGTCAGAATTTGAACTTGTCTCGCTGGTGATATTTATCGTACTGTTACGCCACCCGCACATCATTTCCATTTATGCTTGTGTAATTAAAATTTATTAACTTTTTAATTGATTCATCATTTCAGTTCTATAAAAGAAACAAGCATTTTACAAAATCGATAGAACTTAAAAGTTAATATGAGGATTTCACTAACATCTTAAAGTTTTTTGTTCGATGTATATATATATATCTATGATCAAGAGGGCACAAGACTGAAACACTACTCAAAGCAACTAAAACTAAAAAGAACAAAGAGAATCCCAGAAAACAAAGACGAGAATTCAAAAAATAGAAAACACTTTAGAAGACAAATGCAATGAATGGTAGATAAATCATCGTTGACATGACTATAACGGGCGGACCAGCTCGAACCTGGGTTGTCCCCACGCTGGTCAGTACTGCCGCCGGTTAATTGATGGTTATTTAATTTCCGTTTCGATTCTTTATCTGCTTCTGTCCCACGTTGTATTTCTTGATCGAATTTCGTCCGTACTTGGGCGCTGGATTTGAACCCCGGCGAAACAAAATGAGAAAAGAACGCTTACGATGGCGAAAATAAAAATAACATAACAAAATAACGAATAAGGTCGCCGGGTTAATTTTCAATTGGTTTATATAGTTTTTGATACAACAGAATTACCCTCCACCTTAAACTCTCCAATGTAACCCTATTGTGGTAATTGTCCAAGTAAGAGTGTTTTGACCATATGGACCAATGTACAGGCCAAAATCTGTCGTCGAGATTGACGAGCATAAAATCTGACAATTTTGAGATTCAAACGGATCGGATTTGGTACGAATAAAAAAAAAATAGTACGAGAGTTGTGTGAAAATTTCATAGGCTGACAAAAATACACTTGTGGAAATGAGTTTTTATGTCTTAGCATTCGATCTACACAATTCTTCCATCGGTGTTGCAGTGCTTGGATCCCATTGTCCCATTTCACCTTGCTCGTCAAAACAGGCATCAATACATATAACATCATCACTACGATACTGGTTCTCAGTCAAGTATTTTTTCATGTTGGGGAACAGATGATAGTCAGATGGGGCCAAATCGGGAGAATAGGGAGGGTGATCAACCAGTTCATAGTCATAGTCAGGCACAGCAATCACTGAAACCAAGGACTTGTGTGCTGGTGCATTTTTCGTTTTCGTTTGGTCTTCAGAGCATTTCGTAACTGCATCAACACGTTTGCACAGTACTCTCCATTGATGGTGTAGCCACTTTGAAGATCGTCAAACATAATGCATTTTGCATCCCCCCAAAACTGAAGCCATCCTGGGTTCAAGGAATCGTTCACAGAAACCAACTGGATCTACTTTAAACAATATCAGATTTACTCGTTATGTAATCAGCCTGGTGTGCTTTGACCGGGTATCAGGAGATCAGGTACCTACCGAGCAAAAACCTTCGTCAAGTTCATTGTGCAGAATATTCTCAATTCTCTCAATGCTAAATAAATATAATTTAATAATAATTTTTCAAAAAAATAAAATGTTTTTCATACAATTGTCTTTTTTTAATTTTTTTTTTGTATAGGTTGATTCTTTCTTTTTTATCTTTTTCCCACAATTTTTCTTACATCTTTTCACTCCTTCATTTCATTTCATTTCATTCCACATCGATCTCTGACTAAACTAGTGTATTAAAAAGTTGGTTTGTGAATTTGGTGACTAATTTTGAGTTTAATCGATAGGCGAAATAGTACACATAAACTCAGTGGAAATAGAACGAGCAATAATTGAGCAGACCATGACGATATATCCCTAGACATTAAAAGTACAAAGAGAAAAATCTATAACCGTAGGTTAAATAAAGGGGTCAGTCCGAAATTTCCTGAATGTTATACGACTCAACAAACACCTGAAGAAGTTCCAGTTGTTACAATTGCCAAAACGTAGTGATAATAATAACAAAGATGTGGATATTAGTCTAAATGTTAACACTATAAACAATCTCGTTGTTAAAGCAAAGTTTTGATTATTTTCAATTGTAGCCGTGAGTGTGCTGGAAGGTAGGATCCTGTGTTCAGATTTAACAAGCGTTATTTTCGTTGTATAGGAAATAGTTAGTATATTGGAAAAGTTTAAAAGTATATTCAATGTAATTTTCTTCATTATGTAAATTGTAAGTGAACATAAGTAGAATCCTATTATTATTTTGTTGTGAGAGGGGGAATTTATGAAATCATTTTTTACAGTATTTACATTAGTCGGACTATTGTCCTCATCTTTGTCGCCATATTTGTCACAACGTTTCGGCCGTTGTACGCTCCGGCCTTCTTCAGGTGGTTGGAATTTCGAACTGAACCCTTTATTTCGATCACTGGGGTAGACTGTTCTAATTCCACGTGCCATGTTTGATGGATGTCAGTTATCAGTTATCTCCTGCCAATTTTCCCTCTGAAAGTTCTCCACTGCCTTAACCAGGAATTGAACTCACCTTCTTTGGGTCTGTCACTGGATCTAACCAACGCCTTTATCCACTGTGCCATGTGTCCTTGAGGACATCTGGGTATGAACTTCTGAGTATTATAAACCTAATGTTTTCAGCATCATTTTTACCAGTGCTCATATTGCAATTTTGCTGTTATCATTGCATGTCTTTACCAGAGTTCATATTGCAACTTTGTTATCATTGCTTTTCTCTGGCACTCCTTATTACTGGTTCCCATATTGTATTTATTTCTATGCTTGGTCGGCTCAGGAGATTTTTGTGGCCTAGCATATGTGCTGATTCCTTAAGTTTACGAATTTTCCAATGGTGTTCCCTGTCTATGATCTCAACATGATACCACAGGGGCGGTGATCTCCTTCTCTCTCCATATGTGGTCAGCCACGCCTGATTTTTCTACTTCCCTCGCGTTACAGCTTTCTGGTGTTCTTGAAGCCTTACCTTGAGGGGAGGCCTGTCTCTCCTTTATATTCCTTTCCGCAGCTGCATGGGATAAGCGTACACACAGTCTTTAGTCATGTTCCTCTATGGGGGTCTCACTCGTGAGAGATACCTGCGAAGAGTTGTCACGCTTTTGAAGGTTGTCCTGATGTTATATGGACCGCAGATCCTTTGTATTTTCTCTGATAACCCCTTCACATAAGGCAGGCAGACTTTTTCTGAGTGTTGTTGTCCTCCTCCTCCTCCTCCTCTTGTACCCGCCTATCCCAGTTTTTGGGGGCTGCTGCCATGTACCCAGGGTAGTTGTTGCGTTGTAGGGTACTACTTATACTGACCAATTCCTTATCTAACGTCTCTGGATCGCCACTTATGACTTTTGCTCGGTGTTGTAAGCATCGGACGATCCCTTTCTTTACGCTGTATGGATGGTGGGGGTTGAAATTGAGGTACTGTCCGGTGAATGTTGGTTTACGGTATACGGATGTCTTGAACCCATTCTCTGTTCGAGATATTAGTACATCCAGGAATGGGAGTGAATTGTTACTCTCTTTCTCCATTGTGAACTGTATCGAAGGTCTTATTGAGTTCACATGGTCCAGAAGAACCTGGACTTCTTCCTGATGTGGCCAGAGTATGAAAGTGTCATCTACGTACCGTAACCATATAGTTGGCTTTAGAGATATAGACTCTAATGCCATTTCTTCAAAGTATTCCATGTATATATTCGCCATTGCTGGTGATAATGGCGAGCCCATTGCTAAGCCCTCATCCTGTCGATATATGTGAGATCCCATTCCGAAGTGTGTTGTTTGTGTACAAAAGTCAACATCTCCATCAGATTATCTATTGGAATACTGGTCCGTTCCTCTAGGGAAGAGTCAGAGGCCAATCTATCTCTGACTACTGAGAGTGCCTCCTCCGTGGGTACCTTGGTGAACAAACTCACCACGTCCAAGCTCACCATCTGGTTGGATCGGATAATGTAAATTATTTCCACGAAATGGGCTCATCTCAGAAATATGAACAGACTTTCCGATAGGTCTTGGGTCAATTATATCTACTGTTTAGGATCGGGACTCAGAAGTTAATTCTACCGGAGCGTACTTAAGTCTCCGAAACGTTTAAACAAATTTGGCGACAAAGATGAGGACAATAGTCCGACTAATGTAAATACTGTACATAATACCTCATCTCAGAAATATAGACAAACTCTGAAATCATTTTTGTTAGTGGATTTTTAGTAGGTGTTTAAGATCTGCCAAGAAAGGTGAAATGTCAAACCGTGACTTAAATTTATTGTTGGTTAGTTAGAGATTAAAGCATTTTCTATATACTTTCGTCTTCGTTAATTGCTTTCTCTAAATTAAAGTAGCAATTTTTAAAATCAAAATTTTGGTAACACATTACGGTGAGAAACTAATGCATTGAGTGTATTTTGTAAAAAAAATACCTTTAGTGTTCATATAATCTTATTTAAGTTCCTTGATATTTCTATGTATTCCTTGTAACAATTATTACAGGTGAAATAGTAACGTCCTCCTTAAAGTTTTAGTTTATTTTGTCTTGTATTAAGTTTTATTGTTTATTGTTGCAACAAATTGTATGTTAAGCTTAGATAAATTCTTTTCAATTATAGTTGCATAGAATAATAAATTTACAGCCACTATTTGAAGCATCAGCCCATCACATGTTTAAAAGAATTATATGAATATAAAATGTTCTTTCAACTTTACCTTTCTTGGCAGATATTTTATTATCACAATGCGAGATATTTAATAACAAAAAGCGATAAAAACAAACAAAAAGAAAAAAAGGAACTAATTGAAATCTGCTTGACTATATACCCAAAAATATTTTTAAAAATTGTTGCTAAATTTCAGAATTCAAATTTTGCTTGAAGACTTTTCAGTGAATAAGAACGCAGCAAACAATAAGTGATTATAACGTCCAAAATATGAATTTGTTTTCTTTTATTATGAGTAATTAATCTTCGTGAAACAAGCGGAAAAGAAAGCGACCATAGAATAACTGGGATACGCAAATGGTTTGCAACAATTTGATGAAGTTAATATTTTTTGCTTTTTGTATTGGAAAGATTCAAGCTAGTAGAAATAAAATTCGTTATACATTTCGATCTGGTTGCGGAAATAAATCGAGATCTGGAAATTGGCTTTTCCTTTTATGTGTCTTCTTACCCTTCTTTTCATTAATTCATTCCATATTTCTTCTTATCCCTCCTCAAATCTTGCTCATTCCTTTCATTTATTTCATAATCTTTTCTCTACAAATCCAGTTTTATTTATTCAATAGTTTTACTTTTCTTTATTTTATTGCTCCTCAAAAGAAACCTCAATTAGTTGGGTTCATAGATATTTTATCAAGCCTTGTATTTTAAAGAAGTATTTTCCTACTTTCCTTTCTAATATTTCCAGAAAAAATGTTAATTGAAAGCGACAATTTGATTATAATTGATTAAAAATCTGAGCCGCAGTTTTACTCAAATGACATACATTTCTGCTTTTGAAAATTTCAATATTTTACAATTCCTTAACTATAAAAAAATTGAATTTAACCTTACGTTGAGTAGAAAAGCTGTCAACTTGATCCAACAATTTTGAATATATTATAATTTTTTCTGATAAATCGAGGAAATAAACCGTTATATAGCAAAACAGTTTTGAATGAATTTTGAGTAACCAGTTATAAGGTTATGGTATTTCTGGAGGAATTTTTGAATTGATTCAGTCTTTCTTATAGAGTCTTGAAATGAAAGTTACTTGAAAGCCTTCTAGATCTTTTTTCATTGATGCAAGTGTCCTCTAGAGCTTTATTCCTTGACCCACGTTGTTCAAGAAAGGAAACTCAGCAGCCGAAGTGGCTAGAAACATTCACTCAATTTATGGAGAGGAATGAGATAAATGAAAGAACTTGCAGAAAATGGTTTGCAAAATTAAACATTGGAGATTTCAATTGAAGATGAAGATCAAACCGGACGTCCATTTGATTTTTTGAAAAAAGCTTCTTGAAGCAGCCCTTGAAGAAAATCCTGCATTATCAGTTAATAAAACAACAGTGGTTCTCAGTTCAAACCATACAACTGTTCATCGTCATCTTCAACAACTTGGAAAAGTTCCTAAACTTGGAAAATGGGTGCCTATAAGAATTGTCTGAAAACAACCTCAAATCTTCAGTTGACATCTGCTCTTCTCTCCATTCTCGCCAACTTGTTTCACCTTTTTTGGATAGACTTGTGACTGGCAACGAAAAATAGATCTTTTATCGAAATGTTAAGTGTCATAAGACAGTTTTTTGTAAAGGGAAGGACAGGATAATTTATGGGAAGACCTGATATATAGGTTTGCCTATTTTACACACACGCACACATATATATATATATATATATATATATATATATATATATATATATATATATATATATATTAAAATATAGTTTTAAGTTATCTATATAGCTCTAGACATTCTTCCTACTGATAAACAGTAGATCCTTTCCACTACATTTATAACCCGCCATATATATATATATATATATATATATATATATATATATAGTGGACGGAGTGACTGCTGGAAGGTCCGTCTATTCATTATGTAACACAGAAACTAAATGACACACTTTATATTTGTATTAATTCTTTCTCTCATATATATATATATATATACATACATACATACATACATACATATATATATATATATATATATATATATATATATATATATATATATATATATATATATATATATATATATACTCTGCCCAGCTTTTTGAAATCCGTTGGTATATAATCCAAGTGGATACTAGTAATATAAAATATTAAATCTGATCCACAAAAAGAGTTTAATGTATTTATTATTACAGAGCAATATAATTAATAAGTCATAAAATCCAAATTCACATCGTATGCGGAATAGCCTATTTTGGCAGACAAAGATACCAGTCGTCTGTGTTATCAGTCCCAGTGTGGACTGAGTTCGTGTCAGAAATAGAAATTTAACTGTCAAAGCTAAAAAAAAAAAAATCGAAAAAATAATACAGAATTTATTCATTTCAATGTTTCAGTCAGACGAAATGCACGAGGGAGGGGTCAATGAAGGATGGAAGTTATTTGTCTTAAGGGGAAGAAGTTTTATAAAATTAAACCCGAACATTAACCTTATGACATTAATTTGGGATTATATGAAGAACGAAATATTAATTTAATATTAAAAAGTTTAATAAAAATTATTTTAAATAAAATTTAAAGAATATAAAAGGTTGCTGGGATTAATGGAAGCAGAGTTTTGTAGATATTTTGTCGAAGGTTTTTGCGTAGATTATATAAAATATAGGTAACGTTTTTTTTATAGATTGGGAAATATAATATCAAAAATTAGACAAATTAGTTATAATTTCGATCATTTGAAGAGTTAGATGCTGTGAATATTACATCAAATATAAACCTAACAACGTTCAAAACATATTATGGAAATTTGAATTTGTTTTTATGCTGAAGAGTTCCATTAATCCCCACCGGGGTTGAAAAGACAGACGACCGGTATCTTTGTCTGCCGAAAACGAACGAATATACTTCTTTATGCTCTGATTTTATTTTATTTTTTTTCAATTACCTTTATATATATATATATATATATATATATATATATATATATATATATTTTGGTGATAGTTGTTATGATAGAATAATATCCGAGCCAAAGTGGTTTTAATAAAGCAAATCAGCCTGAAGTTGCCTACTGTAATGAGCGAAACACGTAATAAAATAAAACATGGACGTCTAATCACACTCGTGTACCCACTAAAAATATCTTTTATAGTAGTAATGAAACAATGTCAAATTAAAAAATGAATCTATTTCTTTTTATTTCACATTTATTTTTTATTTCACATTTATTTTCTTTGCAGATAAAAATCACTCCTTGCACATATTGATAAGATTATTCATAATGTTTATTGGTGAGGTATATATTAGCAAAGTTTAACTAAACAATCTAAAAACGTTTATTCATTTTAAATTTCTGATATACTATAAAGAGGAGAGTTTGTAAGAATATTACAAGTTTATTTATTTTTGAATACTGACAGCTGTGGTTAAAGCAAACGCGTCACTTATATTTGGGGATAAATATACAAATCGACACTTTTTGATCAATTGATTATTAACTCATGTTTCTTAACGAAGCTACTTTGAACTTTTATATACTAGTAATACAAACACTTGTTAAATAAGCAATTGATACAAACCTAAGGGGCTCATATTTCCAACTTTATTTCGTCTATCGATCATAAAAAGAAGAAAAAAGACTCAGTGATGCAAAAACGAAAACAGTTTTAAAATATAGCGAACAAAGAGACAAAAGCAAAACAGAATGAGAAATGGAAAAGAAAAAGATAAAAAATCATGTAATTTTCGTGCTTTTGTCTCTAAATTTTTTAGCCAGGTGAAATAAACTACATCCAATTTCAAAATTTAATTACGTAATCCCAACTCAATATAAATAAACAGTATTTGCAACTAGTATAGAGTATGTACTCCATTTGCTAGTTTCAGTGCTTGTATTCGATTTTTCATGGATTTGATCAAGCTATCAACAATCATCTGATCCATATTTTGTCACTCCTTTAGCAATGTTTCTTTAAGGGTTACCACTAACGTAATTTTGGTTGCACGCTTTCGAAGTTTTCGGTCAAGGTGCTCCCAAACGTGCTCTATTGGATTCATGTCAAGAATTTGGTCTGCTTCCATGGCAGTGACTTGATTCCATGCGATTTATTCCAAGCCTTTGTTACTTTGCTCGTATGACATGGCGTTCCATTTTCTTGAAAAAGGTAGACATTCTTGACAATCAGATTGGTTCCAAATAGTGGGAATATTCATTTCTCTAATATTTGACAGTATTTTGGACCATTCAGCCACTCGTCAACAAGAATCAGCTCAGATTTCCCTCCAGACCAGGTAACACCCCACACCATTGCTCTAATTTCTCCATGTTTCACGATCGCATGCAGACATTCAATGTTCCAGGTTTCATTCTGATTTCTCCAAACATAAACCTGTCTTGAATTCGAATATTAGCAGAATTTACTTTCATCTGACTAAATTACAGACTGCCAAAATTCATAATCTTTAATCACGAAGTCTTTCGCCCAGTCCATACGCCTGCTCCTGTGAACCCCTGAAGGGCTTCTTTTTTGCAACTCTTCTTTGATAGCCTAGCTCTTTCAGAGTCTTTTTCACCGCATATGGCGATATTTCTATGTTGTTGGCGACATCTTTGACGCTCTGACGACAGTTTCTGATGACTTCCATCAGAAGAAGAAATGAATATAACACTTAGTGCAAAAAAATCTGTCCTCATTCATAATGGGGACCAATGGATTAAAAACACTGATGACAATTTTGACATCACCATGGGATCTTTAGACTCTGTAGAGTCTTCTGACCTTGTCGGTCTATTTGTACTATACAACCTAACCGCGCACCGTGAATTAGACATTAAGGACATTGGGCAATACAGGGATGACGGGCTCATGGTAGTGAGGAGTTACACAAATTTTAAAATAGATAAAATTAGAAAGATAATATATAGTGAATTCAGAAAACTAAATTTAAAAACTATAGTCAATACGAAACTCCTCAACGTAACTCTGGACTTAATGAACAACTAACCTTACAGAAAACCTAATGCTAACCCCTTGTAAACACCCGAGGTCAAACCACCCTCCATCTACAATTAAGCATATAACCTCATCAGTAGAGAAAAGAATCAGCATGAACTCCGCGAATGAAGAAATATTCCAACAACACAGTAATTTTTATAACACACCTCTAAAAAATAGTGGATACAAAAATGCTAACATCAATTATAGAAACATATTATAGTACTAACCAGAAGAAAAACAGGAAAAGAAAAATCATTTGGTATACCCCTCCGTTCAACCAAATGGTTAGTATTAAGCTAGGACATAAATTTCTAGCTTTGATTGAAAAACACTTTCCTACTAATAGAAGACTTAGCAAGATCTTTAATAAAAACACCTTAAAATTAAGCTACAGTTGCACTGACAATCTAGAAAGTATCATAAAAAAAACATAATAATAAAACCCTGGAAAAACACGCATGCCAAAATAGTATTAATAAAACCCCTAAACTAAAATTAGACAAAAATAATGAAAAATTATGTGATTGTAGAAACCCTGAAGACTGCCTGTTGGAAAATAAATGCTGCATAAAATCTGTGGTATACCAATGCACTATCTCATCCATTGAGAGTCCTAACACTGAAATGATATATATAGGTCCCACAAAAAATGAATTTAAAATTAGATGAAGACAACACAAAAGCTCCTTAAATAATATTTGAAATAGAAATCAGACATCCCTATCCAAATATTTTTGGCATTTAAAAGAAATGAATAAAACACCAAAATTAAAATGAAAAATAATAAATAGAACAAGAACTTGCAAATCCTGGGATGACCCATGCCCTTTATGCCTACATGAAAAACTGCACATTATTAAGTTTCTAAAAAATGAAAATTTATTAAACCATAGACATAAGTTAAAGGTTTTTTGCCGACATCAACAAATTTTCGCATTAAAAATTAGCTAAAAAAATATTATAATTTCATAGTCTAAAGGTTTAAAAGCTTAACCCAATCATAAGATAAAAAAACCCTTTACGAAGTCGTCAAAAAAACAAATTGTAGTTTAATACGACGCATATATATACAAACAGCCCTTTTAGAGAAAAAAAATCTTTAGACATTTAACGGTGTAACAATAATGCCCATAACTGAAACAGACTAGACGATATGCGTCTAGTAAATGTCATCATTCGCTTTTAAATAGACACCCCGACCCTAACTTGACCTCTTTCCGAAAGTAACTAATATGTTGATACAAATTCTTAACCCTTACGACCCTTATTGAAATAATTGCTTCAGCCGTTCCCATAGTAATTAATATTATGACTGAATATGCCTATAAAGCTGCGTAAATTTCAAGATTAGTGATTCCAAAAATTTTCGCTGTCCAGATTTGGTTTTGTTTGACGTACATTGGACCACACAAGGACCGACTTTTTGGAACTTGCATTTGTTAAGTTTATTTCTGTTTTGACAAAGTTTCTTTCTTTATGTTGATTACATTCTTTCTTTTTTTTAGTTTTCTTACTTTCTTGCAGCGGTGGACTGATTTAATTTTTGTTTTCAGTTCTTGTGTTTCGTCAGACTTGTTTTTTGCGTTTGGATTTTTTCTGTCCGTTTATATTTTGTTTGCATTTTGTTTTTGGTTGTGTTTTTTTTTTTTGCTCCTTTGTTTGAATTTTGTGGCCTGTTAGAAAAAAAACAATTTTATTTTTGGCTGTTAAAAAAAAAAGAACTTTTCACACCATGGCCGACCAGAGTCGGACTGTCAAAAACTAAGGCAGATCCACCTGATAAATCTAATGAGGCTGTTCCCCTCCAACCAAAAAGGGACAAAACATTTAAAGGTGGACCCTATAAAGGAAAATCCAATATACTCACCCCTGTTATAGATAAGACCAATGGAAATAACAACGACAAAGAAGCAAGCTCTAGCATGGCGGCCGAAATCAGCAGTGTAGAGACCCCTCCCCCTACCGAAATGCATGGTCAATGTAGCGGAGTTCATTGAAAGAACCAAAACGTACGCTCATCTGGTTACTGATGGCGGGCTTTTGGTAGACCACGATGCACAAGAATGCATTGCGAAAAGAACAGTGTCCGTCTTTGTGCTCGACAAGCTAACGCGAAAAATTTGTCGATGCACGAAAGGCACATTATTGAAAGCACTGAATTCCTTGGGGGTTAAACCACAACAGATTATTAAAGGACTAGGTTTCTTCATGTGGGACATACTGTTGCCCACGCCAGAGGACTGTGGATGTAAAGTCTCGTGATTTAATCACGAAAGACTACATCATTCGCACAGAATACCAAGGACGGGGTGGTACCAAGGTGACAGTGTATGAGATCCCTGATTATATTCTTGGAGAGCATTTAGGAGCATATCTCATGCAGTATGGCCAGATTGTGAATGTTACTCCAGAATATGCGATAGGTGAGTGGGGGTCCGAGATAATGATAGATCGAGAAGCCTTCACCTCCATTCTCAGCAGCTTGGACATAGGCGAGAGACACTACCCTGTCATTGTGACGCGGAGGAAACCAGCTTGTTGGAAGTGTGGTGAGATTGGTCACCTCGCCTCTACCGCCTAAGTCCGATCCCCCTCGAACTGTTACTTCTTGTTCTGTGGCGCCTGTAATGGGATTATTTGCGGCTGGCACCGGTGTTGGAAAATCCAAGGTTGGATCTCTTCCAGAGCCCAAATTCGCTGCCAAAAAGTAGGCGGAAGATAAGCAGGAATGGCAAGTCGTGGGTAGAGTGAGAGGGAAGCCCCAAGCTGCGGGATCTCAGTCCCCGGAAGCCCCCCAAGAGCAAGGACACTAACAGTTCCATTCCCAAGGGTGATACTCCTGCTAGTTATGCCAAAAACTGCACGAACAGTCAAAGAGATTTGACCCAGGCTATAAGAAGTCCTTGAAATAGAATTACACAAAAAGCTAACAGAAAAAGCCTGGATCACTGGGGGTACCGCGTCCCTCGGCCTCTTTGTCATCTTCTCCGCAAAAAATATTAACCCCCACCTTCAATGACTAGGTCATTGAACTCCCTCAAAGATGACCATCTTGAAAAAGACACTCACATCCTCTGGGAAAGTTGATAAAAGACCAGTGGAGGTACCTCGCCCCTCAGCCTCTGCACCAAATTCCCCCTCATGCAAATCTCCGTATGTGACTAAAAAAAGGTGCCCACTCCTTTTACATCACAATCTTCCACTCCTGCCCAATCTCCAGCACCATCTCCTACACCAATCTCCCAAAAGAGGCAGCGAAGCCCTTCGGTGGAAACTAAGGAGAAAAAGCGAAGGGCTAAATTACCCTACAACATTGGAAAAGATTGAGCGTGCCAAGAACTATGGGAATCGAATACAGGCGCTCACCAGGCTCTCATCGTCATCAGAACTGGTTCTGGGTCCCTGCATACATGGGAAATGGCGGAGGAAGCCATCAAAGGAATTGAACATTCACCACCAATTGCTGTCTGGGAGTCTGAAGAAGCCAAAAGGTTATATCAATTCTGCTCAGGGATGGTCCCAGTTTTTGTTCACCGCTCCCTCTATAGAGCACTTAAATTAACATTTCCGTGGGATATCGGGGGTTTCGCGATTGAGGGACATATGAATAAGGAAGTGGGCCATAGATCAGTGGGCGACGCCGTCGGTATCCTCACCCGAGAATGTTTAGGGCAGGTGGCCAACCCTATTAGATCTAACAGTATCTCTCTTTTTAGCTAGTTTGAATGTCCAGGGGCTGAGGTCTGAGTCTCGAAGGGCGAGACTCAATCGCGGCATTCAGCGCCTTGGTGTGGGTATATGTACGGTACAAGAGACTCGTTTCCATTCTGGAGACCATGATCATATACTGACGAAGAGGTTTGACCTCTTTTCAGCGTGTTATGATGGCCGCTCTAGGGGGCTTTCTTGGCTGGTGAATCGTTCCTTAAATGCTGTATGTACGCTAGTCTTCGCGGGTCTGGAGGGTAGGATTTGTGTCGTGGACGTTACTATAAAAGATCAGGCATTTCGTCTCATTGAAGTTTATGCGCCCAATGACCACAGGGAGCGGGCCGCCTTTTTTCGGCGGATCGATCCGTTTTTGATGACTTCTCGTTGGGTAATTTTAGCGGGTGACTGGAATGCCGTCCTCGAACCCGATATAGATCGCACGGGCACTAGATTGGGTACTAACAACCCATATGTAAAGCCATTACGGGACTATATCGAGAGGTTAGATGTTGTCGATACGTTCAGGTATGAATTTCCTCGAGAAGTAGTTTGGACTTGGACTAATAGGGGCAGCTCGGCTTCGGTGTTGCGTACAAGCTACATTAACCGAGTCTTAGTTAGGCGAGTCGATTTAGGGCTCTTAGGCTGTCCAAATCATCATACTATAGTTTATTCGGACCATAGGCTTGCCTGGGATCGTTTAAACTTAGATTAGAACGGCTGGTTATTGGAAATTCAATACATCGTTGTTCGGTGATAAAGATTTTCAGGACCAGTTTTTACTTACCCTAATGCGGGAATTGACGGGTTCTGTGTTTGGGAATAAGTGGTGGGCTCAAGGCTACTATTAGGTCGATTGCGGCTGATTATAGTAAGCGACTCAGCCAAGATAGATTATAGAGCAAACGGCACAAGAAGCTAGAGTAGAGAGGGCTATAAAATCGGGAGATAGTGGGGAAATAGCCGTAGTAAGAGCAGAGTTGGCCTCCTTGCTTATCAAGAAGGATCAAGCTCTGGTAGTTAGGGCTAGATCAAAAAGGATATCTTCCGAGGCAACAAATATGGCCGCTGAAGAAGTTCGGAGTATCGCAGATCGATACATCGCTAGCGTCACATTGCCGGTGGGCGTACCCTGACTACAAACGATGGCATATGCGAGGCTTTCCAAGAGCTTTTTACCAGGGAGTTCGACTCAGTCCGACACCTATTTAGCTGACTTTCCTCGATTCGAGGCGACTGAAGCGGCTGGGTGCGAGGGTCCGATAACAGAAGAGGAAATCTGGGACGTGTTGAAGCATGTCGGTCGATTCAAGACTCCGGGTATCGATGGAATTCCCTATGAAGTGTACTTGAGGCAGCCGCACGTATTTGTTCCTCTGCTGGCACTGATATTTAACCAATGGATGAAGAAAGGGAATATTTCCGAACGAAAAATTGGTTGGAGGTCCGAGAAAAAGCCGAGGCTGCAGTCGGCCGGTCTGTTGCCTCCACCCGTCTGAGGGCGGTCTAGGGATGCCCGAAGTTTAGATTCGTCAAAAGACGTTGCGGCTCAAGTTCCTGGATCGAATGTGTCAGCAAGATGAAAGTAATGGCCTCTTCTGGAAGAAAGACTCTAAGAAAGCATTTCCGTCTTTGAGAAGTGTGCATGAAGGCAAGGAGGAGGCCCGCCGTACTCCTCGGGCCGAGTGCTACTTCTATCGCGAGTGTCGACGCGCTCTGAAAGACTTCACACGGGGAAAACCTCTCCGACACCCGAATGTTGTCTCCTAAGGCATTATATTGGTCGTTATTGCGGGTGGGTGGGGGGTTGTCGCTCAAGGTACTCTAAGGGATGAGTTCGGTTTGACGACGGAGAAGTTTAGCTCTCTGTGGCCTTGGGCGTCCGGATGGCGGTGTCTCAATAACGACGAGGCATCACTCACCTGGCTGGTGTTGCGGAAGGCCCTCTGGGTCGGCAAAAGGCTCTGTTCAGTGTGCTTGGCAGTTACGCCAAACTGCGTGTGTTGCGGTGGGGTGGTTGAGCCCTTGAGGCACATCTTCTTCGACTGTAGCGTCGTACGGCCGTTGTACGAACTTATTGAAGGCTACATGGTCCGCATCCTAGGCGGAAAGTCCTTTTTCCTCGAAGCCAGGTCCGTATATAGCAATGTTGTGCCGCAGTTGAAGAGGAATGTGTTTTTGTGTTTACTCGGCATTATGCCAGTCGTGATTTGGACGACACGACAGAAGGAATTTTATGGAGGTGAGAAGTTTTCATCTTCTCAACTGTTTTTTTTAAGCACCGGCTTAAAATCCAGATTAATGCGGAAAGGAGGCGACTCTCTTCATTAAAATTCGGCGAAATGTGGTTGAGAGGGACTAATTTAGATTGGCATCTGGAGGTGACATAGACTTAAGGATATTGGTCAACTGACTTAAAACATTTGTCATGTTAGACAAAGTTAGATAAGTTAGAGTCAGTCGTTTTGATTTTGTTTAAATTGCTTGATTTAACTTAGCTAGGGTCTAGATGGGCATTGGCCCCTTTATTTTTGTCCTCCAAGTTTTTGGTTCATTTTCCCTTCCCTCCCCATTTAGATGACAGTGTTTGCAGTTCTCTGTGTGAGTGCTAGAGTGAATAATTGTAGAACAGATGCATAGAGAATCATTCTATTAATTCTGCAGTATTTTTCGTCCAGTTAACTGTTATCTCTGCCATGATTAGATTGTGGGGGGGCCTGTTACTAACACTAGTTTAGTTTAGTTGTGTAAATATTTTATATCACGGACATTGGGGATTTATTGTTTGAAAATTTTTTATTAGCCCCCCCCCAAAAAAAATCCCCTGTATATATGGAGATTAGGTACAATTTCCTGGAGTGGATGTGTTATTGTGGTGTATGTGTATGGCAGTGTTGTGTGGATGAGATGTTTTGGTGAAAGGAACAATGTTTGGACGATTGGCTCAGTAAATGAGTCTAGTTAAGTTTGAAGTAAGCCAGCTGATGACCAGCCTCCCCCCCCCCCCAATTTCCAATTTTGTCCGTGTGGCACATTTGTACATTTGTACAATAAATATCTCCAAATATTTTCGCTTGTCAGACGAGTTTTTGACCGAAAGTGACCAACTTTTGGGATCTATCGTGTTGGATTGACGAACTTTCTTCGGCCTACAAAGCTATTCGTTAAGTTGATTTATTTTTTTACATTTTTATTTTTAGTCCTTTTTGACAAAGTCTTACTGGACTACTGCCTTCTTGTTTTCTTTCTGTTTATTTTTTTCAGTTGTCTCTTTGAAAAAATAAGTAAAGTTTAAGAAAAGAAAAGAGAAAAAGAAAGAAAGATTTTGATCCCCCAACTTTTTAGTTTATGCTTTCCCCGTTTTTATTTTCGAATTAATTATTTATTTTTCTTTATTTAGTGACTTCGGCCGCAAACCTTTATTTTTTTATTTGGTTTGACTGGTTTCAAACCAGACTTTTCTATTTCTTTTCTTTTTTCTTTTTGCAGTTTACGTTAATTGTTAACATGTGAAAAAAGGAGTTCTTTTATTGTTTTTTGAACTTTTAATTTTTCTTCTCTTTCTTGTTTAACTTGTTTCGTTTTCATTTTTTTCTCGGCAGCTTTTGGGCACCATTTTGAATTCTTTTAATTTTTAACTTTTAGAGTCATGTCAGACTATTTATTTTATATTCTTTCTTTTATTTACTTAATTGAACTAGTTTATTTTAATTTAAATATTTTATCAGTTTTATTTATTTTTTTTAATTTGGGTTAACTTTTAGTTTTCCTACCAGTCTTTATTTTAAAGTTTATTACTTTTTAAAAAAAAAAAAGTTTATTACTTTTCGTTTTTGGTATATTTCTTATTTTTAAAATTAATACTTATAAATAGTTTATTGTTTTCTTTTTCACTGGTGTAACCAGACTTTTTCTTTTTTTATTCTTTATTTGTAATATTTGTTTAATTTCTTCTATTTTTTTAAGTAGAATCTAAATCTTTATTTTGCGTGTTTTTTTTTTATTATTTTCTTTTACCTACTCCCTACTCCTTTCCTTTTTACAAAATACTTGAAAATATTTAGACCCGCTGGGAGAAGTTATTTTTTTCCTTCCAAAATGGGCGACGAAGTTAGTCGGTCTGTAAAAAAGGATGTTTTTGGGCTGCCGCTAAGGCTGACACCCTCCCCCGATGAAATTAAATCAAAGAAACGGAGAAAGGCTACCCCTAATCCATCAGACAAGGCGAGTGCGAAAGATGCTAGCAGCACTAAAAACAGAGAGACCATGCAGGTCTCAAGCAAAACAAATGAAGTCAAAGTGTCGAAGGAGGCACAAGCTAAGGAGACAGCCGAGGAAGTCCTCGCCGAGTTGTATCGTGAATATAGCGGAGTTATTGGGAAAGGCTAAGGACTACGCTCATCTTGTAAAAGATGGGCTCCTTGAAGACGTCCAAGAACTTAAGGAATTCGAAAACCGAATGGTGTCGGTCTTCGTAGTGGACAAGCGTACGCGCAAAATTTGTCGCACAGTGATCAAATAACTTTTGTCCCTGGGGATTAAACCCCAAAGAGTAATTAAAGGTTCCGGGTTTTTCATGTGGGACGTACTGCTGCCCACAGCCGAAGATTTGCCTGGAAATGTCAAAGGAAGAACTTATCACAAAGGACCTCATGATAGAATATGAGGACCAGGATGGCCGTATTTGAGGTTCCTCCTCAGGTAACGGGAGAGAACCTGGCTGCATTTTAATGCAGCACGGCCAGATTTTAGGTGCCCTTTCCGACAACCTGAACGGGGATGGACTTTTTTGCGACCGGTCATTGTGACCGGTAGAAAACCTACTTGCTGGAGGTGTGGATAGACTGATCACCTCTCCTCCTCCTGCCCAGGGAAGAAGGCCCCTGAAGTTCCGGCCGCTGGCGACCAAAATCTCCCCTTTTCCGAGACTGTTAAATACGCGGCGCCCCTAATGGGCTTACCTGCTACACGAGCCAGTGAGGACAATCTCTCTCCCACCCGCCCAAACCGACGCTTTCCGCAAGTGTGGATAAGGAGAAGGAAGAGGGGGAGTGGCGTGTCGCTGGTAGGGGCAAAGGGAAGAACCGAACAGCAGGCCCTCTGTCCCAGCATGACCCCAGGGAGAAAAACACCTACAGCTCCATTCCCTCTACCAGCTCAAAGGGCGACGCCCCGGCATCGTATGAAAACGGAGCATCTAACAACCAGAAGTTAAATGAGCCAAGTTGGGACAAAATTTTGAACTTAAAGAAATTCAAGGAAAAATTGCACTCAAAGCGGGCTAAAAACCAAAAGTCGCTGAGGCACCGCGCCCCTCATCCTCTATTCCGTCTTCCCCTTCTTAAAAATTTATACTCCCCAAAACACTCCAAAAAACACCTTCTCAGATTCCTACTCAAACTCCTCTGAAGCGCTGGTCTCATTGGTGAATAGGAAAAAGAAAATCAAGCCGCCATATCTCCCAGGGAAGACGTCTGCCGCGTATCCCGGGGACAAGCAGAAAGGATTTTCGGGTAGATAAGGAACCCAAAACCACTGAAAGTTTTGTGGAATTTCCGGCACATCTATGGAATAGACATTGAAGTGCCCGAAAACTTTTAAAATGCTAAGAGAGTGCTGACCGTCGTTCGATCTGGCCCGGGTACGTGGGAGATTTGGGGCATGATAGAGGAGGCAAACGCTTCTCTGAAATTAATGCCCCCAGCAGCCTCTTTACTTGACCCAGAGATGGCTGAAACGAAAGAACATTGCTCAGGAAGGGTCCCCGTTTTTGTTCACCCATTCCTGTATAGAGCCCCTTAAATTAACGTACCCTGCGGACATCGGCGGCTTGTCTCATGATGATACCGTCGAAACTGAGATGGATTCTGGTTCAATGGGATGGGCTCTCTATTCTGGAGGACAACCCTAATTGTTTTGATAATTTCACTCTGGTTGGCAAGTGTGAATGCTCGAGGCCTGAGGTCCGAGTCTCGAAGGGTGAGACTCTCTCGCAACCTTTAGCGTTTAGGGGTGAATATATGTTGTGTGCAAGACCTGTTTTTCTTCTCGCGATTCTGAAGGCATTCTGTCTAAGGGGTTTTATCTTTATTCATTATATTTTGATGGACGCTCGTTTGGTGTCTCTTGGCTGGTGAGCAAGTCTTTGCGTCTCATTGAGGTTTATGCGCCCAATATCCAGACTGAGCGGCCTGCTTTGTTCCGGCAGATTGGGCCGTTTATGATGACATCACGTCAGGTAGTTTTAGCGAGGGATTGGAATGCCATCCTTGACCCTGACATAGATCGTATAGGGTCAAATTCAAATTCGGGTACTTACAACTGAGGCGTGAAACCATTTCGCGATTTTGTCGACAAATACCGGAATGAGCACCCCCGGGGTGTAGTTTGGACTTGGACAAATAGTGGCAGCTCGACTGCAGGGATGCGTGATAGCTACTTCGACCGAGTTTTAGTTATGTTATATTCCGTATTTAGTTACGTGGGCGATGTGAAATCAATGTGGGCGAAATACTGCGTTTGGTTGCAAACAATGGAATTCAGAATCGAAAGAACAAGAAAGACTGTAGATATATTTTATAATCTCTTTTAGTGAGGAAAATAAGAACAAGTAAAAAGTTCGTATTTAAGAAGTTGAGGGAAAGGTACCCTTTGACAAGGCGCCGGACGAGAGTTCATTAGCAGCAGCAGTCACATGCTTCGTTTCGTCGCCGGGCCAGTGTGTCAGGAGCGAGCGACGTGACCCTTCTGCCTCCGCCGTTGAGTGGCACCTCTTTGACTTTCCCGTGTTGAACTTATACACGCCTATCGGCTCCAAATGGCAATTTTTTGAATACGCGGGAGACGGTCCGATTGGTTGATTTCATTCTTTTCATTTTTTTTTCGAGTTTATCCCAAACGGAAGTATCTGCGTCGAGCCTATGCGTAGACGTGTAGTTTTCATTTCGAGTCGGGGACTCGTGATGGTAACTTCCGTTTATCGAAGCAGGGCAAGATCTCATCTTGTAACAGTTAGGAGAATCGATGTAGGGCTCTTAGGGTGTCCAAGTTTCCATTACATAGTTTATTCGGATCATAGGCTTGTCCGGGTCCGTGTAAACTTAGATAAGCCTAAGGATGGCTGGCTACTGGAAATTCAACTGCTCGCTAGTTGGCTAGCAGGAATTCCGGGACCAGCTGCTACTAATGTTACAAAGGGAACTGACTGTGGTGGGAAATACCTGGGGGGACAAATTAAAATCTAAAATTCGAACGTTTGCTTCTGATTTTAGTCGTGGACTCAATCTCGATAGATTAGCGGCGCAAACGGCGTATGAGAAAAGAGTTGATTGAGCAGTTAAATCCCGTGATAGTGGGAAAGTAGCCTTAGCTAGAAGGATCAAGCTCTGGTAGTTAGGGCTAGGTTGAAAAGAATGTCCTCTGACGCGAAGAATATGGCCGCAGAATTGCGTCTAGAGGAAAGTAGGAATGCATCAGGACGGCAAATCGCGTGCGTCACATTGCCAGATAAGCAAATCGTGGCTGCAAACTCAAGGCTTTTCGGGATTACTTTTGGGATCTTTTTACCAGGGAGCCCGGTCTGTGCCCTGCTCAGTTCGACGCCTATTTAACCGACTTTCTCTGCCTTGAGACAGATGAAGCGGCTGGGTGCGAGGGTCCCATCACAGAGTCGGAAATCTGGGAAGCGTTGAAACAGGTTGGCTTGGATAAATCACCGGGATTAGATGGCCTTCCCTACGAAGTCTACTTGAGGCAGTCGCCCGTTTTTGTTCCCTTGCTGGAACTGATTTTCAACAACTGGATGAAGCAGAGGTCTATAACTCAACGCTTCACCAGGGGTATGATCAAGTTGCTGCGTAAGGACAAAAACGGTGGTGATGCGATAGGTAATTTTCGCTTTTCTGCTTTAACCCGCATATTTCGTTCTTTTCATTTTATGGAAATTTTTATATATTTCTTTTATGGAAATTCCTCTTATATCTTCTTAAAATTTTAAAAATCTAAAAAGAAGTGATGCTTCATAAGTAGCATTTTTAAATAAAATCGTTTATAACCATCTTTGTTCACCACCCGATGAGATGTTTATGTTTAGACATCGAAACAAATAAGCATCTTTGTAGTGATGACTTGTTTGTTCGTATGTAATAATTTATAATAAATAACTATTACTTTGCTTTTTGTGTTGAGCCCTCTTTTAAATTAATGTTATGAACGTTTGAATTTATATTCTTTTCGTTCTCATTACATTTAATTCGAAATATTAAAGAAAAATATGAAGTATTCGAACCTGCATCCCCCTGGACAGGGGAAACAGTCTTTAGATCAGATGTTCTTTAGATCTCTCGGTCAAAAAGTGCGTCTATTAAACACAAATCTTTCTGAGACTGTCGAAATATTTGCTTTTAAAAGCACTATTTAACTTTGCTTGATAATCAACCCGCTTTGTGACCAAGTGCGCATATTTTTCTTTAAGATATCTGGAATATTCTGGCCAGTAGGCGAAAACAAATACTGTTTAATAAATAAACGGAGCGTCTAATCAAACATGGACAGCCACATAACATTTAAGTAATAAATAAAAATCCATCAATTCTTTAGAAATAAATTTTATCGTATACTTTATCTAAGATCTTATAATGCCTCTCGTCTAAAGAACAGATACATTTTCTCAAATATTTCGGTGTGTAGAAATTTATAATGAAGCAAAGTGATTTTTGAATTCCCGGAAATTACACGCGATTGTTCAAATTTTACCGAGTAGTGTTGCTATAGAATGTTTTCTTTACATTTAGATTACATTTTGTATTTAAAGATCTTGGAGTTTTTAAGCGTATTTTTTAGGTGGGGGGATAAATATACCTTTGTGGAATTTTCTCGTGGTTTTAGTTAAAATAAAATTTATGTTAAATACAAATTCTCTACGAAATATATCAACCGTTTGAGTTAAAATAAACTTTCGAGCAAGAATGAAACTTTTTATAACAACTTTCCAGGCTTTCTTTGGATGGACTTTAATTTCGCGTCTCTTCAGCACCAACTGCCAGTCTCTTCTGTCTTTTCTCCATCGGTCAGTTCGTCTGTGTTGTTCGGTCATCGTGAGATTCGTCCAGTGGTGGATAAATAATAGACACGATGTGTCCAGGGCTGGAAGATAACATCAAACATTGGACAGAAATGAAATCCTGCTGTGTGACAGCTTGAGATTATTCTGCAACGCTGACGATCGAATCACGTTTGCTCATGACCACTTGAGTGCAGGTTAAGTGAAAGAAGTCACATGAATGAATCAAAACCAATTTGATCGATACAAACCATATGTTATATTTCACCATTTACTGTATTTGTTTTAAGTATACCACGTAGAAACTTTGTTATTGGCGCTTTAAAATCAAGTATTGTATAAACGCCAGCAAATTATTTCGGAGGCCCTATAAAAGTTAATGAAAAAGTCATTTTTGCTGTGATCCAAATTAGATTAATAGAAAAAATGCATAATTCTCGGATGAATTTTACCTACAATCGAAGCCGGGTCTTTCTTTAGTAGTAAAGGGTTATGCCGTCTGTCTCGAAGTCCTGAAGTAAATTACTCTGTTCTTAGTATCAGACAAGGGATTTGAGCCGCCTTGTATCCGGAGCAGAACCTCCGTCTTGTTAAATATTTGCAGGAATGTCGTCAAAACCTGAGGCTTCATCATGCTCTTCCTATTTTGTTATTCTTGCAATTTCCTGTTATGTTCGCGACATATTTAATTTCAGTTTTGCTGACTGTTGCCAAATGCTATCAACTGCCATCGTTTAGACCACACTATTTACCAAATGCATTCAAGGTTTAAACAAAAGTGACAGAAATAAGTGAATAATTGAAATTACCCCCCACACATGTATTATAATAATTTTATTATACGAGATTATAATGAAAACTTTTTTCATCGCTACACAAAAGATTTCATGTTTCAATACTATGATTGTACTTCCTATGGCGATAGTTGGTCACTGGTGATAAAAAGAAAAAAAACAAAAAAACAACAACAACAAAAAAAAAAAAAACAAGAAACAAAACGTTACTTCTTTTCCGAAAGTTAAGTGGGGGTAATTTTGATCAGATAGATTGTTCATGTCGATGGACTTATGTGCTTGGTAACTTTCATAAATGCTTGTAAAACGAGAGGCAAGAAAAATTGAAAAGTGTCTTTAGATAGATGCGATCTATTTATATATATAAATATCGATATCTGTGTATCTCTTTATATATATATATATATATTACTAAGTTTATAAAAAATAAAAATTTACTGAATCAGAGAAATGAAATAGCTATTATATGCCGTCATTGTCAAAAATTTTCCTTAAATAATATATATATAAAAAAAAAAGTCTATTGGAATGACAGGAAAAATGTTTTTAACTTGTATTTAAAATTTAAAATTGTAGTTAAAACGTATTCAAACATAAGCATCTTTTAAAAATTGTAGTTAAATAAAATGTATCCTAACCGAAACACCTCTATAATAAATGTACTACAAACACTTGAATGAATCCAATAAAACAACTACTGAAAAATGAAATTATAACAAAAGCTAGATGATGTAAGGTAATGTATGACCCATTGTTCTTTGTACATACATATGAAACTTTATTACTCAGGTTACATATATTTAAAATAAATAAATAAATTAATTAATACATAAAGTTTACTAAATCTGAGAAATGACTTAGATAGTTTTGTAGTCTGTGCCATTTATATTACTTAAATAATATTTAAATATAATAGTTTAAAAATTGTAATTTACATATACTTTGATATGGAAAAATAATTTTACTTACTATGAGTAATTATCCTTCTGTTATAAAGTAATATATTCTATTAAAACTAACAATGATAATATTTTAAAATTTTAAAGTGGTAATTTTAAAATTGTAATTAAAATTGTAGTTAAATAAAATGAATTTTAACCTGTTCTTTGTACATGCATACGAAACTTTATTACTTAGGTTACATATATTTAAAATAAATAAATAAATTAATTAATAAATAAAGATTACTAAATCTGAGAAATGACTTAGCTAGTTTTGTAGTAAGTTCCATTAATATTACTTAAATAATATTTAAATATAAAAGTTTAAAAATTGTAATTTGCATATACTTGCATATTGAAAAATAATTTTACTTACTATGAGTAATTTTCCTTCTGTTATAAAGTAATATAGTCTATTAAAACTAACAATGAAAATATTTTAAAAGTTTAAAGTTTGTAATTTTAAAATTGAAATTAAAATTATAGTTAAATTGAATGAATTCTAACCTAAATTTCTTTTAAATAATATTACACGCACTAAAAAGAATAAAAAAAAAACAAACAAACAAAAAAAAAAAACACCTATAATAAAATAAAATTAATATGAAATGCAAGCTTTTGAATGACCCATGTCCTTAGTACTTACATGAGAAACATTATAATACTAGGTTTATATATAAAATAAAAGTTTACTAAATCAGTGAAATTAAGTAACCATTTTTGCCGTCATAGTCATAAATTTAAAAAAAAAAATGTAACCTCATATACATACTTAAACTTGATGTTAAAATAATCCTACATAATATAATGGATTCTAATACATTTAACTGTTCTTAAAAAGAATATAGTAAAATAAAAATTAAAAAGGAGATTATTTCAAATCGTAGTTAAATAAAAAGTATTAGGAAAAAAAACCCCGAAAATCTTTAAATTTAAAAAATGACGTTGAAATTTTTTTACCGTTAACAATTTAAAAAAAAAAAAAAAATTCAGACGACATCCATTCAACTGATGTCAGGTTTCATTGTAAAATACATCCCTACCCCTTACCAAATTGTAGCTAATAACTGATACAATGATACTGACATAAGGAAAATCTAGACATCCCTTATTCAATTTAAGTAGAATATTCTGTAACCATGGAAACGTGATTTTAGCTGTGTCTTTAAAACCCGGTAATTTTTAAAAGTTACTCCAAAATTCGCTTGAAGATGAAATGGAACTAATGCTTTTAATTTAATTGCAAAAATTAAATTCAGGGTTTTTAGCTTCTATTTTTTGAAACATGGTTGGAACTGTGTAGCGAAAAAAACATATTTTAAATCAATTAATTTATAATATTAATGCTCTGTAAATTTACATTGAGCACTATTTTGTAAAAATAAAATATCTATAAGAACACCGGATTTTATATCTTACTGTTCTTTCTTTATATTATATATATATATATATATATATATATATATTATCTTTACTGACAAAATATAAAACTATTTAAGAAAAGGTATGATTTTTAAAACACTCGGACAAAGAAAAAGGTTTTAACTTTTTAAAAGTTGTAATAGACGTAATTTATCTGTCACCAATTCGCTAACCATTAAGCCATGACAGAATGACCATTGTGATTAATGACTATCTTGGTGCGCGTGCACACCAAATGATTGTCATAGAAATTTATTTACCCATTTTCAGCTTATAATTTTATGTAATTTTTGTTAAACGAAAATATTCTTTGCAAATAGGTAATAACTTTGCTGTTGAACAAAGAAATGCAGTGGCCAAATAGTCATAGAGATGTGGAAACGGAATCATGTGAAATGAACAACCTGCAAATTGTAGGCTACTTAACTTGGGCGATAAACAAATATAAAATAGTCTGTTGTTAACACCTAAACGTCACTGCTGATGTATAAATTTTGGATGTGCAAACCAGCATAAAAGCAATGATTTGCACAGAAAAAGTTCCAAAAGTGTCGTCGAACATAAAATATTGGCAGTAGTTTGATTAGAATTTGTATTAAATGATAGACACATTGGTGAAAACATTAGTAACAACGATAACAATACCAATATCAAATAAACAACCAGTGGTAGCTTCAGTTTAACAATAGACTAATAAAATAGAAATGAATGAGTTTGTTATACCAGCCCGAATAAAGGTGGCAGTAGTGTTATCGGCTGCATTTTAAAGTTAGGTCGTCTCCTTCTAGTGGGTGATACTAAAGAATAAAAAGTTAGAAAAAAGAGGAGTGAAAAGGGACATTGGAATTATTATCATTACTGTACTTAACGGACCCAGCAAGAAATGGAGTCCTCTCGGAGCAAGTTATGTTTTACATCTGAGAAAAGTAAATTGTTGAGTTGTTATCGAAAGGAAGCTGAAAGCGTGACAGTGAATCCGTAACAGGAGAAAAACACAATGCCTTAATCAAGAGAAGAAAGGGCACAATCGGATGTAATATGCTGCGAATTTCTTAGATAAAGAATGACTGTCATTGTAAGCAATGCTTGCGTTTCATCTTATTTCTGATGCTTTCCATCACAACTATTAAGTATGCAAAATCTAATACGACTTGTGTAGATAATCAACAAAGATTGTGGCACTGTCTACTGTGCTACCATCATAGAAATAAGGATTAGCTTTCTGGCTTATTTGAACGATGTCTGTCGGTATGTCACAAAATCGATAACGGCGTTGTCACGGAAAGACAGGTTGCTTAGGGTAAAGAATATGAGCACAAATATTGCTGACGGCTTTTACATTACTTTCCATGCCGCTTAACGGTTGTAGAATAACGATCTGCTAGCTGAGATAGAAAGCATTGGGATGAGATATAGAATAAGCAGAATTGAAGGCGTCTGCTTGTATGACTTGTAATAACAGCAGCAAAACACAGTTTTCTCTCACAATATCGCTGCAGAGCAAGTATTTTTTTTAGTATTTGTTAAGCCTGCTCGGATTTCAGAAAATGGATTGCCCGTTGGGGTTTTCCAATACAAAAATCCTTATAGTGTTACAATTATGTAAATTATTGTCTTACTGCTGAAAAAATATGGCATGACAGGTTACAATATATATATTAAATCAAAACTTGAAATGAAGACATAATTATTCATTCAAATGAAAATTATAATAAATTAATTGCATGAATATATGTTGCAAATTGTAAGTTAAACATACCAATACAATAATAGAGTGGGGTTTTAGTCATCAAAATACCGACAATATAGAAAGATATTACGACTAAACTTATAATTACAGGACTGAGCCAGTAATAGTATATATATATATATATATATATATATATATATATATATATATATATATATATATATATATCATACCTTCATTAGTCAGGTCGGGTGACAAAGCGATGTATGCCTCCAACGACAGCTATAACTGCGTCACACCGCGTGCTACACACATTCACTGTGTCAGGAGAGAGAGAGAGAGAGGGGGGGAGGGGGAGGGAGAGAGAGAGAGAAAGACAACTAGATATTACAAATACATTTGGGGCTAAGAAAACACCACACATGTCCAATGCAGGGTTAAGTCACAAGATATTTTTATTTTACTCTTATCGAGATTTAAAGTTACACATTTAATCATTTGTTTTATTTGTTTGTTTAAAGCCTTGTATGTGACCAGTTAGCAAACGCTAACATACCTGACAAAACTGGATTATAACAAATCTACAGCTATTGCCTCAAAATGACAATTCCTCGAGATATTTTATTATATACATGTATAACGGTGTTCAGGTAGTAGTAAATGTCACTGTAAATACCCTTATGATTTTATTATTTGTTGTCCCTGCAATTATTTTCGTTGAGGAGGTGAAATAATTGTAATATACTTAAAAACGTGGTTGATAAAATAAACTGGAAATGGATACGTTCAATGGATACGTCAGCGTTACGCATAGTCGAATGACTGCAATGCATGTAATCTATTTAGGTGAACTGATAAGTCAAGTGTTTTTAGGTACGTGAACTGGGACACAATGGAGACAATTAAAATAAGGGCCAGTCCATTTTTCTGAACAGATGCGTTGAAATAAAAACCTTATTCCTTGTTCGACTTCATTTTCTTTCACAATCCGAATGAATAAAGCTGGTGTTCTCAGCCACAATGCAAAATTCGTTTTATACTTTCTTATTTCTAAACACTATGCAAAATATCACCAACTAATATATATACTCGACTCTCCCGTCGAAAATCGACGTATGAGGGTCAAGCAGATCAGTTCCTAGGAACCAACAGCCCGATACAAGCACTTGAGATTGATTATAGTGGTGAAGGTTTTGTGCAGAATAATTCACACTTTTTGAAGTTCCGAATACAGAGACCTGGTGCACTACGCGCCACAAGACCCCCAAACGACCCTCTGCAGGTTTTGAATTCAGAGTTTCCCTTCGCCTAGACTAGTTGCCATCAAAGGCTATAGAACCCAGTCTGTCCTGCTATTTACCCAAAGACGGAGAGAGAAGAAGTGGATTCATACCTTTCCCAAGAGTATTAGCACGTAAGTAATTGTAACGGCATTCGAACTCGGCTCTCCGATTCCTCAATCCAAGCCGATATCCATTATTCCACCGTGCCTATATATATAAGGTTAATGGTCAGAGTTGAATCAGACCAGGAAACAGTAGTATTAAAAAGTGCTCAATGCACGTGTGAAAAAAAAACAATAACACGTAGAGCCTTTAACTTGAAAAATTGGCAGATCAGTTGAATCCGCTACCTTGGTTTGAACCTTACGGTATCCTCAGTCGATTTTTATCAATTGTTCAATTAATAATTAATTTCAATTACTCACCCCGATATATTGCTTTTTTCTCCTCCCTTTTTTCCTCTTCTCCTTCCTTTTTCATATCTTCCTCCTCCCTTTCAATCATCATTAAATATCCTACTCCTAATTAGTTTGATTCACGACCCATTCATTCTAACAATTGAAGCAGTCACCACAAGAACTCTCCCTCTAATTCGAGTATGTACCAAAATATCGCATTTTTACAGGATACCTAATAATACAACATTTCTGGATATATATGTACAAATATAATTTAATTTTAGTTTTTACTGCACTATACAATGAGGGGTGGAGTAAAACCATGACCATCCGAACACAATGCGATGAAAATTTATATTTTGCGCCATTTTGAGCTTTTTATGAATTTTTATTGACGGCAGATATCATCTTCTATACCTTGAGTCTGCCGTCAATGATCCTAATTACACTAATTATCCCAGGAAGTTCCTGGGGTCATCTATTGACGGAAAGTCAACAGACTTATTTTAAATAATGATCTCAAGAGGCCCTTTGTTTAAGAGTAAAAGGCCCTATCGACCTCAAGTCTATTTTATAAACGCCTTTTAATTTTGGGAAGGCCTATTTCTTTTGGGATGAACTTGGGTAGGTGGATGCCGCAGTCCTCAAAAATGGACTCCACTTCTTCATTTTGGTCTGCTCCTCCTCAATCTCGTTTCCACCTTTTTACTGAGATGCTCTAGGTGGATGCTCCTCGAAGATACTTTTGATGTTGTTGTTGCTGCTGCTTTTTCTTTTACGACAGAGCATCGTGTCGGGGATGTCCAAAAAGCCCTCCACATGGAGTTCAAAATTTCAGACTCATGCCAGACTTGCTTATGATAGAAGTGACTCCTCGACGGGTCCATATTGGGAAAAATAAGCCCCCGACTGGTCATCCGTTATATACATGGAAGAATTCATTTTTTCTTTTGGGTACTCATGTATTCGGCCTGCATCCTCAGAGACCTAATAATAATACTCCCAGCCAACTTTTCTATCGCTGTCAAGCGGGATGACCCACATAGCGTTGCTCCTTTTGGCCAAAAACTGATACTTTTTAGTGCCACTTCCATGATAACTCCGACCAACTTTCTGGTCTTCACATCGACGGTCCTTTTAATCACTATTTCCAGTGTTGCAGGCACTGTAAGGAGATCATTACCGGAAAGTAATTCCCGGTAATGGCCCATGCGCGGGATTAATTGAATCCCAAAATGATTCTTTTGGTGTGGAGCCGACTGCCGGAGAGCCACCATCATCTTGTCAGAGCGCACCGCACAACACAATTAACAGTATCCAATACAATACAAATAAACAATTCTGATTAACATCAGCCGTGTGAATCTGCGCATTACTGACCTGGAAGATTAGGCTGCCATCGGGAAACAACGTTTGTACTATAGGATGATTAGCTAAAATACCCAGATAATCGTTGGCGTTAACTAGGTCAAGAGATATTGCTGTACAAATCATCACGGAGCCAACCCCCATGCTGAGAGTAGGGATTAAACAGTTGGAGTCATTTTAGGGTTGTTTTAAGACATAAGTTTGAATGATGATTCCTCATTGTTATATTCGGAAATTATTCCAATGAGCCATTGAACACTTCTGATAATCTAGACGTCATTTTTTTTGCTTATCAATGTTGATAATGGCAGAAGAAATTTAACAATTGCACTTAGGATAGTATCCAGCTTTATGGAGCTAACAACGGACGGTTTGGGCTGACACAGGTTTGGCAATGTGGCGGTTTAGTTCTGCTTTTTTGTTGCTGTAGTTTTAGACAATCCACTATTCTGCTGAATGAACGGTTTGTCTTTCTTCCAGGATTATATTTACTGGAGCTGGTTTTACCTGGCTTTTCAAATATCAGGTTTTAGAAACAGTACCCCTCGAAACATTAAGGAATTCAGCAGTTTTAGTGACTGAAGCTCCAACCATCTGCGCTTCAAAAATTTGTTCTTTTTGGAAATCAGATTTTTGGGTAATTCAGTCATCTGTAAGGAAAAAAAAAACAAACTCAAAACAAAAAACTATATATCATGAAATATAAGGCATGAATGATGCATATAAACACATATATAGAGCCTAGAACACTTGAATTTGTGATATTGCCGAAAGAAAAAAGTTAATAGTGGTTTTTCCATTACTTTGTTCAAACTCCGTGTGTGTGTGTGTGCGTGGGTGCGCGTGTGTATGTGTATTCACGGGGAGGCTGAAAAGTTATCAGATCAATTAAGGCATTACCGCCCCAAAATCTAATGTTTTGTCATATTTTTAGAAGTGCTAAGCAGCAGTGAAAACGCATTTTTTGAGTTGCAAGCTGTATTTTTCAGGCATCGTTTGTATTATTGTAAAAAATGTATGTAAAAAATTCAGGCCATTTTATGCCCACTTTCTCTGCAGTATTGCGATTGACTTTTTGTCATCTTTTACTCTACATCAAAACTAGGTGTCATTTTATTGTTGGCCAGTATAATAATAAATTGTGATTTTTAATTTAATTCCAATATTAATTGAGAGGACATCATATTAAAATATTACAAGTTAATAGTGAATTTTGTTTTGTGTGGAACCTGGGCATCATTTTTCTAGAAGATAAACTTTGCCTAATATATCCATCTCTCGCTTTTGTATCCCGCCACTTCAGTGCAAGATTCAGTCATTACTTTTATCACTCTTTCGACCGGCATTTTAAAATTTACTTAGTTTTGTGCAGTGTAATGTACATTATACAAATATACAGTGTTTCCATTCAATTTTGTTCATTCACTAAATCTTTCTCCTTTCTCATCAGGTTAACTGATCAATTTGCTATTGAGATGACGACTGTATTAACGAGGGCAGCCACAGATCATACATTGTTTGGCTCCGCAAGTGTTCATCCCGTGGACAAACTTCCCTCGAAAGGCGAGATGTTAAAGAAATGCTAGCGATATAATTTTGATGAAGGAAAGTTTGCAGATGTCTCAATGATTATCAAGATGGGCAGCCAGGATTGTTCAGAAATATGGGAAAAAGCAATTGGAGCCAGAAAACTATTAAGAAAGGTTGAGAAAATTGTACAGTAGAGTAATTGAAGTTATTAAGAACAAGAATGTGGACAAAAAAAAAGCTGCATTTCAGGAAGAAATAAAGGAATTGCTTGATATCTGTAGCTGTTACTGTCTCTTGTCAGGATGTGAAGTGCAAAGTTAAGAAGTGTGACGGATATCACCTGTCCGTTGTGATATAAAAGTTCCCAAACGTGAGATGCAGTTCCTTCTTGACCAGCGAAATGATAGGAATATGAAAATTTCAGGGATTGATATGAAAGTGACGATGATGTGGGACAGAGTACGCTAAGAGAGAAGCATGTTTTGGACAGTGCCAGCAGACAACTTGATCAAAAATATAGAGATCTGGTAGCTGGAGATATTCTTTATGTTGAGGATAATTCGAATGATTCAAGAGATATCCCTCCTGTCAATTTTGATGCTGATTTTGTCCCCGATTCAAAAGCTCTGACAGACACTAGCTCACAGAACAGAGCAAGACTTCCAACACTGGCTGCTGCTTGTGACTGATACTTGATTAGTGATTATGTTGGAGCTGCGATTGCTACCACTGTTTTAACTGACTATGGCATTATTACAAAATATGACAAGAGTCAAGTTATTGGACCACATAAGCTACGAGATGCGAGACAAAGATACCGATTGAAGAAGCAACAAATTCAGATGGCTAGCTTTGAAAATATGACGTCACTGTATTTTGATGGTCATAAGACCCCCACTCGTGTGATGATAAAGAATTAGAAGATCAATAAATGGGGTTTGAGGATGCTGGTGCAAGATCATTATGTCATCATGGTTGAACCTGGCAATGAATATCTCACACATGTGACTCACAAGACTGGACAAGGAAAGCAGACTACAAAAATCATTCACGAGTTTCTGGTTGAGAAAAATCTAACCCAGCAGCCCATTGTATGTGTTGGTAGTGATGGAACCAATGTAAATGTAGGATCAGAAAATGGAGCCATTCACCATCTTAAAATGTTACTTGGTCACCCGCTCCATTATTTCTTCTGTCAGCTTTACGGAAATGAGCTACATTTCCGCGCTGTTTTCTATCATTATGATGATAAACCAAATGGTCCTGAGCATTGGCGTGGTACCATTGGAAATCAAATGAAGAGCCTTTGTCTGAGCTGCCAGTTGTTGCTTCCAGCCATTCAGCTTCACTGATTTCCTTGTCCCGAATGAAAAAGTGAAGAAAGATCTATCCTGGTATCAGAAATACCTGGATAGGATTTGTAAAGGAGGTATTACAGGTGTTGTTGATGACTTGGCTGCTATTGAGCCAGGTCCTACCTGCGTATCAAGGTGGAATACCTTATGGTGTAGAATCCCCAGGCTGTATGTAGCAACATCAAGACCCAGTCACGAGCTGAAAAGAATCGTCATTACAATTATAAAGTTCAGTGTTCCAAGATGCACCCTTACGGAACACATGGCTCAATGAACGTATTCCAATCCCTGTTATATATGAAAAACATGAATAGTAAGGAGAAGGTGATAATGAAGAAGACTGTCCAGAGAAATGCATACTTTGCTCACACAGATCAACTACTTCTTGGTATGTATGCAGATGAAGACGTGACTGTTAGAGAAAATGCTGTCTCAAGGATAAGAAAAATTAGAGAGGAGAATCAACAGATGGTAGAATTCACTGACAGATCTGATGAAGAGAAAGAAGATTCTGCTGCTTCTGTTGACGGGTATTTGTCCTACCTTTCGTATCGTATATTCATGATCTTCATTAAGATCATTTATCTATTCATACATTTTAAGTCGTTTTTGTTGTAAATAACAGGATTCGAACTAACTTAAGACTGATGTTTCAAACTTTGTTATTGATTTTTCTTCACTGTAGCTTTGAATTAATTTCTAATAATTTAACCTTTTATTATGTTGATTATATTCAGTATAAATGTCATATTACAAATATCAGTATAAATATGGAGTACATATTTAGGTGTCTATACACAGATTTCCTTAAATATGATGGATTTTATAAAAGTAATGCAGGATATAGACAGTATAAACTGATGATGTCCAACTCAAATATTGAATCTTTATATTTCAAATATAAGAACAAGTACAAACATTTTTCAAACTACAACTAGTATCAGGCAATTGTAAATGTCATTATGTCAATCAGAAAATTCTTACTCTTGAACACTTTGTATATAGCATAAATAAACCATAAAATGGTTTGTTTCTTTGATTAGTTGAGGTAAAGCCAAGGGTTGGTATCATGAACTTGTAAAATACGTGATAATTCTGATTTCCAAATCGATTTTTGTTCGGCTGTTGGGAACAGAGCTAATTTACGTGTAGCAACTAAAGACTGAAAAGTAATATCTTCAGAAACAGTGTAGACTATAAGAATAAAGCCGAATAATTCATAGCGAACATAATTTACTCTAGTAATATTCTGTGATACGCTATTGCATAAACAAAGATCCTAGATTATACTTGAGTGGTGGGTAAATCAAGAATGAATAAACTGTGAAATAAGTTTTAAGATTAGAGAAATGAAACTTCAATATTGAATCATTATAGATCGATATTAATGACTTCCAGCATAGTTATTTCACATCCGGTTCTTTACTGTTACTATATCAACATGCTGCCAACAAGTCATGCGTATACAAAGTAATAGCTGGTCATTTAATTTCTAGATAATACCAATAACTTTCCGCTCTTAAGTGGTTGCTCAATCGACTCAGTACTTCTGTCCCGTTTTCATTGTACTGTGCAAACTAAACGAGCAAATTATTGAATTGGTTTTCCTTTGGAAAGGTCACAATTTGATGGAAACAGAAAACTAAGGAGTCAGTATTAGAGATAAAATCATGGCAAATTACAAATTTCTTACATGGCAGTTTGACTTCAAAGTTGTAGTTATTTCACGCAATCGTTTTAATTATAATATAATAATTATCAAGACAAGCTTCCATTGGTAATAAATACGCACATTTTCAGAGCATCAACTAAGAAGTGAAATTGAAATTCACTTTAGATGTTTGACCTTTCCTATATAATTAACGTTTTTGTTTGAATTAGGAAGAAATAAATGTTTTTTATAATTATTATAATCACTAGAGGTTAACCAGTAATCACGTGAATATTATTATTTTCAATTTGCCGAAACATATTTGCACAAATAATAAATGTAAAAACATGTAAAAACGAGAATGTCGTGTTTCTTTTGCGTGATGTTTTGAACCTAATCAACAGGGAAGAAAATTGATTTCTGCGTAAACTACTACTTTGCTTCAGAATTTCTCAGAAAAAAGAAATGTCCACCCTGTGGAAAAATTATAATTGAAATTGAAAAAATATAATAGCTTGGATAGAAACCACCTGAAATCCAGTGAATTATTTTTCAGTGAACTTTGCCAAGTTTGCCTCCACATTGAGTCCAGTTTATTTTCAGCGAGCCAAACAAACGTGATTTTGTCACATTTTCTTTTTTTATGTTTAATTCATATACTTTTAATCTTTATATCTGAATTTTCGATGTACTTATTGGTTATTTTGGCATATCAAGTGGCAGTAAGCCTAGAATATTCGTCAGTATTCTTGCTGATTTTAATATTGCTTAGTTTGCAATTCTTCCTTGAATATCAAATTAAGTCTTCGGTTCGGAAAACGGTCTTTCCAACCGTTCATGATTCACAATAATTACTAGTACTATTATCACATTCCTGTTACACAGGTGTTTCATTTCTGTCACCATACTAATATATATAATATATATATATATATATATATATATATATATATATATATATATGTAAAAATTTCAATTTCACTATTTCTTCTGTTAAAATGACAGTTTTCTAATTTTTGTTTACTATGACTTGATTTAGTCTTCCGGCTTTAATTAAATGATTGAACGTCAAAATACCAAACATTATTTTCTCTTTTTCAGGATAGATCTTTGGTATGCATCCATACTAATTGTCTCGATGGTCAAATCTGTGCCATTTTCACAGTTTACAATGGTTGACTGTTCCTATTCAGTCATGTATATTTTAATACATTTTTTGCTACATTCATTTATTGTATGATTCACAATTTCCTATCTATACGTACGCCATTTGTAAAGCTGATGTTCCATATTATTACTTATATTTTATTTATATAGAGATGACTGGGTATTGACTAATAGCATGTTTTCTGAAATCTATAGTACTCTCCCCAATATTCTCGTAGGCAATATTATTATTGTGGCTGGGACTGTTTCAAACATCTGTTCATAATTGCAATTCCTCCCAATTTGCGGCTAATTTTCAGTGTTTCCCTTATTACAGACAACATTAAACCTCATCTTTCACAGCTTCTTCACTTCTGATAGTTTACATTTTTACGTTTTCTTTTATCTCCACATTATCTACCGTGCAAGAATGTCCGACAAACATTCTTTCTTTGTTTTCCGATCTACGTACATAGCCGGATTGAATTTAAAAGTAATAGAGGATTTGACTCTTTATATTTTCTAAGACTGTTCATATTGGCTGAACAAAAGTCATTTGCACAATTCCCAGTGTATTACTGTTCCTAGTCCCTTGCTAACGTTTCATATTACTTCTCAATCAGTTATATTAACTTATGATTGTTATCTCTTTCTCTAATTAAGTAATGTTTTCGGCATTCAGTCCACTTTAGACTTGATTGGTCTCAATCCAATTATTCTGGTCTGAAACGATATTAGAGTTGTCCCAGCTTAGACAAGAACGATTCTAATCAATGGACCAGCGGGTTTATATGAAATTATATCATTTTAATATTCCTGAAATAATGTAATCCGCCATTGATTATAACATGCACTGAAAAATTTCTTCCATCCTTAGTTTTTGCCATTCCTACAGAATGCATTTTCAGTATTTAAAAAGCAGTTTAATATTTTGTACAATTTATAAACATGACTTGGTATTTAATAAAATGCCCACCTATTTATTATATTCGAAAAATTAACGAAAATAAATTTTCAAAGTCTACCGAAAATTTAATTATATGGTTATTATTATTGTTATCACTTATTTATGAATTCATAAAAACGTGTTTAGTATAAAAAATGTTGTGAAAATAATTCTAAGTCAATCAAATATTATTATTGTATTATTTTTGTAATTAAAGACAAAATTAAATTTTTAAAGATAGTTCAGTTATTACAATCTATTTTTTTAATTTCTAGAGGTCTTATAATTTGTGATAGTATACATCTTTGAGCGTAGTCATTTATAAACATGTTCTTTGATTTTCAACATTTGTATTCAAATAGCAACAGTATCTTCTTCCGTCAACAATAATATAAGGATTTGAGAATTCCAGATGTATATTCAGAATTTGGTGATTTGAATAACTAAAGATAATCAAAGCGAATTAAGATATATTGGCCAACAGTTGTCCAGTTATTAGGTCCGTGTATTGTAGGCTCATGTTACATCGTATTAGATTCATTCGTTCGCCATTTTATACATTTACTAAACTGCATTTATTTTTGCCAAAAATTTCAACTGTCCAATCATAAGCATCAGACAGTTTTGCATTTGGTCTCTTAAAAGGTTAAGATAGACAGATTGAAACTTTTGCAAGCTCATAAACAAATTTAGGTGACATTCTGTGTATCATTTTTGCTTTTATTTTATTTTCTATTGTCATAGCGCGTTTGTTAATTTCTTTCCTCATTTTTGTTTGTTTCTTTATTATCATGATTATTATTATACTCTTTATAATTTTTACCTTTTAATTTTCTTCTCCTTTATCTTCATTACTGCTTACCATTCTTTATCTTCCTTTACTCCCTTAATTATTAGTTCTTTCTCTTTGCTTCTTCTCCATTTTTATATTATCTTCTTTCAACTAGATTCCTTTTTATTTTTAAATTCTTTTTCTCATTTTATTTATTCTTATTTTTACTCTTTAAAACGATGCTTATTTCTATGTTTTCAAACTTTCCTTTTCTCTTTGTCTTCACCTAACAAGCCATATTTTGTAGCCAATCTTCACCTCACAGAGATTACTTGTTTAATTTTCAGTTTTGTTTACTTTTCACTATTTTTTTCTGTAAATTTCTTTGCCATCACATTTCTGAAATACTCGCAAATCCAGCCAATCACGCAATCGGCCCATTATGAGTTCTAAAAACGAGGCTAAAATCGATGTTGGCCGTAAAGAGATTTTATCATCTGCCGCTATTTGACAATTACGATTTAACCAAAAATCCTGTCTTTTTTTCCTTGATGTTGAAAGTTTTTGATAGCATAGCTTTCGTGTTTTTTTTCTTGATGTAAGTGCAAAGGAATGTTTTGACATACACCGTTTTATATTCTCAAATGACACATGCACACAATGCTTAATTTATCAAGTGAATACACAATTAATCTCCATCACGCAGATTTTTTCTAGATTAATTTTTATGATTTCGCAAAGGCATAAATATAGATGACAACACTTGAACCCATGTTTACAACGACAAAGGTGGAAAATGGTTGACGCGGTAAAAACGTACTTAAATCCTTTCCAGCTGACATCAAGAACGAGGAGAAATTATAAAGCCGTTTGTACATTTATTTTGTTCAATATTACAAACCAATTTGTAAAAGATATATTTCTCAAATAAGTGTTTTCTTTTCAGTTAAGAAAATTCCGAAAAGTGCTCATCGTACGCAGTTTAAACTCTAGAAACATTGAGGAAATCTTACGTGCAGAAGTTTCAACTTTTTTCTTTTAACAAAACCCCAAAAGTATAATAACTGAAACTGCAATAGCACGGGTGATGGTGAAGTGGAGCAGTAGGGCAAATTCTCGCGCAGAATGTGTTTTGGGTTTATAGACTTCTACGCAATGTTAGTATGGAACCAAGCAAAAATTGTAAATTTTTATTGGTGTGCTAAAACAGGACATGAACGAAAATGTACGTTTTTTTTATTTATTTTGCAACTTCCACAGTGTTTAATGACTTTACATATCCAAGTTATTGATTTTTGCGATTCCATGTCAGACCAAGGAAGGCCGAAAAATGTTAGACTGCTCATAAGTGACCGGGAAGTGTGACGCAAGAGTGAAGAAAAGAATCAAACCAAAAAAGTAAGTATTGAGAAATAGAAGCGATTAAAGGAGGGATGTTAGGGAAGAGAAAGAGGAGAAGGAGTAGGAGGAGAGTAACAAAAAAAAACAAATTTAGACATAAGAAAAAATAATGTCTAATCGGAAGACAGGATAGGGAGGAGGAAGTAGAAGTACTGTAGGAAAAGAAGTATGTCCGTTGGACAAGAATTTGAATATCTAAAATTTCCACCAAATCAGGATACATGAGTCAATTTCGGTTACGTGTCTGCTAATTTCTGAAAAGTCTAAAATTCTCCATTTCTTTTACGTTCCTTTATGTTTACTGATTTAATCGCAAAATAGTCATGTAAAATATATGGTAATAATATACTTAATTAATTCAGTCAGCTTTAGATGTCTGTATATCTATCTATCTATCTATCTATCTATCTATCTATATCTCTCTATATATATATATATATACATACGTATAATTTTTCATAGATTATGCAAATGCATTTGATACGTTACAAGATAAATGTTTGTTTGAAAAACTTGTCTTTCATAGGATGGATATTGGGTTAATTTAGAACTTATATTGGGAATAGACCACCTGTATTTGTATAAAAGATGAATTTATTATTTACATAAAATTAGAAAGTGGCATAAGACAAATGCCTCTGGGGATCTTATCAGAAATTATTACCAGTATTAACAATATAAGATGCGTAGATAACTTCTTTTTGATAGCAGACAGAAAGGAAATTACAAGAACTTCTAGATAAGGTAATAAATGAAAACAGGACGAAAGGATTAATCTTTAACTGTAAGACAAAATATCTGGTTTTCGTCAAAAGTGCGAGCTACGAAAAATCAAACAAATACAGAACTTTAATATCTGGGAACTGTTAATAGGTAACAGAAATCCGAAGCCGTATTAAAATAGCAAAAGATTCTTTTCAAAATCTAAGTAAAGAATTAAGAAACGGGTGAATGTCGTTAGAAAATGAATGTTAAATATCTCTTATATTTGGTAGTGATAAGAGACGAAGAAGTGATTTGAGGCAACAGAAATGTGGTTTACAGAATATTGCTAAGAATATCATCGGCTGAATACTTGAGTAAAGAAGATATGAAGAAAATGGAAATAAAAAGGACCTAGAATCGGAAACAAATGTATAGGAGGCATGATGAGAAAAGTGGACTTGAAGAATACTCACAAGACATATTGAAGGCACGAGAGAACATCAAGTAACCTACTTTAAAAGCTTGTGTAAATAAATAAATGGTAAAATTGAGATAGGAGTGATGGCGAAATGAAAAAAAAACCTTACTAAGAGTCACAAAGGATAGAAAGTTGTCGAGAGCGAAAATAGCCCACATTCTGAAAGGGTCACGGTGCATAAAAGACGATATGGTCGCTTTGCCACTTAAAAATATACAAATTCAAAGAGATTTTTACGTGATTGATAATCATTTATAATTACTTTGTAAATAATGTCTATTTTTATCCCGAGACATACAAAAAAAAAAACTATTCTAGGCTGTGCATTGTAAGAACTTATGAATACAACATTCAATTTTCGAAGTTTATTTTATTATAACTGAACATAGCAGTTTGTAAACCACATCTTTAATACCTGTTGTTTAGGTAGAGGAGTAGTTAGGGAGGCAGAGAAATTTATAATTCAGATATAATATACAACTTTATATACAAGATAGTTACAAAGAGCAAAGTTATTTTTCAACAACTGAACAAAGTCGGCTCTTTAAGACGAAATAAATATGGATGAAATAAATTGAATTTAAATAAAGAAAAAATCATTAAGAAATCATTTGAACATTTTATGTCCTTACAACAATGGAACTTCCAGTTTTGATTAAATCGCTAGTTTGCGCTTTAAATGATTGTGGTTCAACCCGATTAACGATTATCATTTTCAGAATATTGTAATGTAACAAAAATAATCTCAGCAGCATTAGTCAGTCTACCGTGTAACTCAAAATTGATCTGAATGCATGCCTCCAAAAGAGAAAGTTACTATAACAAAAAAAATCACATCGAGTAAACGATATAATGTCTGTTCGATCCAATTTACAAGTATTCACTTAATGTGTGAAAATACTGGAATAACAGATCATGTTCACACACACACACACACACACACACACACACACACACACACACACACACACACACACACACACACACACACACACACCAGTAACATGTACTTAGGCACCAAGAATTCATTTAAATGTGCTTTATTGATGTGAATTTAATGTTTTTAGGGATTATGTTTAAGAACGTTAATATTAGTTTACAATCAAATTCTCATTAATTTTATTTTAGCATTTTTGTGAATTGTTGCCATTTTAATTTTAAATGTATATTTTATCGTCATTAAGTGAAATTATGTGCAAAGCGGTATGGTAGAATTAAACATTATAAAACAGGACTATTAGACAACTACTAGTAGTTGTAACTACTAAACTATTATGGGAGGGTTCTTAAGAGTTCTTAACTCGACTAAGATTATTTTAGAAATTTCATCTTTGACCACTTGGTCAGATTTTGGGAAATGGTTCGAGCTGAGAAGGTTTGCCTCACCAGTGTATTTATATACACTGGCTACACGAATAGTAAAAGAAAGATACAAAATATTTTAAGCTACTATTATAAAAGAAAGAAAAAACAAACCCCATTAAACAATTCGCCATTTTGAGATATTAAACAAAAAAGTTAAAATAAAAAATGTAATATGGTGCTTAAGGAGTGTCAAGAATTCTAACGAATGAATTTTAAGATATGTTTTTACAAACCATTTTATCAAGCCGTCACTTACATAGGATACAACGTAAATTTAAGTTAAAATCGGTCATTTAATTAAAATTCTTCTGAAAAATGCTAAAAAAATAAATCATAGAAGGTCTTGTCCTGTTAAAACCGATTCGCTGTAAAGGTGAAATAAGTCCGCTGAGAAAACATACTTTTATCGAACTCCTCTTTCTATTTTTCTGTATCCAATAAACTCGTTCTTTATCCGCATGCAAGTGGATTATTACTATAATATTTTTTTGTGTAACCCAAGCTTCCATAAGATTTCAAGGAGTTATTTGGTTCCGTACTTGTGTAATAGAAATGCAGGAAGATCTATACCAATATTTATAAAGAATAATTATAGAGCTTCCTGACATTCTATTGCATTAACATTATCATTCTCCAAATGTTCTAAGCATTTATATTACAATTTCATTTGGTTCTGTTGATATGAACCTCGTTATCTTGACCAGCGCAGACTGAACTCGCATTTTAATATTACGTATACTTTCATGTTTTATGTGTTGTAGGTTTCTCTATGTTGAATGAAAGAAAGAGCTCATTGACGTATCCGTTCCATCTCTCTAGTATCTCTTATTTCAGGTTTCATATTTCTTTTACTTTTTATGCATATCTGATATATCTGTTTTCTGCAGTTTTTGATGTCTGTCTATTTCTTACTGAGCAATTCCTTTTTAGCTTGACTGAACTTATTTCTGATATACTTATTTTTGTACAAAATATATTCTAAACCATTTCTTGGTATTAGCTGCTGTCTCTCATTAAATCAAGAATTTCACCTGCCATTTTTTCGTGACCTCTTTTGATGACCCGCTTTACTATTACTAATACTTCCCTTTAAGATATTCCACTTTGATTCCCTGACCTTTTTTTTTTTAATGTTTTATAATTTTTCTGACCTGTGACAGTTTATGTTTGCAAATGCAGTCACTGTGCAGTTTGTGGTACTGCAGTTTACGCATAATTTAGGGATTATTTATTTTTTGCATTTTATCCATAGCTTTATCAGACTGGTGCTGGTTCGCTTGTTACATTTTAGCTGCAACACTGGAGCTTTAAACCAATTGTTCATGGTTAAACATTATTATTATTGTTAGTAATTTTAATGTTTCCCGTCTATAAACATGGATTTTCTTAAAAAAAGTATTCATTATTAATTGGTTATTCGCTTTGAAACAATGAACACATTTTTCTCTGCGTTCGTTATGTGATTCCAGTCTACACTTATCAACCATTTCAATATCTGTTCGGCACTTACATTTTCATTTAAGGTTCCCAAGGATAATATGATCATTTCTTGTGATTTGCTCTGGTAATTGACGGTTTTAATGTGTTGTAAAATTATTTCTTCGTCAGTGCTTTTCAGACGGGGGTACATATATATAACTACGATCGCCATATTAATGGTTTGCCCTTTTAATTGCACCAGAATTTTGTATGACTTTCCAGTAACCACCAAACATACTTCCTCTAGCCTTTATATAAGTCATACTTCACTCATTTCTTTTACCTACTGTGTATATGATTCTGTTGTCGCTTTTAAAATCACCGTTGCTTTTCCATACTTACAGAATATCGATGATGACTTTAGAATTTGTCTCATTGGTAGAATATCTTAAAATTTCATGTGCCGATTATGATCTTTCTTACGAACAGTCGCTAGATGACAAGCGTCACCTGCCACAAATGTTTCTCCTTTACTGATATATCTGTGTTTTGTATTGTTATGATTGTTTTTGTGAGTTGCCTTCATTACGGGCGATTTTATTGAGACACCATATCTGAATAGCTTTGTTGATTCTTGTTCATCTGTCCTTAATCTTCCTACCGAATTTCTAACCACCCTCCCGATGTGAGTTTAGTTGCTGACAGTCCGAAAACCAAAAATTTATTTTGTATTGTGTGGTATGTCCATGAGTAACGGAAAGACAAGACCTTGATTTACTTTTAAGAATTATATGAATTTGTTTTATATAAGTTTAACTATTGAACGTATTTAACTTTTTGCTACCAAAATTTCAGCATTGTCATTGGTAATATCATCCTCTAATTTTCTTCATTACAGCGAGTCAATAGTTCACATTTGGTAACTGCTGATTTTCTCTTGATAAAATGTTCAAGTTAACTAGCAATTTAATGAATGACCGCTGATACTAATGCTGCTATTACTAGTACTGACATTTACTATATTATAGAAACTTGTTAAGTTATCTACAAGGGTATTAAATATATAAACAACTAAAAATAAATTATAAGAAAATTGGCTGACGGAATAGATTTCAAAGTAAAAGCAGTGGAAAGAATTTAACTAAAAGGAATTATATTAAAAATTAAACATTTACTGTCTGTAAAATAAAGATAAACTTGAAATTATTAAGTTTATCTAGATGCTTCCCTGCTTGAAGAAAACGGAAATTATATCTAAAGTATTTTATTTCACAGGTTGTCAAATGAGCACGGAACTAGATTTATCACGCATTACTATTAACACACCTGAAACATTATTCACTGCCAAAATACGCTCACATCTACTGTTTGGTCTCCCGAAACGTTCAGCATGCGTTTATAAATGTCTTTTGATGTAAATCTTTTGGTATAGAGGAATTCAGTGAGACATGTACTTCGTGCGTTCTTTCATGTCTAACGCTATTTTGGCAGATTGCCATGCAACAGCTTTTCTGTAAGGAAACAAAAAATATGGGTTGTTAGCGGAAGGATTCAGTCTTTACTAATCTGTCTCTAACTTTGTGGGCCAACACAAAATATAAAGCATTTCTTTCGGAGTAACCCTCATATAAACATAAACATTTCAAAAGTGTGTGTGCGTGTGTGTGCGCGCGCGCACGCGCATGTGTGATAGCACATTATGCGATATATATCGAATTTAACGGGATTTTTAGACTTGCTTATGTTGTCACCTTGATGCAGCTGTTTTTCTCTTTCTGTCTGTTTATACTTTGGTGGCAATCTGATTCACTGTGAAGCGATCGGATGAGAGCTTGAAGAAAATAAAGCGTATTTGGTTGCAGAGTAAAGGGAAAGAAAGAGACTGAAGTAAGGAAAGTTTGCCAATTTAGATCGAGACCTTAATGGATTCAGTGTTGTGCATTTACAATGGGTTTGCAGAGAAAGGCTGGACCACTAATTGGATGAATCCAACATTTTACTGCTTGGAGTCAAGATCTCATTTCTGATTCACTCTACTACGTATCAATTTCTGATGACGTTCGAATTACATTCATCCGTTTATCAGTGACTGATGACCAAATGAAGCAGAGTCAGGTGATTTTGTTTGCCATGAAACGAGTAACGTAAGATGAATTCATAATTGAATGGAATTTGCCACTAGCAGCTGTCGGATATTTTCTGGATTTCGGGTTTATATCGAAGAATCTTAACGTGAAGAATGCCTGATCATGACCTTGAGGAAACTTCATATATTGGAATAAAGACAACAGTTCGGAGTCAGTTTTACTAGTTGCTGGTCATTTGAAAAGTATAAGATAAAAGATGCAAGATTTTTTGGTTGTTTTCTCTAAATATGGACACATTATGTCGTCTATATTAAGGTTCACCCAATACAAGGCTCAGGTACAGGGTTACTGAATAAAATTTAAGAGGAGGTAGGTTGAGATACAACTGAAAATTAAAAGGATATGGAAGATAAAGATTTGAAGAGATTGAAGAAATTAAGATTTTAATATTCAGGGAGTTTGTTCCACAGAGTAGCAGTCAGTAATTTTAATGTGACTGTCATATACGGGTGATACGTATACCGAATCCTATATGTCAAAATTAGAACTGTTGGAACTAATGTGGAGCTCATCTGAATATTTACCATAGAAATCATGATAGACTAGCAACATTTCCTATATGGAGAAAAAAGCTGTAGAGTGAAAAATAAGTCACCACTTACACGACCGCCTAAATGGTTTTAAAATTTATCAAGGCTGGAAAGTGAGGATTTGACTACTGTAGCTCAGACATGGTAGCAATGCTCCATTTTTTTTACTCTAATCTGACTTCTGCAGAGAATGCATGACATTTCAAGCATTTTTAGTGATGGATCATATATTTGAGGTCCACATGATATCTGGATTAAAAATGAGTACCGGTATACGTTCAAAGTATGGAGCCATGCTTATGAAATTATTTTAAAGCTCACATATTTAAGAAAAGTTTCTTTTGTCGTTGTTCAGATACAAAATTTTCGGGCAAGACAAATGATTCAGATTGCTGCGTTGCATTCCATAGTGGGAAATTGCCAAAATGGGATTTTGGTGTATATGAAAATAAAAGAGAAGAGTTAAATAAAATTTTAATTTAGTTTCATGTTACCTCTAACTTTCTAAGAAGCTTCCTTACCTTAAAATCGTGACAGAGATCGATTAGTTTTTAAGAGAATAATAATTTTTTATTTGGAAAGAATTCATTTATGCTGAGAAGACAAATTAACACTTGGTGTGTTATTTATCGACAGTAATTCTTTGGTAAAATACCTAAACAAGCAAAAGAAACATTATGCTTGCACAATCATTTCTTTTAATGAGCAATAAAGGAATTGATGAAGATTGCGAAATACTAATTCTGTTGTATCTCTTTGCAATTTAGAAAGCAATATAATTTTTATAGTTAAATGTTGCAGAAAATGAATTATCCCAGTTACATCATTAAGCTGTAGCTTATATATTTGCGATTGAAGAAAAAACTATTGCTTTGATTGATACAAAAAATATTCTTCGTCTGAAGTTTTTCTGTTGAACTTCATGTTTGATTTTGTAACTGATCTGGCTGTCATTTGTGGTTGGGAAAATATCATCCAACCTTTCTTCAAAAGTTTATTCTTCAGCCGTACCTATTTTTAATTAACAGCACAAGTAAATTTTATCAGAATTTGTGGATTTATTATTTTTAGAGGATTTTTTCGAACAGGCACTAACCAGTGTATTTCATAAAATAAACATTTTTGTTGAAGAAATAGGAGCTGATTTTTACCCAGCATCTTTTTACATTCAAATCGATTTTTCTTTTACATCGATAAAATTTCGGTCAAGTGTAGGACAGTTCTACAATTTGAAGTCCTTTTTAATTAACTGATAACATGAAAATAACACGAGACATTAACTGGCGTCAAAATACGAAACGATGTTTGTCATGACATACATGATATTGCAAAGCCGTAAGATGTTTTATCGTAGTGTTGACAAACTGCAAAGGTTTGTTCAAACCAAGCAAAATATTTTTCCTTAGTTACAGAGAAATATTAATTAGTAAAGTAGACGATAAAACCTAGAATTATCAAATTAATGAGTGTGATATTAAAAATAATGTCTGCATTATTAGCTCAGATTTTATGTTTCCAACAAATGCTGTTAATACTGCTACTGATAATTATGATAAAGATAATTTTGATTTAAGCCACAATATTATTACTACTACTACTACTAATAATAATGATGACAGTGGAAATGGAAGTGATTTACACATAACGTCTTTATATTAACATTAATTAAAACCGGTTGGGACGAATAGGAGAATAATGCAGAAACTGAACATTTGCTAAGCGAATTGCATGAGCCAATAAGTTATCGAATATTGAAAAGGCGGAATAATTAATCGGAAAAAATGAAATTATAACTTGACTTGGAGATTAATTGGAAGAAAATGTTGTTCCAAGGTCTTCAATTAATCAACAGAATCAGAAGAAACGATTTGATTTATTTCGGTTGAGATTTATTAATTCTAAATATTTATTATTTAGACGAGGAGGAATTTTCAAATGGCACATACAAAACACTTTGCGAATTCCTGCCGAGTCTATATTATATATATATATATATATATATATATATATGTATATATTATATGAGACAGACAGACAGACAGAGACATTCAGATTTTAAAAGAAAATATAATATAAGCACAAATCTAAAAACTTTGTTTTTCTTGATGTCATTTGAGTATTTTAATAAAATATATGTTTGACATGACTGTACACCATGTCTGAAGTTGTTAAGCAAATTGCCAAATTTTAAAGAATCAATTTAGATGTCAAAACAAAACCTGGGTAAAAATTTTAGATACTATCAATAGGTTTTATTGACTTTATGACGTCTGAAGTTATTAGGCAAAACCAAATAATCACATTTTACTTCAATAAAAAAGTAATAAAATCATCAAAAATTGATCAACGCCTATAATAGAACAAATAACAAATACATAACAAATACATACAAGTCTTTGAATCTTTTACATTTTAATATAATGACCCTTCTTCTCAATAGCAGCCAGTAATCTATTATCCATTGAGTTTGATCATTTTTTCTACTCTAGAAAGTTCAATTTCCATTTTAATTGCTTCCCATAGGTCTGATTTGCAGTTATATTGTTTGCCAACTTCATACAATTTCATCGCCACAATTGACCGTAGATTTTCAATCGGATTCAGATCAGGACTTGATGATGGCCATTCCATTAAATTATCTCCTGTAAATCCTTTATGCTCAAAGAATACATGGCTAAGTTTAGGTATATGAGAAGGAGCATTGTCGTGCATAAATACACACTTCACTTTGAAACTGCGAAACTGGGACTTGTAGTATGCAAAGACAATCTTGTTCATCAAATCGCAATAGTTTAATTCCTTCATCGACTTTGAATGGTTCAATAATGGTTTGGTCGACAATTCCTATATAATAAAACTACCGCCTCTTTGTTGTCATCTTTTAGCCACAGACATAACTAAGTTGGATAAAATCCATCTATCATGTCCATCAAATGTCATTCGATATTCGTCCGTGAAAATTAGTTTAGAAAAGTCAATTTTCATGTATTTCTTGTCCCAATTTTAACGGTTTAAAATATTTTCTTTTGTGAGAGGATGTTGCCTAGGAGATTTTTTACAGGTTCCAATTCACGAGGTATTCTACATCTTTTGTCCTTCCCTCAATTCCAGTCTTTTCAAAGATCTGAACGCTGGTCAAAAGTTGTTTTGCTATGTCGCTTTAGTTTACAACCATGTCGAGGAAGCAAGTTATTACGCCCTTTTCCTTTGCTTCGAGATCTCAACTTATATTTCAACAGCCTTCTTTATTGTTCGATGATCTCTTCAAAGCTCCTTTGATACCTCCAATGTGGACAGTATTTCACTCAATAACATTGTTATTTTCTGTTTTTCAGTAGTTGTTAGATCCTTCCTTTTACCCATGTTTCAAATTAGAGTTCGCCGGTTAAATATACTAAAATAAGGAGTAAAAGCAACCGTTCTGATCATTTTGGCCGCCATGGGTTTTGCAGTAAATCACTAAATAATCCATAACTTTTGTATTATCCTCTCAAATAACACCAAAATCTCAGACGATAACAATTAATATCGTATTTATTGTCGCTGAAAATTATAGAATATAAAACAACTTTGATAAAAACTTATACCTACTTTTCTGACGAAAACAATACCGTTCTGAACATTTTGGCCGCAACTGTAGTTTTGATTTCAGAGGCCTTAGTTTAATCTGCATACTAACTTGCGTCAGTCCATTTTCGTAAATTCCAAATATCTCATAAACTATACATTAAAAATGGCAGAAAAATTAGTTAAATATTTTCTTAAGAGTGGAAATGGACGAATTTAAATGTGATAGATATTGGTTCAGAACTTTTTGAGTTATTGAGGTTTATTTGATTTGCATAATAACTTCAGACAGGCAGAAATAACAATGAAGGCAGGGGGCAATATGCTGTCGTGACGTTGACAAAGCAGGCATTTGGTGAAATACCAAATATATTGAGGTGCCGGGAGAAGCGGATGTTAGTGGTGGTGGAGGGACGTAGATCATACTGTTGGTCGTGCAGAGAATTGGGTCAAATGGCCAAGGATCCAGCACCTCCAGCCCGCACAGAGAACACGACAACAGCAACACCACCAACAACAGCAGTCGTAACATGAAAAGAGAAACCCCGCCCCCCGACGGTGAATGGAAAGAGATGAAGGGGAGGAAGACAACACACGCTCCCTCCCTCTCAAAAGAAAGATTCACAGTCACCAAAACCCCTGAGACCACCGCGGGGCCGATCTAAAGAAATGCAGGAGCAACCAAAAGAGGTACAAGAGCAACCAAAAGAAAAGAAGGAGAGACCCAACGAGGCCCAGCTGGATAAACAGCCTCAGAAACAACAGGTCCAAATAACTAAACAAACCCCACCAAAAGCAGTAACAACAACAGCAAAAACGAGAAGAGCAACAACAGCAGCAACAAGTCTCCGAAATGGAGGTGGATGAAATGCCTCAACCTCGTTCATCATCATTGAAAAAGAGCAGAGAGGAGGAAGATGGCCCAACTCAGAAGCACCCTGGGCGTAGTAGGGCAGAGAGGGGAATGGAAAAAACCAGGTCCCTATCCGTCCTGCTTCCCCTAAAGAAACTGTTGAAGCAGCCAAGGCTAGGAGCCTCCCTTCCTCCCCTTCCCGTGCTCCGTCCCCCTCTCCTTCAAACTCTTCCCTCAGTTTGATTTCGACACCCACTCACTCGTCAACATCTTCCCATCCCCACACCTCCTGTGAGACAAAAAAGAAAAAGAAAAAATTGTTCCCCGGTCCAGAATCAAATTTGCAGGGTGGACAGGGAGGACTATAAGTGGGGCCTCTCCAGCCAAAGGAAAGCCCAATTAGGACTTTTATTTAAAATGAATTCGGTATACGGAAAGTCTGTTTAAGATCCTCGCAACTTCCCAAATGATTTTGGCCAAGATCCCGCAGGAGCGTTTGCAGTCATTTGCCGAGTCTTTGTTGGGTCCTGAGCAGATTTGCGCTGTGAGGCGCCGAACAATTCAGAGCAACCTGCATCTGACTCGCACGATCATAGAGAGTGTAAAAGACTACGATAAGGCCACGTTGATCAATTTAGACCAGTTCAAGGCATTTGATAGGGTTGACCATCGCTACCTTGCTGCTGTTCTTGCAGGCCACCAGATTCGAACCCGACTTCTGCCGCTGGATTAGCCTGTTGTATCGCTCCCCCAGTGCTGTGGTACAGATGAATGGGAAGCTATTGGGCGCTTTTGCGCTGTCTCGATCGGTTCGTCAGGGTTGTCCACTGTCGGGGCGACAGTGGACAACCCTGATAAACCGACTACTGGCCACTTTACACTTTGGCGCTGGAACCTCTCCTTCGCCAGGCAGGGCGTAGGCGTGTGCCACTTACGTTTTTCCTCTTGTCCTTTATCGCTTGTCTGTACTTCCTCTCTGTAAGGATCATAAGAAGGCGCTCGAGCGCTTGCTATCCGTTAATTTATGGAGGGGACACCGCTCGTTGATAGGGGATTCGATTATTATGGGGACTGTAAGGGACGCCTTCCCTTTCCTTACTATCAGTCCCCCAATCTCGCGGGTTGAGCGCCATCGTAAACCCTGGAATCAATCGGATTTCCTTCGTGAATGTCGGTATGCCTTGACAATCATTCCTCGGTCCAGTGACTAGGAAGATCTTCTATCGTCAACTCGTGTCGGAGGAGGAGTTTCGCTCTTTGTGGTCCTTGGCGCTTGCGGCGGATTATCTCAGTAACCCTGAGTTTTCGCTTACCTGGCGACTGGTTCGGAATAGGCTATCTCTCAATGACAGGGCCTTCATGTGGAGCTTGGCGAATTTGACAGACTATGAACGATGTGATCTTGGCCTAGAAGAAACGGCTTCGCACGCCTTCTACCATTGTCTTCGGATCCGCCCCCTATGGGACCATGTCGGCGAGTTGACGGCTCGTATCGCTCCTGAAAAGCTCGTGCTCATTGATCGCGCATACGCGTGTGATAATGTGCCGCCCCCGTATTCTGCGGTGAAACGAATGGTGTTTCTCTCACTACTGACCACGGTCCGAATGGTGATTTGCACGACGCGACAGGAGGAAGTCTTGCGAGGCAAACGCCTTTCTCATCAGGATCTGATCCGATTCTTTGAGCATCAGATCAAGATGAAGATGAAAACTGATAGAAAACGCTTGCATTCGACAGACTTTAGCGAAAGGTGGGTGACTGAGGCGAGCTTGGTTCGTTTGAACGGAGCTAGCCTTGATTTTCTCTTTTAGGTCGACCTATATAACATTGGGGTGGTTTCCTGTGGAGCCCTCCCCTGGTTAGGATAGACAAACTTTGTGTACCTAGTTAATGTAAGTGTTGTTCCTGGCCTGCTCCCGGCTACATCTTTGGTTATAATCCAAGTTGAGATTCCCATGCTTCCCAGTTTGTTTTGGCCCCCTTTCATCTCGACTGGACCAGTTTTATATATTTCCCGTATATATTTTCTTTTTTCTCTATTCCTTAGCGAGAGGGCCTCTTGATTTTGTCCAATGGTCAGAATACAGCGGCCTCTCCTTTTGAGGGTTAGACGGGTCCTACTAACATCAGTTATGTTTAGTTTGGTTTGTGCTGATATTTAGTTTTTTGGGGGTTAATCCACTCCACTCTCATTGTCAATCAGTAGATTTTTATCTATAAATTATTTATTATCATCAAATTTTTATATCACGGTGTGCGTTTTGTAGGTCCAACTTAGAGGATGTGGTATTATGGTGTATGGAGAATTGATTGGTGACGGATGTGTTTTTATGGTGAATGTGCAAATTGTAATGACTGAATGAGTCGTGAATCGGATTAGATAGTCAATGAAGACCTGCCTCTTCCCCCCTTTTAGGTATTGTGCCATAATTGTATTTATTTACAATATAAATAACAATGAAGGTAGAGTTAACGAATATCACTTGGACAGTTTTCTAGAAGAATAGGAATTCTTTAATGAATTCATTTCTGTCTGATGTTAAGACAATATAACTGACACTTAAGAAGTGAACAGTAATAAGTATTTCTGGTTGGTCTGGCTATTGCGGTCTTTGACTTACTTTATAGTGTTTGTTTTTCGCACATATTTTATGGAGAATACAATATAAAGACACTTTGTGATATCAAGATAATGACCTCATTAAAGTCAGTGTATGGGATTTTGGTCGTTGAATCTATATCCATATCTAAAGCTGATTTGGCTGCTAAGTTTGTTTGATTGTTACCTTCCACTCTGATGTGACTAGTAATCCAACATAGTTTGATGTCTATGTTTACAAGTAGTGCTCATTTTGCATAATAGTTTGATGAGTGGGTTGTTGGAATTTTGTTCTTTCAAAGCCATTAGAACGCATAATGAGTCCGAAAATATTAAAAGATTTTTTGTTCGCTCTATTTGATGATATTGATAGCTAGCTCTGTTGCGTAAGCCTCTGCAGTAAAAGTAGTTCTATCCTTTGGGAGGCGCTTTTTTTGTAATATTTTGGCTCACTGCTGCACATCCTATATTGTCCTCACACTTTGACCCATCTCTATAGATGGGTGGATGCTTAGTGTGGTTTTCCAATATCCCCAGAAACTTATCCTGGTATGTGAGTGGGTGCTTCTTTTGTTTAGGGAGTTTATTTAATTCGAGCAAGACATGGTTGAATATATCGGGATGATGAATGACTGCCTTCACATTTTTGGGAAGTTGCCATTTGTCCATATGTTATTATACATTTTTAATAACAGTTGTAATGATTTGTTGGGTGAATATTTCATGAATTCGTAGTGGATATCATCTGGGCTCATAGACTTTCTTTAAAGATTCATTTAGTATCTGAAGAGTGAATGGTAGGTTATAGCCCTCGGCATTATTTGATTTAATGTTTAGTTTTTGTTTTTCCGCTTTTTGTTTGAGTTTTAGAAATTGTTGGCTACTATTCTTGGCAGATTAATTTTTACAGATGGTTTTGGCTAGTTCGCCAGCAATATCCTGTTGCGGACTCGGTAGCGTGCAGTGTTGGTTTATTAAAAAGTGGCCTTGTGCCAGACACTACACAAAACTACCGAATCCACAAGCAAAGTAGAAATATATTGCGTGAGTGAACTTAGTGAGGAAAAGGGGTCAATCAACAAGTGCATAAATAATAATACAGGTAGATAGCCGGAATTAAACGACACAAGGCGTCTGGTTGAAAATCATATATGAAATTTTTATTAAATTGAAACAAGTAGGTTGTCTAGTCATTCGAGATCATCAGAGAAAGTGTTCCGCGCCAAAACAGGAAAGCAAGATGGACAAGGCGGGAAAAAGTTTTATCAGAATGAAAGTTCTGGAAAAATATGACTCGTTAACACGAGGTGTAGGTGTGCACAAATAGAAAAAGTACTCACTGTGGAATTTAGTATTGTGAGTATATGTAATATTTTTTGGTACAGGTTCAAAGTAGTTAGAATGTTCACGGATACGAGGAGTCTCATTCTTAACTGTTGAAAGTTTTAGAGTTCGTTGATCATGGACGAAGGCAGACTCGGACAAGACGTTCGCATTACGACTAGAGAATAGTTGTCGAAAAAGGTGAAGTGGCGAAAGTTGTCGTCTCGGAGTTTTTGGTCGCAAGACAAAGGGAAATGCAACAAGTTGTTGACTTAAGGACATTGAATTAATTGCTGAAAATTAACATCGATTTGATGTGATTATTGCCGTTAGGATATCCCTGTCTGTATTATGGTTGACTGACGAGTGATAAAATAAGTCAACTTGTTGATACGAAGTTCTGACCACGACTGTGTCGTGTATCTCGACGTTTTCTAGTCGAAAACGGAGAAGGTCCGACCTGTGGGTTACATCAAGACGAGAATGAGTCTTGGGAAAGTGTAAGGTCGACATGTTGAAATTTGGTAGTTAGGAATAAGATATTCCGGCCCGCATATGGGTTAAGGGCACGGAATAAATGAGTTGCCCGTCTAGTTAGCTTGAAAATCGGGATGCAACTGCGTTAGAACGCTGGCGTCCGTGACGTCAAGAAAACGCGCGGGAAAAAATGCAAATTCTGTTAGGCTGACTTTATCAGCAGGAGCTAGTAAGCGACCTTCCTCCCTCCAGCGATTACTGCTACGTCTAGCTGAAAGAGAAAGGAAGGGGTGCAATCCGCGCGCATACACACGCATGATAAGTGTGATAGGAAGGGAGGAAAACTCGCACGCGCGTAAAATGTAGATGGAATTACTGTGTTATTCCATAATCCTTTTAAATATTTTTAAAATTTTTTTACTGAGAAGTGTTTCATGGTGTTTGTTTGGTACTTGCCTGCTATTGTATTTATCATATTCCAGACGATTTTTGATTTTGTAGTGGAAGTGAGTCTATTGACGTAGTTTTTCAGCATTCTTTTTTAGTTTCCTTAAGTATTTGTTGTTTCAATTGCATCAAATTATATGTTGTAGGTCGTTGATTTTTTTCAAATCTGCTCTTAGTCTGATTGCTTTTTTTACATTCATCATTGAAACAAGGTCTGTTGCATTTTCTTTTTTTGTGCTGAATTTTTTTAAATATCATTTTTTAGCTATCCCAGTTCGCTCCGCTAAATTTACAGAGGAGATGATTTTTGTCATTATGTTCTGAGTTTTGTAGGATGATTGGTAAGTGATCGCTACCGCATGTGTCTGCCAGTACCTTCCAAGAGAAATCCGTATAAATTGATGGATCATATAGGAATAAGTAATGCGAGTAGCTGCCAGAAAATGGATTTATGTAAGTCGGTGTTTTATCATTATAAATGCATAAATCGTTGTTATAAATTATTTCTTTCCTTCGTTTTTGGTTTGTGTCTTTGCAACCCCATATGGTGTAGTGGCAGTTAAACTCCCCTAATATCCTAAAAGGGACAGGGAGTTTCCTTATGACTTCTTGAATTTTAGTTTAATTTACTGGTTCATTCGATGGAATACATACCGAGCTGATGTTTATTGGCCTGTGTAAGGTCACTTTATCAGCAAAACATAATTCCTAACTAGAATGGATGTGTGACGCTCGAAGCCCATTGTCATGTGTATTGCTGTTATTTTATATTCACTTTGTCATTTTGCTTAAGAAATGTTTCCTGAAGGCAAACAACTACCGATGATAGGGTCTGTTATTAGCAGGAGCAGTTCATTTATGTTTGCATTTATTCCGCAGCGGTTCCATTGAACTATTTGACAAATTATTGTTAAATCTCTTTCGCCTTTATCTTAGTATGTGGTTGTGATTTAATTTTCTGAGTTTTTCAGTTTGAAGGTTTTAGCCATTTGTGGGTTCTGGCTTCATCCAGTTTGTTAAGTCGGTTTTAGAAGGGAATTTGGTCAGTGTGAATTTCTTGTTTTTGTGTTGCTGATTCTATTTTTTTTTGGCGGGGGGGGGGGTAAGTTCTTAAGTCTGTCTTTAATAGTTTTCGGTGGACGGATAAGACATCTCTCTGACCTTTGCTTTGTAAGAGATTTTATATTTTTTGGTCGGGTGGTTTGACCTTGAGTGGTAGACTTTGTATTTGCTTTTTCTTTATTTTATTTCAATTCTTTCGTTGGTACTCTTCCATAGTTCAGTCTGCACTATCTCCTTGGAAGGATGTCTTTCAGGTAATTTTGAAATTTGGGCCAGTCATTTCTTCCTAAGTGTACAAACTTCTCAATGAGGGATCTGTATTTGTCAGATTGACTGGAATTCCGTGTGGTCATACCTTACGTTATTTTTGCATAGGAAGGGCCTAGTTTCTACAATTTTCCTTGCCTCCACGAATGAAACATTACGTTTGTTTCAACTCGGCTATCTCTTTTCCCCTTTTCCAGGAGTCGCATAATTGGCAGGGGACTGGATGGTTCTTTTGGCAGTACATCTCACTTTATAGTGGCAATTTTCCTCTGCGTGGTCTGAATCCCTTTGACCACATTTTCCACATGTTGGGCGACCCTGCAACTATCCGTATGAGGCCCAATTTTTTTGGCACTTGTAGCACCTTAATGGAGCGGGAATATATTGTTCTACTGGCTCGATATTGTACCCGACTTTTATTTTCTTGTTGTGATGGTTTCTCATTTTCTTTTTTATCGCGACTCTACGGTAATCACTGACCTCTTGGATTCCTAAGGCACGTGATTTCTTCAGGTGTGACCAAAGACAAATCTCTGCTTCTAATAACTCTCCTAAAAGTATTCAGTTTTTCATGGGGGAAGGTTTTATTTTGGTGTTATGGAAGGCCTTCATCTTCATGAAACTTTTGGCGTATTTCCTATTTTCCACTTCTACCAGCAAATGACCGTTTCTCTAGTTCTTAATTGTTTGGGGGTTAATTCTACTGGATAGCACTTTTTCAGTCAAGAGAGGGGTAAGTTTTGCCAAATGACTTTCATCTAGGGACGCGAGCACGGGGTTTTATTTTGCTTGTTCATTATTTTAATATAGAAAAAATTCAATGCTTGTTCTCTCCCAACCACCTCTGAGCCCAAACAAACCAATTCGAGAGATACTCTGAGAATCTGTTACACCATTTGTTGCACTTCCTAATTCTTAAGTGTACAAACTGGCATGTTCATAACAATGTACCAAGTCTAGATCTCTTCGAAGCGATTGACCCTCAGCCATCGCCTTCTAACGCCTATAATTTGGATAGAGATGCTATTTTAAACCCAGTGTACATTTAGGGTATTGTATTTTATTATATATATATATATATATATATATATATATATATATATATATAGTTATAGGTCCTAGGGCTTGGCATGACCAGCCGATTGATCGGGTCGGGGCTCTCCGACCGCCCATCTAGTCCAAGTAAGGGCAAAAGTGGTGTGTTAGGAATCAGAAGTACCTAAACCTGACTCCCCAAGCCCTCATCCGCCAGTATCCCGTCCACAGATATTACGGGTCGAAACCCACAGCAAACATGTGGCATCGTTAGTGGGTGGTCTTACTCCTCTGCAGAGGTGCCGCCGGTGTATTCCGAAGCCTCACGCGATTGTGCGCTCCGTATCTGAGATAATTCGCAAGAAAAAGTTGTAGAATGAATACGGCATTTTGGATTTCAGATGATTATAAATGTTACCCCCCCCCCAAAAAAAAATAGAAAAAGCAAGAATGCAGAATGTCTAATAGCCACGGACCCCCTTTATATATATGTGTGTGTGTGTAAATATAAATACCAGGAATAAAAGCTAAAATTCTGAAGTCTTGTCTCAAATTAATCTTTGGATCTTAAACACAAATGTCTTCAGTGAACAATAAAAACAAAGTAATTGGTCTTGTCGTTCCAATACTTTTGGAGGGGATTATAAATAATTATACATATATATATATTTATTTATATTTATATTCACTTTTCACACATATATATATATATATATATATATATATATATATATATATATATATATATATATATATATATATATATAATTATTTATTTAAAAATTATAACATAAATATGTTATAAAATCACTACAAAAATAGGCATTTTGTTTCAACACCTCTGGTGTCTTATCAAGTGATGATGTTGAATGTAGATTGTAGAATAAAGGTTTTAAAAGGTTCAAATTAATTAACCACTCCTCGTAAGGGGAAACGCTGTCACATGAGCTGAAATGACCAATCAAAATACAAGTATACGGGAGTTCAAAAAACTCGACAACGAAGTAAGGTTATAATAACTATTAAATGCTTTAAAGTTAGGTATATACTAAAATAGAATTTATTCTAACTAATAAGTATTAAATTGTACGATAAAATTTGAAATTAAAATTAAAAAAAATATCCATTTCAAAAATGTAAATCTAATCTATATTAAGTTTAAAATTTTTAAATTATTGAGGAAAAAAGAAAAAATACATATTTTATTCTATTCATTTTGTTTCTATTGAAATTACGTTGGAATAAACGTTAAGATCGACTGCCCTTAACTTAATGAGGTACAGGTGTATACATGGAATTATGACATCTTGCGAAAGACAATACAAACACAATCAGATTATAATACATAAGCACGCAGATATATTTAGATATATACACACAAAAAAGTATATATATATATGACACATATACATATATTCACATACATACACATACAAATACAACAATATATACATATACATGTATACATACATATCGTTTTCTATAATCAATAAATTTAGAGAAGATAGAAATCCAATCTTTTGCTTATCTCACTGTCTTTTACAATCGTTTGTTACTGAAGCACAAAACAATAAACATGTAGAAACTGAATAAATCGGAACAAATGCATTTTATAAGTTTTTCCAAGAAGTATAGCAAAATGGCAGCTTCATCCAAATTATGACTGATAGAGAAGAATGAATTTCAAGTTGCTACTTTCTGTGGCCTTTTTCATTCTTTGTTTTGATTGAAATATCTGTATTAACCTCTACTGTCAGGGATCAAGACTAAGTTAGGGAAGTACGTTAACTTTGAAAGCATATATCATACTCTCACTTCATTTGAGGTAAAAGTTTGAACTCTTTAGAATCTTGGTTTGGTGCAACCTCACTTCCTACTTTCCCTCTAGAGCTTCCTGAATTCTACATAGAATCATCTGCTTTCTGGGTGTGACAGAAACATGACAAAGTTCAAAGGGCATTATCAAATAAAGAAGGCGAAAGTCGAAGGCATTAATTCGAAACACACACATATGTAATCTATTACAATCCTTATGTTAGCACAAAGACTTACCTGATAAATACACTGATCGATTGTATAAATTTATGTAGTAATCGAAATAAAGATTTAGTAAATCTGATATTGTATATCTTATTTTAACTGTTTTCATTTTATTCGATAATTTAAATGACTGCTAAGTTTTATGGAAATGTAACGCTCATCGATTGAAACTGTGATGCAGATGAAGAGTAATCGAAGTAGAAGAAACAATAGTAAAATCATTTTGGGGCAGGAATTTTATATTTATTTGAAGATTGTACTAACCTATGGAATGTTTGCGTATGATTCAATTGACAGTATTTTGTAAATACTTTTCATGAATTACATTAGGAATTTACGGCACAAATGAAAGAAATCAGTCATATTTCAATTCTTCGTTTTATAACCATTACACTAATTAGAAAAAAAGAAAAGAAAGTAAAAAAAAACTGGTAATTCAAGGCTGTATGCCTGATAATTTCGGTTTATTTGTAACCAGTATTTTGGCACTAAAGTTGGTCAACTGGAAGACAGCTGCCAAATGTTAATTAATTTCGATTTCTTCAAATTTAACATTGTTTGGTATTTACTGACTGGCAATTTAACTAGCATTAAGAAATGGCATTCATGTGTGTATGGAGGTAAAGTTATCAACTATTTTCTTTTCTAAATCTGAGCAAATGATAATGCCTCAACTTTTTTTTTGAAGGTACTTAATCGAACCGAAAACCTTTCAACAACATATATATATATATATATATATATATATATATATATACATATTTAGTTTATGCAAATTTAGGTAATCCGTATGGGTAGACCTGAGGAGGATGATATCCAGAGAGCTCAATGTAAAATTCAGAGCAGATATGTTTGAATAAAAGACAGACCACGTTAAGATTCCATGTAATAAGCTATTTCACCATAACCCCTTTAACAGGGTTCTCGATCATCAGACTTTACTTCCAAAAGCTGAAATGAAAAATGAAAAGAAATTCACACGTTTTTTACGGACTTCATCAAGTATACGCAAAGTTAACGAAGTGAGGAAGTGAGGTGGGAGAGAGGATATGAGTGTGTCATATGTATCATTTTAGTTTCCTATTTTAACCCCAGTGTGTCGGATGGATGTTGCTCAAATTTAACGCGTCTCGTCTCTAGATAAAGGTGGTTATAAGAGCGATAAGAACTACATTAAAGGGAGACGTTACAATAACCCCAATAAATTACACGACAGGTTTCATTCAAGTTCTTAGACGCTGTCAGTTCGCGTTACTTTAACGTGCATATTTGGGAGGTTAAGGTTTGATAAATATCTAAATTTTCAAACAATCTACGAAGAAATTAATTTGAAATTCGGTGGAGTTTTGGGTATTTTCTATGAAGCAGTCGATTGGAAAATCCATAGACAGAACATTGGAAGAGTAATCCAATTTATATTTAGTACTTTTTTCCACTAAAACTTTTATCTTATAGCTTGTTAGGTTGACATTTATTCGTTTGATTTTTGTTCATTAAGTAACCTCGTGATTGTTTTTGATTTTTGTTCATTAAGTAAACTCGTGGTTGTTTTTATGTATCCAGTTATCAACAGTTATTCCCATTTAAATAATTTTATTTTCCACATTGGGGTAGTATCTTTCAATCTCAATTAAAATACTAATCTAAAACTTTCCCTTCGTGCTATTTAAAATTCACTTCCAATTGGAGAATATTAGAGGAGAAATTTGGAAGAGATGTCACTAGCAGAAAATTAGGCCCTTCTTTTACAATTTCTTATCTACACATGTCTTAAACCCCTATTTGTAACCACATCCCTATATCGTCTTATATGCCTATGAGTTCCTATATACACCTACACACACATTCACACAAAACGATATATGTATATTTCCATCTTTACACATATACACCTGCAGAGAAAACGCACATCCACATGTCTCCATACCTATCTCCATGTATACTTATACTTACATATATATATATACACACACGGACATCTGCATATCCATATATATTCATACGCACATATATATATATATTTACACATCCATACGTATACACATATACACATACATACACACACCCATATCTGCATACATACATACATACACATACATACACACACATATGCATATGCATACGCAATATGCAGAATATCTACATACCCACATATGCGTTAATTTGCACTTACATATATCTACCCACGTATTTGTCCCTATCCTCATGTCCCCCCGTGCATCCACTTATGCCTGCGTTCGAAGACTATCTCAGTATTTAATTACATTATCTATATCTTTACACATATAATATTACCCGATCTTTCATATTTATGGCAAAATATATAAGTACCTATCTAATTGTACATCTCCACACTCACAAAAAAACAAAAAACAAACAAAAAAAAAACGGTATGCTTCTTTTTCCGTATAAAAACATATACATGTACATATCAACAGGTATCTCAGTGTGAAAATACATTATCATAGTTGTATACATATAGTCATGTGTTAGCGTTCACGTGTGCATAGTAATATTTCTAAAAACAAAGGGAATATAAAACATTCAAAATTGCTGTTCCTATCTGATTATTTCTTAGTGTACTTGCTTAGGTTTAGGTTGTTTTTGTACCGGCATTTAAAAACTAGTTCATTGTGTCTATTTAGTAGTATGTCTGGATCTTTATGTTTGATTATGAAGATTTTCTCCTTCAAACATAAGTTGCATTTGTCTCTGAAGTTTTTGGGAGTTCTGGCTCTTGATATTATTCTCCACTTTATTTGTGGTGTCAGGCCACTCTCCAACAAAAAACAATAATGATTTGATAGTGCTGTTTGGTGTTTTTTACATTTATTTTTGAAGGATTGGCGATGGTTGTATAGTCGGTGTTTCCAATCTTCCAGAACTTGAATGAAACCTGTCGTGTAATTTATTGGGGTTATTGTAACGTCTCCCTTTAATGTAGTTCTTATCGCTCACCCCTTAACCACCTTTATCTAGAGACGAGATGCGTTAAATTTGAGCAACATCCAGCCGACACACTGGGATTAAAATAGGAAACTAAAATGATACATATGACACACTCATATCCTCTCTCCCACCTAACTTCCTCACTTCGTTAACTTTGCGTATACTTGATGAAGTCCGTAAAAAACGTGTGAATTTCTTTTCATTTTTCATTTCAGCTTTTGGAAGTAAAGTCTGATGATCGAGAACCCTGTTAAAGGGGTTATGGTGAAATAGCTTATGGAATCTTAACGTGGTCTGTCTTTTATTCATATATATATATATATATATATATATATATATATATATATATATATATGCACGGTAATGGATAGCAGCATGGATTGAGGAATCGCAAAGCCGAGTTCGAATTCCAGTTGAATCCATCACATGCTAATACCCTTGGGAAAGGTATGAATCCACTTCTTCTCTCAACTCAGCTATAGATAAGTAGCAGGACAGAATGGGTTCTATAGCCTTGGATGGCAACTGGTCTAAGAGAAGGACAACTCTGAATTCAAAACCTGTGGATGGTTGTTTGGGGACCTTATGGCACACGGTGCACCAGGTCTCTGTTTTCGGCTCCTCAAAAAGTGTTGTTGGTTCTGCACAAAACCTTCAACACTATAATCAAATCATATTGCTTGGCTCTCGGTTCCTATGAACTAAGGTGCCTGACCGCCCCCCCCCATACCTCGTAAAAAGGGTCCCCGGTTGACGCGGCTCAACAGTCTGCGTCAATCAACGACGGAGAGTATATATATATATATATATATATATATATATATATATATATATATATATATATATATGTGTGTGTGTGTGTGTAAAATATGACTTATTTTGACTGGTCTGAAATGACGATATTTGATAACTGGATTTGACGTACCTTCTAGGCAACTAACCGCCTCTTTATTTCTGCCAGCTTTCCAACTTACTCTATACGATATTTGATTCCTTTCTAATCTTTCCCATGAATATTTCATTCCTCATGAATATATTTTCCCGTTATAGTTTGACACCGACAATAACAGCGACAAACTGACACGTTGCCATCAATTGTACCATTGTTTTGTTTTCAGATATTAAATTAATTTTCCTAAATTCTTGGATTAATTAATGAAAATTGTGATATATTGGTCATTTCAATACTTAGAATGTCTAGTGTTGATTTAATTTGCTTTAATGGTCAAAATCTTGTTTTCTACAATAGATTACTACAATAGGGAGAAAATCATGGAATGTTGAAAAGACGAGAGAAAGAAGATGCCAAATGCAGGTTTGTATTGCGATCGGAATTACTGTCAACTTCTCTCACATATGATTAAATAGAAACATTTAAAAAAAAATAGTGAATTAAGAAAATTGCGCCGTTAGAATTAAGTTCACTTTATTGGGTTATCGTTTTAGTTTAATGCCCAACAATACCTATACACGTTTTAGTATCACAGGGGGTTTGCTGCAAGTGAAACGAGTGGAGTCAATTTGGATTCAGTTGCTGTCTCTAAAAAAGTGGTAAATGATTCAAGAGCTGGAAAAATATCATGTTAATTACTTTTACTTATACAATGAAAATAGACATATCAGAAAATTTGTAAAAAGTTTTTAATTAAAAGCTATGTGGGATTTTTTTTATGAATACTCGCGTGTGAAAATAGTGAAGAAAAATACAATTTTCGTCTGCATCCGTTCTAAAAGTGATTATTCATTTTATATCTGAAGAGATGGAATAAGTAAAATCAAGTGAATATGATCAGATTTATAATTTGTTTTATTTTGTAAACAAAATGAAGTGGCACGTGGAATTAGAACAGTCTACCCCAGCGATCGAAATAAAGGGTTCAGTTCGAAATTCCAACCACCTGAAGAAGGCCAGAGCGTACAACGGCCGAAACGTTGTGACAAATATGGCGACAAAGATGAGGACAATAGTCCGACTAATGTAAATACTGAAAATGAAGTGGATTTCATTGATAGCTATATTAGATTAACGAATAACAAGACAACCAAATATTCTTAATATTACCTTTTCCAAAGTAAGTAATTCTTGGGTAGTTTGGAAAACTTAACACAGAATATCTAAATATCGACAAAACAAAATTACTTTTGTCTTAGCTAAGTGAACATAGTTGCATGACAGTTTTGACATAGTTTATCAACGTAAGCGCCACTCGGTCTTTTAAACAGGAGTAAAGGTTCCCTGTTTAGGACTGGGTTTCCGGTTCGCACTAAAATCTTTCATTGCCAGTACCTGAAAATGTTCAAGCACTTTTCTTTTTTCCATTCAATATTTCTTGAATTCAATGGATTTTTAAGAGAGGTAACTTAATCATAAAGACAGATTATTTTATTCAAGCAATCATATAAATTTTGATTTTATCCCTTTCGTATTCATTGAATTTTACTGACTTCATCTCAAACATTTTTTTTAATCAGATGAAATTTCATATTTTTCATTCATCTAATTGTTTAATTATTGTTCTAGGCCTTACTGGTTTTTGGCTGGAAAAGATATAGTTTCCAATTGTTATTTATATACGTAAAGAGAGTTTTTTCCTACGTATGTTGGCTGAAAGTTGTGTTTATTTTTATACTATTAGTTAAACTTGAAAAAATATTTCCTCTCGGTGTAAATTTATCGTTGATAATTAAGATGTTGATAAAAATAAAAGGTATCAGTATTCCGAAAGAAAATTGAAACATTTAGCACCAATGATAGTCTTATTATAAGACAATATGTATTTTTAGTGAATTAAGTTGGACGTATAGTGAGGGAATTATAGTGTGATCCATTCTCTTAAAATTTAAGACGGAGTTATTAACTCCTGCTAATGTTAACGTTAAGGACCCAAATCCTTATGCGTGTTTTCAGTTTGATATTACTTTTTATTTTAGTGATAAGATACATTCTTCACAAGATATCATAAGATACATTCTTCACAAGATATCATAAGATACAGATCGTTGTATATGTGTGAGATTTCGATGATAAATTTTTATTTCACAATTTAGATTTTATTTGTTAGTTTCATATAAAGTGCACCCAGAAGAGTAACCAAATGGCTGAAAGAGGATTACGAGTAGAAAAGGATATGGATAAAGACAGTTTATACTAGAGTAACTTTGACTAGTATTTTTTAGATTCAAATAGAACCGGCATTACCAGTTGGCCGACTCTCATACTGTAATGGTGCTCTTGAGAAATGTCTGCATTTATACGAGTCATAGTACTGATTAAATCACTTCGTTAAATTTATTTGACGGAAGAAGATATGACAGAATGCAGAAATGATAACCCTCTTTACCTACACATGGGCAAGAAATAAAAGTATTCAATTATCTAAACAAAACCATTCTTGGCAAATGTGTTTAACACAGGATATCTTTGAAGAAAGTATTTAAATTCTGTTAAGAAATAAAAAAATATTTTCGTATGATATTTGAGCATTAAATCTGATTATTTTAAACAAGAATATTTCGACTAAATTTGCTAAATTTGCTTTTCTTCTGTGGCACTACAAAATCGAATCACTTAATAAAGATTTTTTCCGAGTAGTTGTTACGAGTTGCATACTCTAAATGGCACTTTTCTTTTTAAAATTGTCCATTGTGGATAGTATACTTTTCCGCATTAAGATTCATGAATTACTCGGTAGTCGGTTACTAAATAGAAAGGATGCACCACGAAATTTCCGCAAATTCAACACATAAATATATTGTTTTACTTTTAAAAGCAAACTGATTAAATGTAAAAGAAAAAAAACAAAGTCACCTTAAAAGCTAATGTATAAATATATACTTTCAATTATGGACAAAATACTGGGAAAGAAAAATGTTTGAAAAAAACAAGGTGACGAGATTATACGACGTTAGGAACTTGAAAAGAATGATACTGACAGATGTTTTCATACCGATTTTGTTGAAAATATGTTTGAAAGACACGAGCCAAATCGTTATGCAGAAAATAACAATAGAATCTATAACTTGAAAGATTTTAGTAAACAGAAATTGTATTGTTGATCAAATAGAAAATCAGAAGGAGAATGTGCAGATTAAAACTTTTGTACAAAAAGTATCATTTTCAATGAAGGAAAAGTTTGCAAATGGATCCGAGACATGTTCAAATTTGAGTCATTGTCAATCGATAAAAATTGAATTTACAGTAACGAAATTGATTTTGTTAAACAAAATGATTCTAAAGATAAAATAACTATGCTTATGTTTTTTAGGAAGATATGGATGCAGATATTTTTTAAACTTGTTACTGATTATCTTATCACAAATACAATAATTTAAAAGATGGGAAAAGAGATGGGCATGAATCTTTACTCTTAAAAACACAAGTTTCTGCATACAATCTGCATACGAACATATCGATATACTTCGTGCTTAGAGGCAACAGAGGGCACATTTTAGTTGCCCGAGTCGACACGAAACCGGTATCTTTGTTGAGGCTTTCTCAGAACAACACTTACAGTATTGAATCCATGCACACAGGAACACTGAGATAAACTTACTTACTTACCCCAACCTTTTTTCTCTCTCCATATAAATTTATGCTTGTCTATTCGTTTCATTTTATTTATTGTTGACCATTGTGATGTCTTAAACATTCAGTTTTGCAAAGGCACAGTAGGACGCATTCCTGCCTATATGTACAAAAAGAATTTGGGAAGTGGACAATAAGAGAGAGAGAGAGAGAGAGAGAGAGAGAGAGAGAGAGAGAGAGAGAGAGAGGGAGGGATGTTCTGCTACTCTTACCGTTATCCGATTAAATAAAGGCCACATATGTGAGGTACGCAGTGAGGATGTTTCATAACAAAGACAGGAATTTTAAGTTTAAGAAGTTTTAGGTGTGCGACTCGTAAGATCAAACTAAACAACTTATCTGTCTCCACATTTGAATCATGTTACAATAAAATATATTATCGCTATTGCAGTTTTTAGATTAAATAATAAGCTTTTTTTGCATTCTCTTCCATTCTCCGCTTGACTTTCTCAGCAATCGCAGTTGAGGGTGGGGTTAAAGCTGAATTAGAAAGGTTCATAAGGCTACAATCCTAAAACTGCATATTCATTGTATAAAAATACAATCTGAATCTGATTCTCAACTCATTCATTCATTACAATTTGTTCAGTCACCACAAGAATTAATTCATCTTCATTCATCCGACATACACCACAATGTCGCATATGCAAGTTGTGTTTGTGTGTGTGTGTTTGGCTCTTACCAAAACACCTTTGACATAAAAGTTTTACAATACATATATACAAATGTCTATAAAAATATATGAGTGAAATTAAGAGGGTGTACATGAACGCAATAATGAAAAAAAAATCAACAAAACCTTAAAAAAAAAAATACAAAAACTGACGAGAGAGAAAAAAAAAGCATTGGCTTTTATAAAGCTCCGCTGGGTGATTTTATTCCAGCCAACAGGGGTAACATTTCTATTAAAATCTAAGTTGTGAGCTGGAAAGTAAATTTTATTTTTCTCTTCAACCACAGTTATTTATTTAGTTTGCATGATAATTTGAGAGAATAACTATGACTTGGTGCTGAATCTCCTTTCGACCAAAAAGGAATTTCAGAATAATTTCTGATTACCATTTCTTTACTTTAACTAGTATATTTATCTTGCTTGTTATACTTACAATTTTTTGGTAGTTGTAGTCTTTGCAATTTTTCATGTATCTATAGTACTTGATACCCGCGCAATTTTTAACTGAATTTTTTATTTAATCCTCGAGAGTAGAGTGTTTTCATTTTGAATTTAATGTATTTGATACCAGTTGATACTCAACAGTATATGACCTTTCTGCACTACGTAAAAGTCATAATTATCAAGGAATCAGGTATTTTTAACCAATGCTTTAATCTAATGGACCACGTGTCCCTTCGACAAACTAGAGATGTAGTTTTGGAATAGAAAAACTAATGTTTGCATTCACACAGTAGAATTTTGAATGTCCTTTTTGTGTTGAATCAGAGGCTCCCAGACAATGATTATGTCTATGCTAGGTCGACTGATGAGTTTGCCAGAGCTTAATTTATGTACTTATTCTTTCAGTAGTCTTATTCTCCAGCGTTGTTCTCAGTTCTTTATCTCGTCACCATCATTTACCATCAATACATTATCAGCCATTTCCAGATTTCAATGTCTTTTCCTGGATTACGGCCTTTTAATGTTTCTCTACCCTTACTTAGATATCATTTGGGTATCTGAAACATAGAGAGTGCTTGGATTCTAATTTGTTCTAAACACACTAACAGGCCCACAAAACCCCAGTTCACCATTTAGTCAGTAGGATTAGGAAAATCTCAAATGGCCTCTACCAGCCGAGTAGAGTACTTTTCATAATTCTGCTGTAAAGTTTTATGTTATATATATATATATGTATATATATATATATATATATATATATATATATATATATATATATATATATATATTGTGTGTATTTAGGCAGCGTCTTTTCATTCATACACGTTTCATTAAATAATATAGACAAGTGTTGTCTATTTATTTTATGCAAATTTTTCGTAACGTCTGATAAGTTTAATAACATTATCGTTGAACGAAGAAAGAAATTCACAATATTGATCCATATTTTTTTTTATTTAATACAATCTAAGCTTTCGGTTTACATAAGCCATTATCAAAGATGTCAATTACAAAATATTAAGCAATATACGGACAAGACAGTGATGATAATCTGTCATTGTTTACATAGATGAAATCTAAGCAACGATAAACACGGGCATATAAGACGCTAGAAACGAAAATCGCACCGCATCTCATGACGTCGCACATGAACACACGAGAGTGAATTGGAGAAGTATGAAGTATGGGAAGCCATTGGTATAAACCAATGGCTTCTGTTACCAATTATAGACATTTAAGAATATTTGTAGAGATGCCATAATTGATTTTGTTTAGGTTGGGTTTCAACTGTTTGATGTATAATGCTTCAAGGATTTTTAGTTTTTGTCTATTGTTTTCATGTTGAAGTATAATTGTGTTTTCGACAAGTATTTTACGGAATTGTGTGTGCGGGCAGGCATGTTATTTTAAATGCCTAAAAATGTTAGAGTTTTCATTCAAATGTAGTGTCAAGCGTCGTAAAAGCGAGTTTGTGGTGTGACCAACATAAATATTATTTAATTCGTTGGAGATACACTCTCCCAAAGGGCACTTGAATTTATAAACTATGTTGGTTTTTTGCAAATCGCTAACCGAGGGAGAAGAATCATTGCGAAGAATTAAGTTGGATATACTAGATTTAGTGTAGTATATGATTAATTTAATTTTTTTGCTAGGATCTGTAGTTGATATATTAGAATTTAATAAATTTTTTAGTATAATTTCATCTTGTTTATAATTAGTATGCATTTGATGACGAAAAAAAGATATTTACAGATTTTAAAAAACCATCAATCTACCTAAGATACGTTGATGATATTCTTATGTTAGTTAAAAATACAGATGAAATACTTCAACTTCAAAAACGTTTCCAAAATAATTCTGTCCTTAAATTCACATATGAACTCAATACTAATAATAAAATCCCCTTCCTTGACATACTGATAAACACAAATAATAACAAATTTACTATTTCGCCATACAAACAAACAAACCTACAAGCATAAATTCATGTACATTTAACTACAAGAGCGAATGCCCATATTACTACAAAATAGCAATTATAAAGAATCTAATACATCGTGCAGAAACTAATTCATCCATAAAACAGATTTTTTTTACAGTGAACTAAAGAATATAAAACAGACACTTATTAATAATAGCTTTCCAAACTATATAGTTGATGAACAAATAAGATGCTTTCTTAGAAATCTCAATACTAAGCAAATAGTACATAATACTGCTTCTACTGATCTCAAACATATTAATCTCCTATATCGTAATCAAATGCAATGATTCTTCTTAATGTGCTTGCTTGATTACTCCTCTTTACAGAAGCTTTTGTTAAATAATTGTAACTCTTGATGTGAATCATGTGTTATTTCACTTATGTATATAAGGAAGTTTTGATTTATCAATTTATTCCGAGCTGTGTTTGTGTATATTCACGTGTGTATGTCTATATGTATGTATGTATGTATGTAGGTGTATTTGTGTACGTATGTACACACGTGACGAAATCTATGTATTCTACAGATCAATTTTTACACTTGATTTGCATTTCAGGAGATTAATATTCTAATTTTACTATATTGTTCATTTTTGTTATATTTTACTGATTTATTTTATTTTCTATTTAATTTATTTACTTCATTATTATTTTGTAATAATGAATTACGCAATTATAAAAAAGAAAACTTTAGTAATTACTTAGATGTCAAAACAGTTGAGTTATAGAAATAAGGAGATAGAAAGAGATAGACACAGAGAGAGAGAGAGAGCATCAAAAAATAATTCTAGAATGTTCATAGTGAGTGAGGAGGTGTAAATAATGCAATTTGAAAACTAATCTAAATAATTTATTGTCAATGCAAATCATCACATCACTTCTTATTCCCATTCACCACACGCTGCGTGACGTGAGGAGTGAGAAATATATATATATATATATATATATATATATATATATATATATATATATATATATATATATATATTTGTTTTATGTATTTGACTTTCAGTAGATAGGGAAACTAACCCGAGAGATAACCAGTAAATGAATATCAGTACGAGCGCATATTTTCCTTCTTTTTATTTGAAAACTGATAGTGAGAGGGTACTAAATGGATGTAACACAACTTAATGTATATCTGCAAATATCTGAAATTGTTTCCGATGTGCAGAACCAAATATGTGGATGTGATCAGGAGTGTGATTGCGAATCGAATGAGTCTAAATCCAAAATGAGATTGTTTTCTCGATCAATCGGTAACTCTCTTTCAAAGGCCACCGATATTTCGCTGGAATCTGCCAATGAACAATCCTGACAGCCAGTAGAATAGATGATGTATCACTAACCTATCCCTAATTAATGTTTCACTAGTCGTATGTCAGAGAAAATATTTCCTGCAAATTGCGTTAGCTTATCCTTATGAGACACTTCCATTGATCATTAATTAACCCTGAAAAGTATGTTACGATTTTTAAAAATATCAGTTGAATTTTATTTTTATATTTTATATATATATATATATATATATATATATATATATATATATATATATATATAGTCTTAAGATGTGCTATATTTATGGGATAAAGTGCTCAATATCAGAGATAGAGCGTGTGTATATATAAAAGTGAACATAGAAGTCAACACTTAGAAGCGACATTCTGTTTCATGCTAGATGCAATCGTCAGGCCACGAATGCTGTTATTTTTATCGGTTATTTATATATACGGATCAGTGGTGCATTCTGTGTAGTCTATTTTGGCGGTTATTTTACCGGAAAATCGTTTATTTGTTTATTTATTTATTTGGGTTAAATTATTTTGCTTATTTTTATTTATTTTTATTTTTATTTTTTATTTTATTTTTATTTCTTAACTTATATATATATTTATTTATTATTTTTATTTTAATCGGTGTTTTCATTAACGTAGTAAAAATCTGCTTATATCGCTTATTTAATAGTTTTGTTTTGGTTTGGGAAGATAAAACTATTTATTTAATCTTAGGGTTGATTGTTGTAGTTTATTCTAACTATTATTTTGGCGGGAACAGTTTTTAATTTGTTTATTATTTCATGCATTTATTTGGATTGATTTTTCTAACGGTTAGTTTATCGGGATCGGTTTGTTAGTTTATTTATTTGGATGAATTTAGGTCAATTTATTTTACTTGTTATTATTTATTTGTTATGCTATATATTTTCTCTTTTCGGTTTTTAAGTAACGTAGTATTTTTTTTTATTGTTATACAATAGTTACAGCTATTTTTTCGTCCGATTTTTGGTTTGATTTTTATAGTAATGGTTTGCTAATTTGTTTATTATTTACTTTATTTGGGTTCATTGATTTTTGTTTCTTATTTTTTTATTCTATTTCGTCTATTCTAACAGGTGTGATTTGGTAATTTGTTTGGGTTAATTTATTTTGCTTATTTTATTTTCATTTTGTTTATTTATTTATTTTTTTATTTTTCTTTTATTTTTTCCGTTTGCGATTTTTAAATAACGTAGTAAAAATTTGTTTTCATGTCTGCATTTTGAGATGAGCTCGGATCTTTTATTTAGTAATTTGTTTTGGTCTGGAAAGGTAATGATAGCTATTTTTTCCTCCAAGTAAAGTTTTCAAGTTTTTGATTGTTTGTTGTAGGCTGACGAGCATTTCCTTATTTTCCAAGATATGTTAGATGTGATGTACGTTTTGTTTTTAATTTCCTAGATATACTTAGAAAGCATTGTGCCGTTCGCATATTTACTATTTGTGGAAGATGTTTTGTATGCATAATTTCTTTGTTTCTAGGGTCCTTCAGTTACTCCTAGGTATACTTTTCCTTCATTATCTGGTGATTTTATCGTGGCTTGGTATATTACGTTGTTTTGTAAACAATTACGTTTAAGGGACATTCGTTCTTTATTCTTCAGTTGCACGTGGGTTTAATTTGTTCGTGTGGTTTGTTGATAACTTTCCTGTTATGCTTTTTTATTATATGTGCCATGTTCTCGGTGCAACTATAGCTGATTTTTACTGTGTTTTTGTTGAATATTTTGTGTAAGGTGCTTGATTCCGGGAAGTGTTTTTGTAAGAGTTATTTTTCCTACGTTTGTTTTTAAGTTTTTGCTGTAAGGTGGGTTGAACCATATGATATTTCTTTTCCTGTTGGCCTTTTTTATGTTCTGTGGTGAGTATGTGAGTGTTGCTGGGAATCCACTATCTTTTAGGTCTGTTCCATAGTCTTTCTTAGCTTTGTTAAATATGGATTCATTGGAGGAATATATATATATATATATATATGTGTGTGTGTGTGTGTGTGTGTGTGTGTGTGTGTGTGTGTGTGTGAAATCACGTAAATTGCCTTTCTAAAAAAAGTAATCGTCATTTAGTTGGTAAACTTTTCTACATTAAAATCATACTCTGTGTTTTCGAAATAAATGAACTAAAATGTATTTATACTGAAAATTATTTGTGCTAAATTTCTACAAATCCTTTTATAAAAACTCATTCGAAATGCATTTCTTCGGAAATAATACATAATTCAATTTCATTTGAGCAACAAAGCTTTCAACTTATTCTACTCTTTTGGTAAAGATGTCTTTCAAGTACCTTAAAACAAAACAAAGCGGATGTTATCATTATAGAAAAAATGTTCCTAACAATTAACCGGTCGTTCTTTTTACACTTTCCTGTTAAGTACATTTTATTTCATAGCTTTCCTATTGTACATGAGATTATCAAGGCTTCACTATTATTTCCAGCAGTTCTATTCTCATCAAACCTTTCACTAGGTTTTTGCATTCCAAGCGTGATATCTTGTCGTGATTGCATTCCAGTTTCTTAGTGTAACTGAGCCCCAGACTCAGTTCCTTAGTTTGCCAGATTCCAGGTCTCGAATGTCCGTCTGCTGATTTAAACGATCATCCGTGACTAATGTGTTTCTGACTGAAATTTCCTACTTTAATCAAGAAGATTTTCCTTTTCACTGTCATGGTTCCTGCCACGTATCACATGAGACCGTACTTGTTTTAATTTCGATTTCTTTTCCCACATAAAATCTAAAGTTCTAATGTTTTAACACTAAGTCTCAGTTGTAACAACACATATTGATAGTTTACTTCGAAGTGTTAAGAAAATATTTAAAAGAAATTACCCATCACCACTGTTTTCCATTAGTTATTTACAAAAAATTCTGTAAAGTCTTGTAAATTTTTACAAATAATGCGATTTTTATTATTATTGATAAGATGTATATGCTTTGTCATAATGAACCAATGAAAACAAGAATATTATTCTGAAGGAAAAGTAATAAAAATAAATAAATAATGTTTGATAAAATGAAATATGACAATATATTAATGTAATTTCTTCTGTTGTGAAATCTCCATGTTGAAGATCTGTAGTTTTAAAGCTAATGAAATCTAAAAAGAATGATGAATACTTTTAGTGCACTAAAATAAATCTGGTTACAAGACCTGAGAAAATGCTTATAGCCTTAAAAATTCCAGATGTTGCAGTTCGTTGGTGATAAAAGTTACAAAGTATTCGAAATTACAGGGCGCTCTTCTATGACTGCAGACGATAAATTGAGAATGCTAATATTGAAAGATTTAAAAAAAAACTACCCCTACTGTATGTTTACAGAAGGACAGTATCCGACCAAATAATATAAAATAATGAGTTTCAAGTTTGATCGAAATTGGTAGATTAAAATGTTTACATTACTATTATTTGTTGCGTTTATGCATTTGTAAAGTGATTCAATCTATTCGTGTCTCATTCTCTGACTGGGTTCTAAAATACATTAATCAGAAACAAAACATTTTCATCGCTTTTAAGTTGGAAAATAAAACAAATTAGGAATTTATACAATGTTAATCGTTTTCTGGATATTAGATTAGTGTAAATGTTTTCGTCACGGAAAGTGGAATCGGCAAAGCAAATTGAAATTCTGATCAAATCTGTTCCTTTCACTTTCACACTTATGCACTTGGCAAAAGTATGGATCCATCTCTTTTCTTTCCAGCTTTTCTTTCCAACTAGAGGTTAAATAACAGGGTAGACTAAGCTCTACAGCCTTGGGTAGCAACCAGCAAAGGAGAAATACTGCGAATTCAGCCTTGTGGAGAAGGCAACAGGAAATCACTTCAAAATGTTTCCCATTAAATCATAGCAATTCACAGAAAATAAAAAAAAATTGTAGAGAGCCGTGGTCGCCTAAATCTTGAAGGTTCTCTAAAAAGCAAAATGAACCACAGAATTTAAAAAAAGGAAAACAAGCAGCAATGTGACTTTTTTTTTTGTATTTACATGTCTTATAATAACAACATTTTTTTATGCAAAAGAATATTATCCTTGAAACTTGGATAATTTCTCTGTTTATTAATGAATGAAAATATTCTTACTTTTTAGTGAAAAGTAGTTGCAGTTATTTTTCTTTCTAAAAAAATGAAAAATTATCTATTGTTAAACATGAAGAATATGACAAAAATGTACTGGAATAATTCCACAAAAAAGTTTAGGACTGCTTCAAAACTGTCTGCTCATATTTGTCCATTCGTTTGTAACATAATCTCTAACGGTGTAAAGAGCCTTCTTGGACATGAAATAGTTGTCAAGTTTTTGAATACTGACGGTCCCACATTACTATATTGCAACCATCCGATCAGAAAGTAAATCGTTTTACTTACAAAACCTGTAATAGACAAATCGTATTAATATATCTCCATCTACTAGTATATCTTCTTTTCATCATGCACTTCTCACAAAGTATAAGATTAAATTGAATGAAATGTCCACTTGACTTAGGTAATATATTTATTATGCGTGTGCAAAAGTTCCTAATGTTTTTTTAAACTAGCGAGAGAATACAAAGTCGAAATCTAACCATTTATTAAAAAAAACAAAACAAAAACAATAAACGTCGGAATCTTTTGTACGCACTCATAAATTGTCTGAAGTTCATTTTGGAAGAAAAGTACAAGAAATATGGTCCAAGTTTTCGACTTTCTTAAGTCATCATTAAGATAGGTGAGTTACGTAGAACGAGTGAGTGTTGAGATCTAAACAGAGAGTGTTGTGACGTAAGCGTGGTGTCACGCGTTTTTTATTTTTTTATTTTATATACATTTGAGAATTCAGGTTCTTATAAGTTATAACCGTTTTTATTTATTGATGTGTAACACCTTTCGTCACCGCCTACACTCGTTTGTGTAACAACGTTTAGTGGCCCCGACCTCAGGGTCTTAGGACGACGCTTGAACGACGGGCTAACTCTATGCTGTTCAATGCTGACACTGATCCAAGCTGCTTCGATACACACCAAATCTGCTCACGTTGTGTTCCGGATTTCAGAGCAGTAGAAGATTGAATGTCGCCGTAGTCTCGTGGCGCTAGTCAAACCGTGACGTGTGCTACATTAAGGAAAAATATCTTCACGACAAAAAATAAAACACGAGATTTGTGGAGTTAATCTCGAGTTGGTTTATATAGCTCTTGGTACAACAAAAATTAACCCTTCTCGCATCTGCTTCCACTCCTCCACCAGCCAAGAACATCCTACCAACAGAATATCCTTCTGTTATCAACAAGCAGATTGGGACGTTCCGTGATTTCCTTCGTGACGTTCCATGGAAAGGTGTTTTTAATCATCCTTTTCAAGAATGCGCATCTGAGGTATCCTTCTGTGTGAAAGCCGACATCGATGCTTTCATTCCAGCAAGGAAATACCAAGTTAAACCGCGTTAATCTCCTTGGTTTTCTCCTTCACGCTCAGCCGATATAGCCTATAGGAATCACTTCTGTCTGTACCAGATCGTCACGTCTTATTACAACAGACGTCTCTTTCCCTCTGCTCGTAACGACTGCAAGCATATCCTCAATGAAGCGAAGCTACTGTTTGCTGGTAGAATGAAACAACGTATAGCATCTCGTAAGTTCAGTTTCAGAAATTATTGGTGGCTCTGCAAGAGTGTGCTGAACAACAGCTAATCAACAATCCCTCTCCAATTCAATCAATTCGAAGTCATGAGGTCTATAGCAGATAAGGTGGAATGTTTTGCTCGGAAATTCTCTTCCAACTCAACACTCGACTCATCTGGGATACCCACACCCAATTTCCTCCCTAGAACTGAGTGATATGCGCATAACCCCGTCACTGGTCTCGGACATCATTTCTAAATTAGACATCCATAAGGCAAGTGGAGGTTGTTATGATACCAGCCGTTGTCCTAAAGAAATGTGCTATCAATGTGGCCCCAGTTCTCTCCAAACTGTGCTACTATTGCCTCTATGCTTCCTGCTTTCCAGCTTGTTAGAAGTCCTCTTCTATAGCTCCAGTTTTTAAGAACTCTGGAGAACATTCTGACCCCTCTAACTATCGCCCTATTAGTCACTTAGCGCTTTTCGCGAAGTATTTGAGGATTTAATTAATGCTGAAGTGGTTAAGCATTTTACCTCTCACAACCTATTCTCTGACAGATCTACCGCTGACGAGCTTACGGCCATCAATGAATATATATATTAAACTCTTGATATTAACGGGAAGCTCGTGCTGTGGCTCTAGATATCTCAAAAACATTTGACAGGGTTTGGCATTCTGGTCTTCTATGTAAGCTTCCGGGCTACGGTATTACAAAGTTAACCTGGCCGCTGCTCTTGAAAATGACCTTCATTCACCGGTTAATTGGGACAGGATATGGCCTGTAAATTTTAATCCCCCCCCCCGCAAACTAAACTGCTCTCATTTAACAACCATAGAGAATGGCTGGAGAGCGTCTGACCGCGTCTTCTTGGCCTCACGTTTTCAATTGATTTGAATTGGAACAATTAAATTGAATCAATCTACTGCAAGAGAAGTTGATTCATTGTGTCGTACTAGAAAGTCAGAGTCCATCTTGCACATTTAAAATTCTACTATTGGTCCGTGAATTGAATACTGTTGTCATATCTGGTCCGGTGTCCCTGCTGTTCATCTCGAGTTTCTCGACAAAATCCAAGGAAGGATCTGCAATGTAATCAATCCTGACTCTAGTCCCTTTCTCAGTGGTTTCACTTTGTCTTTTCTACAAATATTTTCATGGCAACTGCCCTGACGACCCGACTACATGAATTTAAGCATCTTGGTCCAACCCTTTTACTGGTGAAATACTTACATATAGCCGCCACTTCTAGTCCAAGAGTTTCTTTTCTCGCACTTCCCGACAGTTGAACTCTCTTCTGCTTACTTGCTTCTCTGACAACTACAATATTCAAAAATGCAACGTCAACCTCCATCTTCTGTTGACTTGAATCCCGTTCACTTTTATCCTTTCCTCAAGCCCCCTTATACCTAGTCTTTTCTCTCACTTTTTCTCTCTCTAACCTCATGCGTAATAGTGGCACTCTCGCCTTACTTGGGGCGAAATGATTGAAAAAATTCAGTCTCTCTTGTGATACTGGGTCTTGTCTAAACTTCTGGAAGGCCGGGTTCAAAGTCTTGGAAGCAGGAATTCTGGTTGCTAGCTGGCGTGGATTTCACAGGTGCTCAATGCGGAATCATTGCACGACATGATTGATCTTCATAACCTCAACCCTAAGACAATGGGTTCCTTCCTTGTTTCCGTTTTCCTCAATGAAAATATGATCCTCATCTGTTTCTCTTTCCGTTAATAATATGTGTTTTCCTAATATTTCCAGAAAGAGATAAACTTATATCCCAATCTGTTTTCGTCAATTAAAATATATTTGTTTAACTAATTTCTCAACAAAGAGACTCTTTGTTTTTCATCCCTGTGCCGGCCGCCGTCTCAGCGGAGACACAGACCAGATCACCTGCCTATTATGACTGATCGATTTTCATAATCTTAAACTTCGCAGCGAGTTCATTCTATGTTTCCATTTCTCGATTTGTTTTCGCTAATAAAAATATAATTCTCATCTGTTTTTCTGTTCGCCACTGGCATGTGCTTTCCTAATTTCCCAAGAAAGAGATAAAATTGTTCCCCAAATTTGTTTTCGTCCGCATACCAGACTCTCGATAGATAAGAAAAATAAACTTTAGGAGAGAAGAAATCCAGACGGTTCCATTCACAACAAGGAAAATGTCTCCACTGTATCCCCTCTCTCTCTATCCACCTCTCTCTGTCTCTTCCAGTCTATATTTCATTTGTGGTTTAACCCTTTTCTTTTCCTGCTTAATGTTTAACCACCTCACCGCCTCAGTGGTTGTTTTTGTTGCATGAGTATTGCTTCGAGTATAAGCCTGTTTTTACTATGTGATTTTGTTAGTATTTTTTATTGTTACTATGATCCTTATGCAGTTTATTAATGAGTTGTCTGACACACACACATACATGCATACATACATACATATTGTTAAGATTATATTTTGATAACAGGTAATATATCTGTGTATTTAGGGGAGGCAGAAATATTGTATATATATATGTGTGTGTGTTGATCTATTTATGCGATACAGACAAACTTACACGTACGTATGCATTCTTGGGCTTGAAAGTTAATATATCTATTTATTCCCAAATATACAGGAATTGTAGCTGCTTGAAAGGTAATATAAACACAAGTTGGTTGGTTAATGGAGCCATTAATCAGAAAGGCAATTGAAGACCTTGCACAGTGATTTCAATAATTATTTTACGTCTTTCTTTTATGATAGTTTTTTTTCCTTTATTTGTTTACAATTCCTGTTTTTTGCGCAACCATTTATGGTGTTAATATCTTTTTCAGGTTTTGTTTCTAAATTGAAAATTTAGTAATTTTCTTTTTTGTGGTGATGACATATTCTATTTTGAGAACTGTCTTTGATACAAAAAGATTAACAGAAAATAATAAATACATAATTTATCTGTTGTTTGGAATATTAAAAAGGAATTCTGATAAAAAATAAAGTGATATTTATCAAATTTTCTAATGCCATCTTTTGAAGACTTATTTATGCGCATACGTGCATTCGCAGTTTCGCAAGATTATTCTCTCTCTCTTTCCTTCATTCTCTCTTTCTCCCCGTCTCTCTCTCTCTCTCTCTCTATTTCTCTATTTCTACCCCTCCCTCACTTTTTCCCCACTTTCTCTCTTTTTTCTCCTTTCTCTCTGCATTTGTGGAAGAGAAAAAGAAAAGTGATTCGTCTACAATAAACAAACGTTTTCAATTTCGTCATAATATTAATTTTCATTTATGCAAAAAAAAAAAAAATACATAAACTGATAAGCAGAGAAATTGTTCTGCATTCGAACAAAAAATACATCATTCCATTTTTTTGTTAGAATTTTACAATAATTTTAATCTTTTTTTACTCAAAAATGTTCTAATGGCACAAACTTTCACTAATTTTACGGTTTATGCGGAAGTGATGTTGATATTTTTGGTTGAGGTGTTAAAACATCCTTTTTCTTTTTAAGCATAAATCTATAGAACTGCGGGTGATGTAACGGTGACTGGAATCAATAAAATGAATTCAAACTCTTTCTAGAACAGTTTGCGTTCACATAGCACTGATACCCTTGGAAAAGACATGAAGATTGTGCTTAGGTTGCAATGCAATTTAATTTGAGCGTCGTAAAAATAATTTTCTTTTGAGACTGTTATACTCCGCTGCAATTAGATCTCTTTCTGATTCATTCTGCATGCCGACCGGATGTGAACGTCATGAAGGCAGGACATAAAAAGCCCTTTTCTGCGCACAGGCTACGAGCATCACGTCCGATCCACAAAGCAAGCTCCTGAAATAAAAACGACACTGGTTAATCACGAATGTTCCCGGTGAAAAGGACTGTTCGATCTGCTTAAAAGCATCCCTCTCATAACGACCACCAGCAGTTGCCGGCCGTGAATGCCACTTGCCGACATGCAGGGCGCTGCCGTCGACACCGACATGACTGCTCCTCTCAATTCAAGCGTTACCACTCGCAGGCTTGGTTAATCACGCTACTCTTAACATACGGAAACCAAAAGAGACCAGCTTCAAAACCGCCTGGCTCTCGACACCTATCGATGCGAATTTATTTAAAACTGTATGCAGTTGTTAAAATTATAAAAAATGGTAACAAACAAGTAAACGTCAACATTTTAGGGTTTGAATTATTTAAATATGAAGCCCTATTAATTTATTTTATTTAATTTAAAACACTGGCTTAATTGTTTAATTCGGCATAATCTATCATAGTATACAATCTACGTTGTTTGTATACATTTTGGCGCAAACTTTAAAGAACATAAGAGTTTCTTCATATAAAGCTAATATGAAATATTCTGAATACGTAGCAGTTTGAAACCAATTTTAGAGGTCTATTACTTCCTGGGTGATCGATTAACTATGATTTCTATTGCAAGCAGATCAAAGCCATAAAGTCCTGAAATACCCGGCTGAAATAAACCATTCGTCGATTTTACGTTTTTCAGAGATATGAATTAAGCTAAACCGAGGTGATTAAAAACTTTATTTAAGAATTTACATCGGCTAAACTTTTACACATTTACCTCATTTAAAATGAATATGCTTGTATCTCCATAGTTTGTTTACTCTGTAAGGAAAAGTAAAGTGCCCCCCCCCTAACTGAGGCACGTTCAAATCATGGTTTTTCTCTGTTGACTTTTATACTCCCTGACACACGTTTGATACACGCGCGCGCGCTCGCACACACACACACACACACAAACAAGCACATTTTTATTATAGTTAGTTTTATGTTTTTTTCTTTCGTGAAATGTAATTTGTTATTGTTAATACATGCATTGTCGTTTGTTTTATTATCTGTTGTTTTGTGTTACATATCTTTTTTACTTGGACTCGCATTGAGACCACAAATATTGTTTGCGGTATAAATTTTCCAGGAACCCGTAAATATTTAATATCCAAAGTGTTGATTCCCGCAACATAATGGTAACTAAATATTTACCCAAAGATGCTAGCAACCCGTAACAACCTTTCCAAATGTACCTTGAAAAAAGGTTTTTTTCATTTTTTTTTTTTTGTATCGGGAACCTTAACACTGTATATCGAATAAGCGACTCTCTGTATAAATCTGGGTTTGAAATATACCCTTATATCCTCTGTCTAAACGTCTGTAAGACTTGGTCCGAATTTTAATAATAGTTTAATTAAACTTTATCAATTCTAGTTTTTTTTCGAAAACCGAAACTGATGTTAAACCTTTTATAAGGAATTTAATTTTTTTTATTTGATTCGATATTTTCAATTGTAATTGATTTTGATTTCTTTTTTAATTGTAGTTATATATTTTATTTATTATTTAATTTAAACAATCTTCAAAAATGTAAATGCAACGTCAACCTCCATCTTCTGTTGACTTAAATCCCATTCACTTTTATCCTTTCCTCAAGCCCCCTTATACCTAGTCTTTTCTCTCACCTTTTCTCTCTCTAACCTCATGCGTAATAGTGGCACTCTCGCCTTACTTGGGGCGAAATGATTGAAAAAATTCAATCTCTCTTGTGATACTGGGTCTTGTCTAAACTTCTGGAAGGCTGGGTTCGAAGTCTTGGAAGCAGGAATTCCGGTTGGCAAGTTAACGGTACTTACGGTTATAATTTAATAAAAAAAAAAACAGTGTTATAAAAACCTCGTGGAATTTCCACGGTTATTTAATACGGAAACATAGAAAGGAAGAGAGTAAAAAAAAAAAGAAATAAAAAAGAAAGTGGGGAAAATCTAGCAAAAAAAAAAAAAAAAAAAAAAATGAAAAAGAAGCAAAGAAAAGGGAATAAACAGGAATAAAATCTGTAAAAAAATTAAAGAAGTTAAACGGTCCTGTTTATACAATGACGCTTGCCTTCGGGGCAACGTACATAACCTGTCAGTCCTCTTCAGGCAAACGAAATGTTGAGGCGATTGAAATTCTTTATTAGAATATTAGATTTCTGAAAGACACGTAACAGAAATTTTTTTTTAATACTTACCATTTATTCAATAGCAGTTGGTATGATATTAATATATGATTTCTTCTTACTTTCTTCTTAGATGCACAGCTATGGCGTTAGGAATTAGGGAATACATATTTATGCAATGAGAAACATAAATATTAGTCCAATGTGATATCGGAATTCAGGTCAAGCTCCCCTCCCAAAATACCTTACGAAGGACTGAAGGTTTCTAATATAAACAGAGACATGTCTATGTACACTGATCTATAATAATGATAAAAATAAAGTAAATAAACCTCCAAACTTTTAAAAGCTATTCCTGTTATATATTATACGACACACGGTTAACAAAATCTTTTTAAATTTCAGAATGAGAAAATATTTGGTTAAATAATTTAACAAAATAAAACTGAATGGAAATCTAAAAAGTGAAAAATATTTTAGTTCCCCTTATGATGTAGGTGATAACGACTCACCAGAGCGTCCAGTATTTTAGTTCTTTCAGCAATACTTTGTCTTTTATGACCTCGCTATTTGTGACACTTCCATTCTTCCATTCATTTGTATAAATTTGTCAAGTAGCATACTCATTGCTTCCCTATACTTATCTTGATTTCGATGTATCATGTGAATGTTAATTTCGCCAAGCCTTCTTTCAGATTGTTGTCAACAACTTTTAATAACCTACGCATTTGTTAAATGCTCTGTCCATGGTATTCTCGCTATTGGCTATTAGAATAATACCTTTGACGCTTCTAAAAATTTCTCCATTTGTGGCAAATTATTTAGCTGTAAGTTTCATAAAGAAGAGTAGACATCACAGAGCAGTTCAACTTTCTTAGTTTGTAACTTTATTTTTCGCATCTTTCACTATAGAATTTTTTGTGTAACACTTCCCGTCGTTATTCTATTGTCTAAATAGTTGAATTTCTGCTCGTGTTTATTGTTGACGTCTCCGATGTTTAACGGACATCTTGAGCTGTCCCTTTTGCGCATCACCATGCATACCATCTTTTCATAATTAATGGCCCGTCTTTTCTTACTTTCGTCGATAACATAATAATTCCATCATGACAATTCACAGCTCATTGATTTTTACCTCTGGTTTTGAAATGCAGTTTTCATTTGTAAAATTTGAAATGTTGAAAACTGTTAAAAGACCACCACGTATAGCGGATTAGAGATAATAATCACAATAACGAGAATTTGCAACCAAAATTAAGAACAATAAATGATAGGTCATAAAACTCAAATAAAAAAAACGAGAAAATATTGATGCTGTAATTATACCCATTTAAATTACAGAGTCCAACTGGAAAAGAGTAAGAGACTGGAAAAATAATAGAGACTTAAAAGAGAAATTAAAAATTGTGCAATATGATTGGAGATTTTGAAACAAATCCAGTAACTAAGTTTAAGTCTAAATAAGAGGAATTATGTTACGAAAATTCACCTCTTATCTTTGTTATGTGTCTGATCCCATTATCACTAGCACGGAGTGTAGAAAGTGGCTATGAATTTGCTAGTAATAGGCAAAAAATCAACTACTTACTCTTAATGGACGACTTGAAATTGTATGCCGGGATGAAAAGGCTTTAGATTCTTTGATTCAGCCGGTTCGTGTCGTCAGTGAAGAAATTGGAATGGAATTAGGCATTGACAAAAGTATCAAGAGAGTAAAAATAGCGTAAAAATAGAAAGGAAATTCAATTACTGGAGGGAGATGTCAAGAAATCTTTGAAAGAGGGAGTGAATTATAAGTATCTTGACATAGTGATGAAGTGAAGTAAACTGAAATGAAAGAAAAAGGAAAGTATTTAAAACGTGTAAGGAAAAATCTTGAGACAAAACCAAATGGTAGAAATATCATAAAAGGAATGGTTATTTGTGTAATCTCTCTGCTTCACTGTTCTGTAGAATTCTTAGATTGGAATAAATTAGAATTAAAGGAGATGCACAGAAGAACATGTAAGTAGCTAAATATGCATGAAGAATACATTGATGTTTAAAGGCTGTATTCCAAGAAAGTAAAATGGAAGTAGAGGATTAATGAATGTTGAAGAAATTGTTATTGGCTGCACTGGAACTTGATAATTATGTTATCAATTGCTTCTGACCACTGCACATAAGATGCACGGAGATTTAGAAGTGCGAAATATTGTGCCAGTGATTGTAGCGAAGAAGCGGAATAAGGAGAAGCAACATGACAAGTTACAAGAAAAGAAGCTTCATAGTCAGTTTTTAAACAAAAAGAGATAGCGCTGAGAGTTGGCTTTGTGTGAAAGATATTTTTCTAAAGTGAGAAACAGAGACAGATTTGTAGCACAGGAGCAGGCTACCGGAATTAATGCAATCAAGGCCAGAATAGACGGATCACAGGAAGAAAGTAAGTAAAAGGTACGTGGGTAATCTGATGAGACAGTTAACCATATACACGCTGAATATCGGAAGTTGGCATATAAGGATAAGCGACGACGTAATTGGATTGATAGGATAATCTATTGAGAAGTATGTCATATGTTTTTCAGTGTAAACAAAGAAATGGTATGAACATCAACCAGAGGCAGTGGCAGAAAATGACAGTTACACAAGTTATTTTTTTAATCATTTCACCACAAGCAAGAAAAATAAAACCACCAACATGCAAAGGATTACTGAGTGTGAAAGAATATGAGAAAAAGAAAACATTATTAAGGAGAGAGAACAATAATACAACAGAAATTAAGAAGACAGAAGATAATGATTGACATTTTCATTTAAATTTTTGAAGATAAGAATTGACTGGAAAGCAAGAATCTAGAAGAGACTTCTACAAGCGAGAAGTGCGAGAGAAGAAACTCTCAGCATATAATTCACAGTTGCATATAGATATTCATAGATACATATAGATATTCACAGTTACATATAGATATTCATAGATACATATAGATATTCATAGATACATATAGATATTTCAACTGTAAAATGATGCGAACTTTCCATCAATTTAGTACTGCACTTAAATTCATAAAGTTTAGATACCATAGAGGAAAAGTCATCAGAACAGTTTCTATAAAATATAGAAAATATTTTATAGAAAATGCACAGAAATGTTATGTTAAGAGAGTGTGAAAGTAACTGAAGTTGTACTGACAGGACAGGACGAATAACATTGCAGATTCTTTTTTGGATTCTGTCAAAATCTCTAAATACATAGAAGAAGCACTAGACCAGATGTGACAGCAATATTACAAGCATCGATGAATGGTAGACTTATAACTGTGTAAGATAGATGCTGTATAGTACGTCATAGTGAACCATCTTCACTTAAAGAAAGCAAGAACTTTGGACAGTTTATTAATGTTTTCGATTACAACAGCTCAAACTAAGTGCTGTCTTGGAAATTTTAAAGGCATAATAAGAAGATATTCTTCAATTTTGTAAATTTGGACCAACCCAGCTCAAAAAGTAAGCAAAAAATAATAATAGATTTACATTGTAATGACCCACACTAATAATAATGTTTGATATAGGAAGAATTGTTTGTGTGCGTGTGAAAAATAGTATTTAATTTATATCATCTCGTTTTCTCAGTCACGACCTATGATGATTGCTCCATATCTATCTATCTATCTATCTATCTATCTATCTATCTATCTATCTATCTATTCTATCTATCTTTTTTTTAATCATTTCACTCCAAGCAAGGCAATAAAACCACGAGGACGTAAGGGGTTACTGTGTGAGAATATAAGAAAAACTACTATTAAGGAGAGAAGATAATAAAAGACCAAGAATTAAGAAGACAGAAGATAACGATTGACATTGTATTTAAATTTTTGAAGACCAAAGTTGACTGAGAAGCAAGAAGCCGGAAGAGAGTTTCACAAGCGAGAAGTGTGATAGAAGAAACTATTATCATAGAACTTACGGTTGCATCTATCTATTTCAAGTATAAAATGATGAGACCTTGTCGCTAATCTAGGTAAAATTAAATTCATAAAGTCTAGGTACTATAGACGAAAGTTCATCAGAACAATTACCATCATCAATGGCAGCTTTAACTTAAGAAGAAATCTCTGTGGCACAATTCTCAAAGGGAAGGTTAAGAACATCTATCCAAGGAGATAATATATTCTGTTATTTCTCAGTTCAGACAAATCATGTCACTGAAACACGAAGATCCGGCTTTATTTTTATAGATCAGGAGAATAGCAAGTTTCATGTTACTGTTCTCACTTACCACCGCATGCATCATCCTAAGTCTGATGCTAATCGTCTGTATGTGTCCAGACATGGACGCCTTAAAGAAATACAAACGATTTTACTTGTGTACAACTCACACATTACGATGTGTGATCTGTACTTGTGAGTACATTTTTGTAGAGTTTTATCTGTGTAAAATGTTTATGATCTTAGGTTTTTATTTATAAAATGGTCAGTGAAAAATGTCATTTCTGATATGAGGTCTCTGGTTAGGACCTGGATGGAAATGTGTATACAACAGAAATCAAAAGAAATTGTAGGAGACGACGCAGGTATCTACGTGCAGCGTGGATTGATTATCGTAAAGCCTTTGATAGTGTTCCACATTCTTGGATCCTTAAGACTTTAGAAATGTACAAAGTCTCCCCTGTGGTATTAAATTTCCTTAGGCACGGCATGGGTATGTGGAACACGGTGTGACTAAGGTATAGTTATACCTTAGTCACACCGGGGGCACTGCCATATCCAACCGTCTGAATATCCGACGTGGAATCTTTCAAGGAGACTCTCTGTCACCCCTTCTGTTTTGTCTATCCTTAATCCCTCTTACACATGAACTGAACAACAGTAACTATGGTTACAAAATAAATAAGAAAATATTCAATCACCTACTCTACATGGATGATCTCAAACTCTTTACCAAAGACGACAATGAGTTGAAAGGTCTCCTCAATATTGTAAAATACTTCAGTGACGACATAGGTAAGGACTTCGGATTAGATAAATGTGCAAAAGTAACTTTTAAGAAAGGTAGAATTACAGAAACACCCTTAATAGATTTAGATTTTGTCACAAAGATTAGGGAACTGGAGCATGGTGAAGCTTATAAGTACCTAGGAATTAGCGAAGGAGATGGCATACAACACCCCCAAATGAAGGGAAAAATAAGAAAAGAGTACTACAGGTGTGTACGTGTGGTACTAAATACTGAGCTAAACTCAAAAAACAGGATATCAGCCATAAACACATTGGCTGTCCCTGTGGTGCAATACAGCTTTAATGTCCTTAACTGGACCACAGCTGAAATTAAGCGAATGGATGCCAAAACGAGAAAGCTTCTCACTTGCTACCGCATGCATCATCCCAAAGCTGATGTCGATCGTCTGTATGTGCCCAGATCTGAAGGAGGCAGAGGATTAGTTCAACTAGAACTGTCCTACAAAACTACAACAATTGGCCTCCAAAGATATTTGGAAACTACAGAATACTGGATGATGGTATGCGTCAAGGAACATGAAAGTAGTAAGCGTCTTTACTCCGTAGTGAAAGAAGCCAACAAATTCAAAATGGAGTTTCAAATGGGCATAGAGATGCAAGCACAACACAATACACAGGCTGAAACTGCAAAATACTTAAAAAAGACAGCAAAGACGAATGCAACTGACCAGCTACAGAAGCGATGGCAAGATAAACCGCTTCATGGCCAATACTCTGCCCGTACCAAACAAGCTGACGTAGACAAAACACGTACCCATCAGTGGCTACGTAGTGCAGGGTTGAAAGTGGAAACTGAAGGTTTTATCCTTGCTGCGCAGGACCAATGCTTGCTAACTAGGAATTATCAAGCACATATACTAAAATATTGTGTCAGCCCAAAATGCAGATTCTGTGATAAATATCCAGAAACGATTGATCATCTTGTATCAGGTGTTGGCACCCACTGAATATAAAACCCGACATGACAGGGTGGGCCAATATCTGCACTGGAAAATCTGCAACTTCTACGGGAAGGAAACTGAAAGAAACTGGTATGAACACTACCCAGACCCGGTTACGGAGATAGGACCTGTTACAATTCTATGGGACTACACAATACACACTGACAGAACAATCAAGGCCAACCGGCCAGATATTGTTATTAAAGACCACAAACAAAAACGATGCCTCCTTATTGATATGGCAGTCCCTGCTGACTGCAATGTATCTTTGAAGATATTCAAAAAGTTGTCAAAGTACAAGGACCTTGAAATAGAAATCTCGAAAATGTGGCATATGGGAACATCAACAATCCCTGTTGTAGTTGGAGCCCTAGGACTGGTTGAAAAAGATTGCAGTAGACTAATTGAAGTCCATGCCTCAAGGAGATACAAAAATTGTTCTGACAAGTACAGCCCACACCTTACGAAGGGCTTTATCTATGTAATTTAATCCTTTTTTTTTGTCAGTGGAAAGTGTCATGGCGCCATTTCTAACCTTAGGTCCCTGGGCGGGACCCGGAAAGAAATGTGCAAACGCCAGAAATCAAAGAAAATAAAAATAATAATAATAACAGAAATAAAAAGTACACAAGAGCATATTGAAAAAAATTCCTGGAAATCCATGCTGAAGAGAAATACAAAAAATTGTCTTGATAAGTACTGCTCACACACTAAGAATAACTTTGTCCATGTAGTGATGTTATGGGAGTTAGAAAAACAAATCATGAAATGTAGCCATAATAACACACCAATACCTGCCTTAGGTTTTCCTGCAGACTTGGTAGGTAGCGTGAAATCGAAATATAATGATGATAATAATAATAATGATGATGCCAGATAAATGCAGGTCAAAGAAAACAGATTTGAGTTTTATGATCAGCTGTTCCCAACAATCTGCGAAGTGAAAGAGACCAAGTTTGTTACTGTTTTTAAAATAAGTCCTCTCAAATTGTATACAGAGTTAAAGTTAGAAATATTGAAGATGCAAGCAATGATTTTTGTCGCAAACCAGAGTAAATATATTTGGATGCGCTGGCTCTAGAGTTTATGAAAGAAAGAAATTCTCAAGAAAGCATTAAAGCATGAGGAATTGTAAGTTTTAAAAAGAAAACATGTATAAAATAACAAAAAGATACAAAATATGGATATAAATGAACATGTGAAAATTTGACTGACATTGATTTTAGCTTAGGTAGAAATAATGATCGCAGCATTTCTGTCAATAATCCTGGTTCTCAATTCTAGTTCTTTCTCTAAACATTGAATAAGTCCGATGAGAAGACACATCCTTGTATACGGCTTCTTCGATTTTTGCATATTTACTGAATTCTTTTTACTATCTATAAGAATCTTTTTAATCCCACAACTTATATTAGGTATATCGAGAGTTAACGAAAAAAGACCCTAAATCTGCCTCCAAAATAATTTTGAATTTAAAATTTTATCAATTGGGCATAACATATCTCATCACTTATCATACATAAGAAATCAATTATGTCTGACAAACAATTATTAATAATGGCTTCCCAAACAACGTTGTTAATAAACAAATAAACTTTAAAGAAAACTGAAAATAATAAAATTAATTACACCAAAATAAGCAAAATACAAGAAACCTATTTCATTGTAACCAAATTTACCAGAATTCTAAACAAGATGTCAATAATATTATACACATCTCCAGTTGAACGTGATAAATATAAGATTACATATATTATAAAAAATGAAGCATTTAATCTTATTATTAATAAAGTTTACTTTGAAAAAGTTTTATTAAACGATATTAATTTCATGAACTTTGTCTTTTGTGTCAATCATATTCATATTAATGAAAATAAATTGCAAGACACTATGTTTCCACTTATAAAAGGCAAATGCTTTTAGCATACAAAATTAATTGTAAAAAAATATTCTTTAAGCGCTTAATATAAAACCAACTTTAAAGTAAATAAAACTTGAATTTGGGAAATGCGATTTATCAACTGACAGATACCTTTAGCCATGTGAAAAATTTCGCTTGAATGTTGCCCAGTGTATGATATCATCATAACGTACAAATGGCAAATACCGAATGAAAAATCTATTAAGAAATTGTCAGACGAATAACATCTACAGTTTTTCTTTGATCTTCCAGGAGTAGTAGATAACAAACATTTGGAAAATATTTACATTCATTGCACCCAGGCATAAATTCTCATGTACATTAACATGATTATTGCCCGTTGAGTAATGAATTAATTCTTTTAATTCTGGCAGTAATGAAGAATTACTGCATAACTCCTCTTCGTACTGTAGAATATGAATATCCATCTTCTCAAATTATGTAACTGAAGTATATCTACTACAGTGGCAACACCAACTGACGAGGTCTTTGTAATGAAAATGACGAACTGTACAATGTTGTTTATTAAGCCGGGAGCTGAAAGACCAACTCTGTGAAAAAGTACAGAAATAATAATGTGAAAAAATGTGAAAACCTGAAATAAGTAACAAATACCTTTCGCGACATGGCAAAACTAGTTGTTAAATAATGAGAACATATTAGTTTTATGATAAATGCCCTCTAATCTCCTTGAAAAGTGGACACTAGAAAGTGTATTTCTGACTTAATCTGATCGATTTAAGTCAAAGAATTTCAAGAAAACGCAGGAAATTATGTGTTTGCTTGCAATATATTCATTTCTACTTTAATGTATTCGATTGAATTCGAACTTGATTCGATCTTGATTGTTATCGATGTTATTATAGACAATGATTCAACCAAGCATCGATCTTGGTGTTAATCACATGCTGAAATGGTTTTAGTATTGGATTTAAGGACTTCAAAATATACATGATCAATTTCATTTAAGACAGTGACATAGTGAATATTGATTAAATATGTGTTACTGTCATCTTGTGGCCGTGAGTTCAAACTCTAGATTAACTAGTGAATATACTTTGGTTCAAGTGGAATGAAAGAGAAACAAGGACAAAATAACATAATAGCCAACACATAGAAGATATCCCATATCAGCTAAAATAATGGACACCTAAAGATGTATCTAAATGTTATATTATGTACAATAACATATAAAAAAAACAACAGAAAAATAGTTCAAGGAAGGAATATACCTACATGGCTTAAAATAAATATACATGAAGAGATATGAAGATTAGTATATTTAAGGAGAAAGAGAAACATTTGCATCCTTTTAGAGTTTACAATTATACACATTAAATAATAATGAGATATGGAAATTAAGAAAATAATTTCTGCCTGATATTGAGTTAATCCAGTTGTCTTGAAAATAAGCGTTTCAAAATTTTGATTTGATCACTGACGACTGTTGTCGATAATATGCTTGCTTTGTTTCACCTATTAAGCCGTTTCTATGAAGACATAGAAATAGTGACTCTCTTTCCCATTCCAGTTAATATTACTGTTTTGATACCAAAGAGAAAGGTCATTGATTTTTAAATCAATGACCTTTCTCTTTGGATAGAAAGTTGAGCGTTCGATAAAAGTATGTTTTATCGGTCAGAAAATGTAAAATTTCCACGTCCTGTGATCCTTTGTACGCATAAAAATGATTAAGATGAAATTTTAATTATACTCTTATCGTAGGATATGAAGTAACATATAGATCGATATGGGACGGAGGGATGACTGAGGTCAAGCATGACAGATGCAACAGTAATAGTTGGCATGCAATAAGAACATTAGATTTAAACTACAAATTCTAGGTTAAATTGGTTCACAGGAAAACAGCGTAGTGGATTAAAACTCACTACTCCGTTGTAATTGTTCTAGCGAGACAAACTTGCTAGCCCTTACACCGCCCTGAGGTCCCCATTAGGTAGCATAGTAATTATGAATGAACGGAGTATTTCAGACTCAGTGGAAACTGAGCAGTAGTAATAAGAATAGACATAGAGACTGGAATGCGAACAATTTATCCTCGTAGGTTTCGAAAGTTGCCCGGATCAACTGACATCTGAACTAAGATGGGGATATTAGTTCGAATGTCAATAATGTAAGTATCAATATACCATTTGTTTCTTTCTTTTTATGTGCCATGTCCTTTCAGGACATAGGCGATCATGGCTCTCCACCTCCTCCTATCCCTTGCAGCTCTCAACAAGTTCCTTCCCTCTGCTTCCTTACCCAGACCACATTCTGTCATCCATTTGCTTAAGTTCGCCAGGTATGCCATGCATTGTTTTCCCTTTTCTATTTGACCGTGAGTATCAGATTCTCCAGGCCCTCCTTCCTCATTATGTGCCCCATAAACTTCAGCTGCCTCTTCCTGATATTAAGTATAAGCTTTCTCCTTGTTTGCAACCTCTCTAAGATCTCATCGTTGCTCACACGGTCGGTTCATGATATCCTTAGCATCCTTCTGTAGAACCACATGTCTGTCACCTCAAGTCTCTTCTTCATCGTTGAAGAAATCGTCCAACATTCGCTGCCATAAAGAAGGACAGATCTCACGTAACAGTTCAATATTCTTTTCTTTGTTACCAAAGATATCCCCCTGTTTCGCAGTATTCTGCCAGCTTTTGGAATAGGTCCTTGGCCATCCCAAATACGCCTACAGATCTCAGTGTCACACTTACCGCCCGCTGTCAAGACGCTTCCCAGTTATTTAAACTTCCGCGTCTGCTTGATTCTAGTGTTCTCACCTTCAGATCGCATTAAAAATGAACACATGTGACAGATGTCTGATTCTTCCATTCTATATTGCATTATTTTATTCCAAATTAGATATGAGTGCATTTATTTTCTTTTCTTTTCTGTTTTTCATCTGTCTGAGTAGCTGTTTCAAATGATGTTTTTCTTTCAAGAGATTATATATTACATAATAGTTTACCACTGTTTTCATTGTTTTGAAGACATTTTCCTGTCTCTTAATACTTTGCTCAGTTTATGAAAGGCATATTTTGCCAGTCCTATGTGCCTTATGAATTCTCTGTCTCACTTTCCATCATCTGTTTCTTCACCGATAGTTAAATTCCCCACCTTACTATGACGCCGTGATATGCAATTCGATACTTGGGCTGTTTATTTTATAGACAACTATGTATTCTGTTTTCTGAAAGTTAACAATTCGTCCATTCTTCTTATTTTCCTAGATTACATTGTTTAATAGTTCTCTCAGTTTTCTTTCTGGATCTGGCATCAAAGAAAGTTCATCTGTGTAACGAATGTTGTTAACATTATATCCGCCAATAAAACATCCTAGTTGATATTAGAACCCATTTACAATCTATTCAGTGTTCAGGTTAAATAAATCTGGAAATAATATATTTTTGTCGTAGTTCTCTTGCCATTTTTGTATATTTCCTCATCTTGTTTTTTATCAGCATGTAAACTGTTTCTAGTAGAGTTAATAGATTACTTTTCCATGCAAATCAAACTTAACTTGTATTTTAAGGAGCTCTTTCTAACGTACCCTATCAATTGCCTTTATGTAATCTATTTTTACAGCATTTCTGGAACAACTGTTTCAGATCTTTGTAAATTTGAGAATATTTTTAAAATAAATATTATTTTAAAATCAAAAAATATTGTTATTATCGTGAATAAAAGTAAAACATTTTTTAGTTATTTTTAACCGACTCAACGCGTCACCAGTAATATCGCCACTTTCATAAAAGTAATTTGTCTTTTGAGAACAGGACTTGGAAAAATTAAAGAGGATTTAGACATTTGAAAAGGCTGTACTAAGGAGAAAAAATTCGAAACTAAGCATGGCTGATCATGGTTAAAGGGGAAAAGGGTGATATCAATCTCTCCAAAATTAAGTCAAAATGGATAACAAAGCTAAAAAGAACACTTGAAAAAATGAAAGAATCAGTGCATAGATTATGTACTGGCAATCTCCTCAGAAGACCCAGCATACAGATGACTACCCTCTAGTGCAAGGTGGTGCAGAAAAGTCACAATCTTGTTCAGTGGAAGAAACTAACAAGCAACACAAATGATGAATACAAATGAAAGAATTTACTGATATATTAGAGCATTCCGTAAAGCAGACTGATACGGATCTACATCCGTGTTTGAATGAATGGATTTATTCTGAAAAGGTGCAAAGTTTTGTAAGTATAACAGCCAAAATGAGAATACTTGCCCGAATGGAAAGAAAGGCACATAGTAATGATAGTTCTTTATCTAAAAGACCCCGACCTAAATTTTATTAAACATTTTTAAACCATCCACAGAAATAAAACTCGCATAATTCTTACCCAATTTTTTGCGTTTCCCCTAATAAATTTACGAATTTTTTTGATTGCTTTGTGTTTAATCAAAAAATATTTCGAAAACAAAAAGAATATTATACTGTAAAACAAGTTTAATCAACTGTTTTGACAAATTTCCAAACAAATCCTTCAATACTTTATGTTTCTTTATTTAGTATTGAAAACGAAACGTTTATTGTAGATTTGTCGCATAATCAACTGAAGAAAGTTGCCATATTACATTTAAACTGAGATCGATTTAAATGTATAACAGTACTGATACTGTAAATTGTTGATTAGAAGTAATTTTTCTAGGCGTATCTTCGGTATTTATCATTTCACCCACGGGAAACGAATATGGCACAAGGCCGGTTTTATTGTGGGTTTCTCCGAGCCCGTAGGCTCGGCCAAAAAAATAGCCTTTTGAAGCGTATCTAGGCGTATCTTCTGTTACATGATGTCAAATTTCATCAAGTTAAGCGTGAAAAATTTACAATTTATTCTTGATGCTAAAATTGAGAACTCATTTTAAATACGTTTAAATCAAGGAATAATTACCGTCCTGAAAAATGTATTATCGATAATGTTAGGTATGTTCGCGTACAGTAACGTTTCAAAGAGAATATGTAAAACGAGGCAGTAAAAATAACCAATTGTAGAATTAGAAAATTCAACAATCAACGTATAATATAAGAAAATTCAGTTAAAAACGTAAATTAGCGATCTATACAGAATGGTTGTTTTAAAAAATAACTTCAATGAAGAAAAATCACTCACTGAAGCCGTCCAAGTTCACTGCATAATCAATTTTAGTCAAATCAAATTATTAGAAACGATTGATTCCAAAACGGTTGTAAAATTATCAAAATAGATGTAGTTTAGATTTTGGAGATACATAGATTTACCGTAATAATAGACACAAGTAAATATAAGTAAGAGTAAAAGAAATTTTTTTTTATCAGTGATCAATACGTAATAATGAAAGTGAAGAAATAAAAATGCAAGGGATTATGAAACTTTGAGATATGAAAAGAGCAATACATTTTGAATGAAGTGATTTGATTAAAGTATAGTCAGTAAAATACAGAAGAGGTTTCATTAAACAAGAGTGTAAAAAAACAAAGCTCAGTAAAGAATGGGGCATGTACTTATACTGAGACAGAGAGGCAGGTAAAACGATAGTATAGAAAATTCTGTGAAAATGAAAGAATAATGCAAAGAATGTTGATGGTCACTTTCTACGAATATTCATAATGGTAACGATTATAAAAAGTAAAGTTTGGTAATAAGAAGGGCTAAAATTATTGTAATGACTGAGCAAGCCATTAATGAGCGCAGTTTTAAGAGATAAAATAAAAGAAAAAAGCAATTATGGATAGAGGACGAAGAGGGAGAAGAATGAGGAATAAAAGATTAAAAAATAAAAAAAAAATAGGATCAAACGTAAGAATGACAGGGAAATGAAAATAACCCGAAAAAGTTGAATAATTGTGACTCAAATAAAGGAAAAAGAAAAAGAAAAATGGTTAAGATTCTACCAAGCTGAGTCGAAAATTTCAAAGGGTTATATCAGCGGTCAACTCATACCAATACAAAATTGGACAGTTCTTGATCGCTTGAGACTTGAACATACCAAGGTAATCTGTCCTTCTGACCTTATGGCCACATAAGTAACTTTGCGTGTTCGCTAATTTCAGGCCAAGTATTCTAGATTTCGTTGGATTGTGCCCAGCTGAAATAGTTGGCTGTAGGTAGCATGTAATACATACCAATGCTTGGTCATTCAGACTTAATATAATTGATTTCTGAAATTGTGTGGACAGTTTAGATTGTCCGTCTCTGAGCGACTAACAATAAAGAATAACACATCCAGCAATCTAATCGTTAACTGGAAAAATGTGATTCAACATTACAAGTGATTAAGAATTTTCTAGAAAAGTTTCATATCGTCTCACAGATAATTCTTATACGTCTATTTAATATCCAAATATTTGTCTATAGTGTAGAAAATAAGAGAATCTTTTGTTTAGAATATACTAATGTGTTTATAGTTTTTACGTTACTCACGATGAAGTATTTGTTCCTTGCCAAAGAAGTGCTGTAGTATTGTACCGGAAAGGGCTTTTGCAAGCAATCTGATAAAGGGACAGCAGGTATAAGTTTGACGTAAGGTCAATCCTTGCCGACGAATGTAGAAGCATGTGACCTCACACACGCATCCGGTTTTGCAGGGTTGGAAATAAATATTAATACAGGCTATCACATAAACCACCACGCCAAAATAATTTAGCAGTCGAGAGAGGGCCAAACTCTTCTGGCAAGAAAAGCATGAAAGATACACAGGCAGAGATACACCTCAGATACAATGACTGAGAATAATTGAGGAAGTATTGAAGTGTAATAAAATCTTAAATACAAAATATTAAAGTCTCGTGTTATTTATTAGAATAGACGTATTTTCATTAACCGGTACATCTACTTCATTACAGTATATTTATACCCTGAAAGAAAATGTATTTTGAAACATTTTGTGAGCACTGATCCTATCATTATAATAGAAAGGAAACTAAAGAAAGTCATTACCTGAGGTTCGAAAAGCTTTTTCAAGCATTAATGCGAAAGCATGTATCTACCATTGTAATCTATTTGCAAACTTTTCCACCTGATCAAAATCTGCGCTGGTGTTAATAATAGTAATTTTGAGGATTATGGAATAAAAAAAGGGTTGACTGAAATATTGAGAAGCATCAACTTTGAATTAGGATGTTATTGATGCAATATTCCTCTTTGTTCGGTGGCTAATCAATGTCATACACCGACATTTACGTTCTTGCATCTCTAGTGGACGACCGGAGTTTCCACATGCCACTGATGTCTGTTTAAAATTTACATATTTCTTCTATATACTTGTTACTATTGCCCGAGAGAAACCTAAAGCAATTTCAATCTTTCTAGAATCATCCCGTGATCAAAACGGTATTAAATTATCAAAAATCCATTGGCTATGACAGCTAAACTTAGACAGCTGCACTAAATCTTCACTTATGACATCACTCAACTCGTTCTGGTTGTATTCATTTCGGGAGTGTAAAAACATCAAAGTTGTTGGTGTCTGTAATTTTGTTCTGTCATCATATATATATATATATATATATATATATATATATATATATATATATATATATATAGATAGATAGATAGATAGATAGATAGATAGATAATATTATTAGTGGTAAATACATATGCAAAATATATAAATATATATACATACATGCATACACATACATATATATTTTGTATAAAAAAATTCCAAGAGGAAGAATCCAGGTAGAACTCAATGTCCAGGACAGAGTAAGGATATAATAAAAAGGCTTAAACACTAATATTCCATGGTCATAATTTATTCCATTAGAATCGTAAATACGATCAATTCATCAAACCAAACAAATTCAAAAAACAAAAAAACAACTCCGGAAATAAAAATAAAATTTAGAGAGAGTGTAAGTATGAGAGTGTGGGACGAATGTTAGAGCTTTAGAGAGGGGTAACACACGAGAGAAGGTGGGGGATTAAAATGTAACAGTGAGAAGTTTTAGAGAGGGGAGTTAAAAACGGTTTAAGTGAGAGAAATATGAATGTTGTCGGATGTCTAATACATTAAAGATGTAACCGGAAAGGATACATTTTGTGATGACATATACACACAATAGACGATCTAATCTTAAAGATCAGAAGAAGAGAGAGGTAGGGGAAAAGAAAAGTAAAAGGGGTGGGGGAGAGAGATGGGGCGGGGGAAATTAAAACTGAAGGGCATTTACTGAAAGGGCCGCTGTGTAATTAAGAAAATTTGACAAAATTGATATCGACTACAGGTTACAAATCAAATATAAACATATAAAAAAAATAAATATAACGATTATCTAATCTAGCAAAGACCTATATTTCTATGTTCAAAAACACATGCGTATACACACATACACAATAACATATACACGTACATACATACATATAGGCGTGTACACACATACACACACATATACCCATGTACACATATACATATATATATATATATATATATATATATATATATTTGATAAAGTCCATCTGACAACGAAACGCATTGGTGAATAAAAGTGTTCCTTTTGTTTTTATGGGTAATATTAATGTTGTAGTGTCTACCCTCTATTGAGGCTATTATGGACTCTTCCACTTACTATAAAGTAGTAGGAAAGGTAAGCCTAGGAGGAACAGTGATAGGCTATTCTTCCGAGGCTGGGACTGTTCGCAGCTCCTGTCTTACTCTCTGCCTTGGGGAGAGAGTAAGCTGGACGAGGTTGTGCCGAAGGGCAGAGTTTCATCCGGGGAGGTAGACAGACACGAACCCATTCATGCGGGTTCTACGGTGACATTTTGGCCGAGCCTACGGTCTCGGATTACCAACGTTATACTCGTCCTTGTGCCACATATAACCCTCGTGGGGGATGTTAAATATAACAGTGATATAAACTGTTTTACCGAGGCTGTGACTGTTCGCAGCTCCTGTCGAACTCTCTGCCTTGGGTAGGGAGGAACCCGGACGAGGCTGTGCCGAAGGGCAGGGTATCATCCGGGGAGGTAGACAGAACCGAAACAGTTTATGCAGGTTCTACGGGGATTTTTTGGCCTAGCCCACAGTCTCGTGTCAAATGCACCCTCGTGGGGGGAGGCTACTATATATCAACAATGATATAGACACACACTCCCAAGTCATGTAACACACTTCTGTTGTATCTATTGTTCAATACATTATTTATCTGCAACTTCTTGTTTTGTTATTCCTTAACCAATTACTTGGTCACAACATTTTGGCGACGAAGAATTCGAAGAAACGAACTTCACGTTCAAACATCGAAAAAATTGTTGCACAACATCTTGGCAACGATGGACTCAAAGAAAAGGTCTTCAAGTTAAATCATAAATTTTTTTTCCGGTGTCTACAACATTGGTGAAGAAAGAAACTCTACGGCAAAAGGATATCCAGTGTTAGTTACTACACTGTCAGTGAAAAAAGAAATTCCTTAAAACAATAGAATTTCTCCAAGTTCAATTCAGTGGTTGGGAAGAAGGTTGGTGAACCTTGTTATTTTTTTTCCAACAAGACAGTAAATGAACTGAATAAATCAAACAGACTTATTGTTTTCACTAATAGGGTAAAAATTTAACCCCTTCCTCGCTTTTAAATTTTTCTGAAAAAGAATTGTTCAAATCAAGACTTGTTAGGTGAAGTGAAAAAAAAATTCCCCTTCATTTCTTAATTTTTCGTACCACCGCAGTAAAATGGATAAATTTAAAAGTGCAATGCAAGATTTGATAAAACACCATCAGGAACAACAACTCCTGTTGGAAAATAAATTTAAAGAAAGACAAGAGAAATTCCAACGAGAACAAGCAGAATTGCGTTTGCAAAATGAACAAGAAAAAAAAAAAAAAAACTGCACCTAGAAATTAAAATAAAAATAAATTTAAATGCCTGATTTTCGTCCAGGGTTTGATTTCAGCGAAAGACGCCGAATACGTTATAGGGTGCTCAACAAGCTTGAAAACGAGCTCGACGTTACTTTACAGCAAGTTGACGAGGATTGCCAACGTTTCGTAAGCGTCAGATGATTCGAAAAACATCGAACAGAGTGGTGTGGCTCCCATTAAAAAAATACGCCAAAGAAAATTTAAAATGGGCCAACCAAAACAGTTACTTTGCTGTCAAGACCATGTTTCGGGTGTGGTCAATTACATTGGTTTAGAGATTGTCCTTTTAAAGATAAAAAATGTTTTAATTGCGATAAAGTGAGACACAAACGCTCCCACTGCAGGATTAAGAGCAAGACAAAGAGAAGTTTTGTAAAAATTACCAAGTCTGATGAACCAGAATATAGTAACATCAGAAAATAAAATGATTTTCCAAGCGTAGCTTAGACGTGGCACAAGGTTGAAAGTAGGGGGGGCATCCAGTGGGGATCCAAGTCACTACTTAGTCGTAATTATTATAGCGAGACAAGCTCGCGAACCATTACACCGCCTCGAGGTGCCTGAACACAAGAAAATATATTGAAATACAAATATGTAACAAAAATATACGGCTACAGCTTGATTCGGGTTCAGACTTATTTAACTATCAGATATGGAAGAAATTGGGTAAGCCGACTTTGTTAAGAACGAACCGAATAGCCAAAGAGTAACTGGCGACACTATTAAGTTTCCGCAGTTAGCTCCTCTTTAATTCCCTAATTGTCACTAGGGGGTCTCTCTCCCTATACTATGAATACTGGGCGACTTCTTGCCTCGTTCTCTTCTTTCTTCTCGTTACAAGATGTAGTTGCAAAAGGATTCTCGTCTTGACCATGGACGGTCAGACATTAAAAGAACATTCACGCATGCACGTACGTACGAACTTTTCTAAACTACATTACAAACATACAGAACATTTCCAAACAAGCAACAAGAACTTTTCTCTTTGAAACATTCTTCTAAAGCAACAGTTTATTCTTCATTTCTCAACTTTGTAATTAATTCAACTTTTGTGAGTTCAGATAAAATATTCACAGTCTAAGGGACATAACAATCACAGATCTTTAACTTCTACGGATGTACATCAATATACACAAATAAATACAAATATTATATTTTTTAAAACCATTTTTGTTCCTTCTTGTATTTCATGTTTTATGGTATTTTACGTCAAATATAAATTGTGTGGTCATGTTATTTACACATCAATAAACGGACATCTACAAATGGTCCATTCTATCAACATACCAATACAAATGGTAACTCCGACGTTTGACATGGGGCGAGAAATCAATTAGACCACTACAAAGTTTATGGGCGAACTTGTAACGAACATGCCATTCAAAGGTAAGATGTTAAAACTTAAGGCGTATATTATGAGGAATACAAGTAATCTGTTCGGGACTAATTGGTTAGAACAGTTTCAACTTTGGGATATGTCTATTAACTCATTATGTCAAAAAGTCGAAAATTTCACTAATGAAGTAGAAAAGTTGAAAGGTGAACTTAAAAAAAAAAAAATTCCCGACGTTTTCAGTGGAGGACTAGTAAAATGCACAAAAATGTCTGCTAAGTTTGAGTTAAAGCCAGACGTAAATCCATTGTTTAAGAAAAAAACGTAACTTTCCATTTGCCTCGTTAAATCAAATCGACGAAGAATTGAGTCATCTTGAGGGAATGGGAGTTCTGGCAAAGGTTGAATATAGCGAATGGGCATCTCCCACAGTTTATATTAAGAGCAAAGAAATTCGTGTATGTGCTGATTTCTCCATGTGACTGAACAGTGCCCTAAAGGATCACCATTATTCTCTTCCAAGTCCAGAGGAGATATTTGCTAAGCTCAGTGGAGGAAAATTTTTCTCTAAGATTGACTTAAGCGATGCTTATTTACAAATACCCATGGACGAGGAATGCTTTTTTGTATAAACACCCACAAGGGTTTATCCAAATTTTTAAGACTTCCGTTCGGGGTTAAGGTCGCTCCTTCCATTTTTCAACAGGTCATGGACACGATGTTAAATGATCTGGATTTTGAGGTGGCCTATCTCGATGACGTCATAATGAAAAGTGAGAGCATCGAGGAACACAAATCTCACGTCTGACAGGTTTTCAGGAGAATCAAGGATTATGGATTCAAACTAAAGGACGCGAAGTGTGAGTTTTTTCCTGGAGAGAATCAAGTACATGGGGCAAATAAGGACGGATGACTACAGAAAAGGAAAGGAATGAGTGAAAAAAACATCTCTTCACGTATGAACATTTGAATTACCAGAAAAACACAATACTCATTGGATTTACCATTAAAACTTATCCATTTCTCCATTATTTTGGTATAATGAATAGAGACTATAGAGAGTGTTGTAGTGTCTTCCCTCTAATGAGGCTATTATGGACTCTTCCACTTACTACTTATTAGTAGTAGGAAAGTAAGCCCAGGGAGAACAGGGCACCAAACTGTTCAACTGTCAAACTCTCTGCCTCGGGCAAAGTTTCGTCCGGGGAGGTAGACAGGCCTGAACCCGTTTAGGCGGGTTCAATGGGAATATTTTTGGCCGAGCCTATGGACTCTGAGTACCCACAATAAACTGGCCTTATGCCACATACACACTCGTGGGGAGGCTGTTAACTATAACAGTGCCAAATTGTTCAACTGTCGAACTTTCTGCATTGAGCAGAGAGTAAACCGGACGAGGCTTTGCCGCAGGTCAAAGTTTCGCCCGGGGAGGTAGACAGGCCCTGAATCCGTTTAGGCGGGTTCAAAGGGAATATTTTTGGCCGAGCCTACGGGCTCGTAGAATCCACGGTAAATTCGGCCTTGTGCCACATACATCCCGCGTGTGGTGGCTTTTAATTATTAACAGAGCACCAAACGAGGCTTTGTAACATCTCACGTGGGGGGGGGTGCTGTTAAATATAACAGTGCCAAACTGTTCATTACTGTCAAACTTACTGCCTTGAGCAGACAGGAACTCGGACGAGGCTTTGCCGATGTAGACAGGCCCAGAACCCGGTTCGAAGGGAATATATTTGGCCGAGCCTACGGGCTCGGAGATACCACGAGAAATTCGGCCTTGTGCCACATACGACTCACGTGGGGGTAGGGCTGTTAAATATAACAGTGATATAGGCTATTCAACTGTCGAACTCTCTGCATTGAGCAGAGAGGAACCCGGACGAGGATTTGCCGATGGGTAAAGTTTCGTCCGGAGAGGTAGAAAGGCCCTGAACCCTTTTATGCGGGTTCTAAGGGAATTTTTTTGGCCGAGCCTGCGGGCTCGGATAACCCACGATAAACTCGGCCTTGTGCCACATACATCCCTCGTGGAAGTGTCTGTTAAATATAACAAAGATATAGACTTTTCTACTGAGGCTGTTCGCAGATTATGTCGAACTCTCTGCCTTGGGCAGTGAGGAACCTGGACGAGGCTGTGCCGACCGGGGAGGTAGACAGACCCGAACCCGTTTACGCGGGTTCTACGGGGATTTTTTTTTTGAATGACCCACGTTAACCTCGGCCTTGTACCAAATATTAGCAGTCATATAGACTGCTAAGCTTTATTGCCGTTTTTCATAAGTAGATTACTTTTTTCCCCAGCTTGAGTGTTACGCCTGAATTTAATTGCTAAGTTTTATTTTTTTTTAACCTTTTTTGAATTTTTCAGGTTTTTTTCATTTGTGCCTAATTATTTGTGTATTTTGTTCTTTTCTTTTTTGTTTCTTTTCCTTCCTGTATTTTTACCCCCCCACGGTTTTTTGCATTACCTTTTCTGTGTTTATTTGTTTGAATTGTTTATTATCTTTGGTTGTCCACGTTCTTGTTCCGTTTTTATTTTTTTCTTCTTAACTTTGTTTTTTCGTTGTAAGATAATTAAAAAAAAAAAAAAAGGAAAGGAAAAAGAAGCAACCGGTTATTTGTTTTTTTTCTCGTGAGGGCTTTTAGCTGGACCTTTAGCTGGAGAAAAAATGTTCAGAAGTACAGGCGAAGGTCGGCGCGGCCGGTGAGACTTGGCGCCAAAGAGGTGTGGCACTTATGTCTTTCCTATTGTCATTTACAGCTTGCCTGTACTTCCTCTCTGTAATGACCATAAGAAGGCGCTCGAGCGATTGCTATCCTTCATTTTATGGAGGGGACGCAGTCATAAGGTCTACAGAGAAATCTGTGCACAACGTCCGTGTTATGGGGGGCTGGGAATGCTGCACTTGGCGAGCCACGCAATCACCTCGAGGTTGTCTTTCCTACACCGTGCATTGACAGGAGATTCGATTATGGCTGAGATTTTAAGAGACGCCTTCCCTTTTCTTACTATCAGTCCTCCTATCACGAGGTTTGGGCGACGTCGTAAACCCTGGGATCAATCGGATTTCCTTCGCGAATGTCGGCATGCCTTGACGGTCATTCCTCGGTCCAGTGACCTTTCATGGCCTAGGAAGATTTTCTATGGTCAACTAGTGGAGGAGGCCGCGAAGGATCCACTACATGAGCTGTTCGTCTTGTCGGAGGAGGAGTTTCGCTCCTTGTGGTCTTTGGCGCTAGCGGCGGATTATCTCAGTTGCCCTGAGTTTTCGCTTACCTGGTGACTGGTTCGGAATAGGCTATCTCTCAATGACAGGGCCTTCATATGGGGTTTGGCGAATTTGCCTGACTATGAACGATGTGATCTTGGCATAGAAGAAACGGCTTCGCACGCCTTCTACCATTGTCTTCGGGTCCGCCCCTTATCGGACCATGTCGGCGAGTTGACGGCTCGTATCGCTCCTGAAAAGCTCGTGCTCGTTGTTCGCGCATACGCGTGTTATAATGTGTCGCCCCCGTATTCTGCGGTGAGACGAATGGTGTTTCTCTCACTCCTGGTCACGGCCCGAATGGTGATTTGGACGACGTGAATGGAGGAAGTCTTGCAAGGCAACCGTCTTTCTCATCAGGATCTGATCCGATTCTTTGAGCATCAGCTCAAGATGAAGATTAGAACCGATAGAAGACGCTTGCATTCGACAGTCTTTAGCGAAAGGTGGGTGAGTGATGCGAGCTTGGTTCGTTTGAACGGGGCTAGCCTTGATTTTCGCTTTTAGGTCGACCTATATCACATCGGGGTGGCTTCCTATGGAGCCCTCCCCTGGTTAGGCTAGACAAATTTTGCGTACCTAGTTAATGTGAGTAAGTGTTGTTCGCAGCCACATCTTTGGTTATGATCCAAGTTGTGATGCCCAACTTCCCCAGTTTGTTTTTGGCCACCCTTTCATCTCGACTGGGTCAGCTTTACTGAGTCCCCCATGTCCGTCTCTATTTTCTCATTTCCCTCTCCCTTATCGAGAGAGCTTCTTGATTCTGTCGTAGGGAAGAATACAGCGGCCTCTCTGTTTTGAGGGTTGGACGGGTCCTACTAAAATCAGTTATATTTATTTTTACTTTGTTTGATATCTTTGTTTGATATCTTGTTCATCCACATCCCCTCTCACTCTCATCCATCCATACATTTTTTTTATAAATTTTGTTATCATCAAATTTTTATGTCAGGGGCGCGCGTTTTTTGTAGATTCCCCAGAGAGGATGCGGTATTATGGTATATGAAGGATTAACTGGGGACGGAAGAATTTTTGTGGTGAATGCGCAAATTTTAATGAGTGAATGGGTCATGAATCGGATTAGCTTGGTATAGGATAGTCAGTGAAGACAGCCTCAACCCTTTCCTTCCTCAGGCCATGTTCCATAATTGTATATCTTATGCAATAAATATAACAGTGATATAAACTGTTCTTACGAGGCTGTGACTGCATCTTGTGTCGAACTCTCTGCCTCGAGCAGGGAAGAACCCGGACGAGCCTGTGCCGAAGGGCAGGGTCTCGTCCGGGGAGATAGACAGACCCGAACCAGTTTATGCGGGTTCTACGGGCTCGGATGACCCACGTTGAAGTTGGCCTTGTGCCACATGCACCTTCGTGGGAGTGGTCTACAAAATATCAAGTGATATAGACTGAACGCTGGTCAACCGACACTCACTCCCAAGTCGTCTAATACACTTCTGTTGTATTTATTGTTCAATACACTATTTATCTGCAACCTCCTGTTTTGTTATTCCTTAACCAATTAATTGGGCACAACAATTAAGCATAATGTATTTTATGTTTCTACATGAAATTGCTTAAAATAGTTTAATTTAGTTTTTGGCTATTTTGTGTTAAGAAAATATGCGTAGAAGAGTTTTAAACTTCCACTGGAGGAAAGAAACACGGAAAAACCATGAATTTTTTTTTTATACATTAAATGGTTTTAAAATAATTAAAAATAAAAAGTAAAACAAAAACTGTAATGTACCGATTAGAGAAAATCATGGGATATAATCAATCAACTTAATTCCTTCTATACAAGGTGTCTAAGATTATAAAGGATGACACGAAACATCGTACAAGTCATACTGAATATTATGAAGAAATGTAAAGTGGAACGGATTGCAATAGCAAAATCTTCAGCCGATGTTAATTCTTCAGGAGACTTATTATATCCACATCCATTTGTCATTGATCCGATAGCGCCGAATATAATTTTACCGAATTTTCAAGTGCCGTACAAAAGTACCACTTAAAAAAAACATCTTGTTTAAATTAATGGTTTACTAGTAGTTACATAAAATAAAACAAAGCAAAAATGCTCGACCATATAATCAGTTTTGTCAACTTACAAATATTAGATTTACTACTTTATCTAAGTCACGCGATTAGACTGATTAACTATAGAAAATGGAAGAAATATTTGTCCAGCAATGAATATTGCTGTTCATGAAGACGGAATTCAAATAGAAAGAAAACAAGAAGAAATGAAGTAAAAAGAATTTGGCTGTTAGATGAAGAAATTGTACAATATCCTTAATGCTCATAATTAAAGAATTAATGTTGATTCTAAAAGCACTGCAAAAAGATTGGAACAGTTAAGATATTAAAAATAGCTGAAACGATGGAGACAACATCACTGTGTAGATCTACATATAGGAATACTTTACTAATTACTTTATTAATTTATACTTTGTTAACACAGCCTGTTAAGGCATGGAAATGAAGAAGAAGACGAAGAAGAAGAACAACAACAACGACCATTATCCGATGATGATGATGATGATGATGATGATGATGATGATGATGATTCGATGAGACATGTCACTCGCTATTCAAAATTTGAGGAAAGTCCCGAAAAGAATTGAGGCGAGGTTGCAATAATTTGAATCATTCAGACGATAGCAGAATGTGTTGGCTTATTGGGGAGAATTGTTATTTTATTTGTAGTAAACGGCTACTTTGTGTGGAATAACTCAACTAAGACAAAAACTTGCAAATTAAATGAAATATAAAATTATAATACGTTTCCCCAAACTTGAATAATGTAATAAAAAATAAAACGGAAAGAATAAATACTGTTGTCGAAGAAATAAATTCCAGTAGCTTGGTCAAGGAAAGAAGCCTGTAATATGATATAGAGAGCAGATTATAGTCGGCTTTATGTCGTATTCAAGAATTTAATTTCTGATATCTCCCTTTATGGTGATGACGTTGAAGAGCATTAGTAATGTTGGTGGAGGATGAGGTAATTTTTGTCGAGTTTTTTTCTCTTTTGTTGTTTGACTTCTAGTGGATTCGAAGATTTTGGTTCCGATGGTTTATGAAACATTGCCAGTTGGTACGGTAATGTGCTTCTGTGCTTCAAACGATTTAGGCTCAAGTCCAATGACTTTCAATGTTGTACAATTTAAAGAAAACTGTACGTTTTAAAACAACTAATGTAAGTTGGGATTAACTTTATTATGACTGCTATCATATAAATACGGCTTTTCATTAGTTTTTCACCTCACGACGTGTTTTGATTCTCGTTGGAAACCCGGGTTAAATTTAACTAAAGAACTGGAGGTGAAATGAAAGATTGCTTCGGAGAGAGAACAGAAAACACAAATCCTGTTTTTATTCATAGATTCCTCTGGCACGGTCTTGGGACATCTCTGTTACTACTATCTTCTAACACTGCAGACTAACGGAACAGATATTCACTTCGGCTAGTGAGAACTCCGACCGAGTCTTACTCTAACCACTTTTTTTACATTTTCATCAATGACTTTTCACCTGCCAACTGGCGGCTTCTGACTGACTTCAATTCTAGTATGCAGCCGAACAATAAAATCTCACGATTGAAATTCTCTACGTTCCGATTGAGTAAATGAATAAATGAACACTTTACACGTCAAGACTCCTAAACTTTTCATTTATTTATTCATATTCTCTATTTCCTTTTCTTTACTTCTGGAGTGGTTGCTTTGTAGATTTATTGTTTAGAGATGTTAGCAATACAAAAAAATTCTGGAATGAAATACCAGCGTGAAGTAGGAGAAGGTATCAGAATTGTTGGCTGCTGAGAACAGAAATTTCATAAGAATAGATGAGAGAGAAAGAATCTAAAGAAATACATATAATTGTAATAAATTATAAAGAAGGATAACATTGTACGAATATGTAGAAAACTACTTAATGTACATAAATGATCTAAAATTTCTTGCAAAGAACAAAAAGAACGAATTGGACACATTGATTGAATAAGAGATTTTAATGAAGACATCGGAATGGAATTTGGTGTAGAAAATGATGAAAGAAAACTGTCGTCAAATCAATTATGTCATTAAGCTCAAATACTTTGGCGAAGTCAAAACAACTGACTACTTTAAGAGAACGAGAATTAAATTGGAAACAAAACTTGACAGTCGAGATCTAATAAAAAGGATGAACATAGATACTCTGATCTATGTCTCGATGTATCACAAATGACAATGAACAAAGCTTCACGTGACAAATATAATAACGACAATTATATGTAAAAAGAAACGAAGGGTGAAGTGAATTCAACAACTTCAAAAATGTGTTCAATTGATTAAAAATGGAATTTTCAAACTTCACACGAGAGACGAAAGAGTAAGAAAAAATTCTTAACAGTAATATACTTAATGAAAAAACAATAACCGATTATTAATAATTAAGATAAGCAAATAAAAACAGCAAAGAAAGTGATGAGATTGTGTTGTGGAAAGAACCAGTTACCATTCTTACTATCATGAATGGACTGATCAATTCATTATATGTAGTAATTGTTTAGGAGGGAAGGAGACCACAACAGTTGGCGACGAGAATCATTCACTATTTATTATAATAGTGGTGAAAAAGATTCGTTTTTTTTTTCAACTTGTAAAATTAGTACGTGGAAAAAAAACTTACCGCAGAAACAATGGCAGATTAAAACATTTGAAATATACACTGGAAGCAAATTTTCAAGTCAAACAATTAAAAACGAAAGACTTGAAAGCAGTAATGTGGGAATTAATAAAACAACAGCAAGAACAACGACAACAAGAAGAACAGTAACAACAATTTCAGTAAACCTTGTTGAGACAAGAATAGCATTAAAAATACTAGAGTTTTTTTTTATCAAGAGTAAAAGCAACTTTTTTTTTCTCACAGGACTCAGAGGTAAATGTAATTGGCGAATTTTAATATAACTCTGAATAGGTTACATTTGCAGCATACGGCAGATGATATGAAGAAATCTTTAAAAGATTTCAGAGGAGAAAACGTGCACCTGTTAGGGGGTCCACGGAAGACAAAAAAAAATAAGTGAATGACATCCTGCCAAAAAATTGATTGAATTGTAGCTTGAAGAAACTATTATGACGTTAAGTAAAACTTTCATTGAACGAAGTTCATTGTTCAGTCAACGTTGACAATGCTTAAATCTTGTAAAAAAAGAATATGAAGATCATACCACTTATGCTAGTATCGTAAACAGGGAATGTAAAAAGTTCAATTTAAGTGAACTAACACCCGACATGTTTAAGTGCTTGATCTCCGTACAAGGATTAACAGCAAATAGTGTATGCGGAAATCCCTTCTAGAATTTTGACTAAGCTTGAAGAGGATCAAATTGATATTGCAAGAAGCGTGAAGAATAGGAAATTTACAACACGATACGGAAAGAATTGAGGAAAGAGATGCATCCAACATAAATTAGGTTCGTGCAAAAGTATATGGGAAAAACAAAATATTTTACAAAACAAATCTATGTTACGGATGCGGTTAACTAAATTTCAGGAGGAACTGCCCTTTTAAAGACAAAATATTTCGATTGTGGAAATGTGTATACAAGAGTTCGCATTGTTAAGTTAAAAAAGAATAAAATGATAAAATTCAAGAGTACTGTAAACGTAGCGTCGACGGCAGGCAACGCAGACAAGAGTCAAAAAAGAAAATTTATAACCGTAAAAATAAATAGAAGAAATAATCGTGGCGAGCGAAGCTAGTAACTATGGCATCAGTGTCGTAATTTTGCATAAGCATAAATATTGTTCTGTAAAAACGATAGCGCATGCGTCAAGAACACTTTTATCGGCTAGGAAGAATTATAGCCAGATAGAGAAAGAGGTATTGGGAATAATACTTACTGTGAAAAAAAATCACACATTCATCCACGGTAGAAGATTCAGCAAGCAGGACCATCGTCTATTGTTATCTATTTTCGGATCGAAAAAGGGTATCCCAACACATACAGCGAATCAACTACAGCAATGGGGGATAATTCTATTGAATTACAATTTTAAAATGGAATTCCTGCCATGAAAAAGACTCATACCTAAATTATGTGAACCTTTAGAATATACTGTAATTGCAGCTCTTAGAGTTGAGAATGAAATTAAGAACATTATTTGCAATACTGCACGTGATCTATCAGGGACGCTGGATGAAATTAAAATAAAACCCTCAGTTGGATACTTTTATTAGAAAAACATGAAGCAATTACGGTGAAAATTGAATGAGAAAAATAAAATTAAATCGAAAACTGACTGTGACAATATTTTCTAAATCTACGATGAGCTTTTAATATATTGTGAAAGAAAAGGATGTTGAAAGAATTTCATACATATCATCCAGGTATCTCTAGAATGAAATCCCTCGTGTCTACTTGCCCAATATGAACAAAGGCATAGAGAGATTGGTAAAAGCATGCAGAGGTTGAACCATGACAGCAAATTTTCCACCAAATAAATTCCACCTTTGGCCAAAAACAGACACATCGTGGTCGAGTTTACACATCGATTTCGCGGAGCCGGTAAATGGTAGCTACTATTTAATCGTTGTTGACTGTTTTTTCAAATGGCCAGATATTTAATATGCAAGAGCCCAATTTGTACAATTACAATTCTTGCATGAATTCTTGGCTAGATACGCTATCCATGATAGCATTGTTTCGATTAATGTTACAGCATATCAAAACTCTATCATCAAATGGGGCAAGCAGAAAGCTTCGTTCATACATGCAAAAGGGCTTTAAATAAAACAACAGAAGTGAAAATAAGGATATGTTATTACAGCAGTTTTTACGTGCATATCGTTGGACACATAATCCTAATACGGTATCAGACAGAACGGTGTTTGAAAAAACTTCTGCCGAATAAGAAAAAGGTCGAAAACAAGAAAACAAATCCGGTACCCAGAAATACTTCAAACCTAGCAAAATGTATTTTTCGAATTTATAAAAATGGAAAGGAAATTTGGGAAGATTAGGTAGTCGACAGACACATTGGAAAGTTATTGCACACGATAAAAGAGTTTACATGGGTACATAAAAGACATCTCAATCAAATAAGATGTATTCGGATGAACAGAGCATCCGACTGGAGGAGCCGATGGCAGTTCTGTACGCGATTTCGATGCCCCAGTTAGCTCCAAAAAACCACACGCTCCAGTAAAATGAATAGACAGCCTACAGAAGTGTTGGATCTTATCCCAAAAAGAAAAAAGTAAAACTTCTGTAGGAAGTAAGTCCATTCATAATAAGTAGTCCTAGGTAATTGTCTGGGAGGAGGAAGATAATACTGACTATACTATCACGACTGACTGTCGAGTTAAGTGTTTTGTCTTGCCAGATCCCACACCACAAAAGATTGGAAAACATATCATAAGTGAATGTAGTAATCTGACTTAAAGAGAATGAGAACAGGCACAATATGATAGGTACAGAGATACACTAGTACTTGTACCAATGGTTTGTGTCTGGAAACTAATCTAGAGAATAGGAATAAGATACTCTGCGATTCTGACATCTATGCCGACTATCCCATTCAAGTGAGAAAAACGGGGCTTCTAATTATAAACAGGATAAAGAAGAACTGTAAAATCGTATGCTTGGATGAATACAAAATAAAGAAATATTGTAAAAATATCAAGATTTCGTCTGAAAACTTAGGAAGTGATAGAACACGAAAGCTCGGCCCGATTCCATAATGATTAGATTATTTGGAACCGTGCACAGAAAAAAGATTGCATTTTCCCAGTGTGACGAATGACGAGACCGAAGAAAATACATTTGGGCGATTCAACTCAAAAAGATACACAAGGTGTAAACAAAGATGGCGATTTTAGAACTCTTCTACGAAGGAGAATAATTCCTTAATAAGGGCAGATAATAATAATAATAATAATAATAATAATATTTTATCACAATCATCGCCGCATCGGAAAAGAAATTAGTTATATACATTGCGATAAAAAATAGAAATAAATAAAATTGTGTCCTTAAAGGACAGCAGCTTTGCTGAATTACGACAGGTTCATATTCCCATGAAGTTGGGTGATTTTACAACTCAACTAGAGTGACGCAGCATTGTTGAGCTATTTATATGTTCTTTCATAGAATCGTTCATAGTTTGTTGGATGGACAGTTTACTATCACTGCCTTTAAGGGATTGATTTCCTGTCTGGGTTGATATTAGTAATTTCATGGGAATATGAACCTGTCGTAATTCAGCAAAGCTGCTGTCCTCGTTTCCTTTTGGGGCTAGATGTTTAAGTGAGACAGTGGCCTCACTACCATCTAATTTCCTCATGTGGGCATATTGTGGGTTTGCTTCCAGAAGTTCCACCTTATTTGCTTGCTATTCCGAGGATATCATTTAATCAATATTTTACTGGGGTGACTTAGCCATGCAGGTAAGGTGAACCCATTGGTTGTTGATCTTGTATAGTCATTCATGTAGGATGCAATTAGTTGCAGTGCATAACAATGAACAATTAGCATGTAAAGCTACAGACAAGACTTCTTCCCAATGTGATTCTGGAAGTTTCTTGGTTTTTAATCCTAGGAGTATTGACTTCCAGATGATGCTATTGTATCTTTCTACGTGGCTATTACCTTCTGGATTATAAGGACTAGTGGCAACTCCGTAATAAGTAAGAAATAAGGATCCTCTGTCACTATGGATGTAAGTAGGCATGCCAAATATGGAGAATAGATTTGACAGGACGCTATTTACCTTATAAACTTCCAAGTTTGTGCATGGGTAGGCAAAATGAACCTGGAAAATTCATCTACGATGGTCATCAGATAGTTGTTGCGAGATGAGAAAGGTAGTCAATGCTCAGACGGTCAAAAGGTTAAGTGGCTTTGATTAGATGTCGATCAGATGGTTTGTGGCAATTTGGTTTAATTATGTTACATGTTTGGCAGTTGGCTCTGATCGTGCGGATTTCTTCAACGGAGTATAGTAAGTTTTTACTTCGAACGAAGTGTATCATTCTGGTTACACCTGGGTGACACAAGGATTCATGCAATCTTAACAGTTTGTTGTCTGAGAAGGTAGCACAACTAATTCGTGTGAAGGTGTCCACTGGCAACATTCTCCTTACCTTCACGGTACTGGATGTCAAAACTAAAAGAAGCAAGACTGATTCTCCAGCGCAGAATTTTCTCATTTTTTATTTTTCCATGATTGTGTGCATCGAGCATAAAATGGACAGAATTCTGGTCAGTTTTTAAAATGAAGTGTTTACAAATTAGCATCAACTATTGCAAGAGCCTCCTTCTCTACCGGTGCATAGTTTAACTCACTGACTTGTAGTGATCTTGAATGAAAGGTCGATTGTCCTGACTGAGTACTGCTGACACAGATTTGTGTGATGCATCAGTTTCTACGACAAATATCAGATTATCACTGATTGTAGTCAGACTGGCATCTATCAGGTTAGTTTTTAATGTCTGGAAGGCTAACAAGGCCTTCCCTGATAGAAAGGTGTGGGCTGATTTTAATTTTTTGATTTTGTCAAATATTAGTGAGCATATTAGTGGATACTTTAAATCCAGATTCAGTAGCAGCAGAATAAATACTTGAAAGTGAGGGGCTATTATTGATCGACATTGTGTGGACTGCATTGACAGTTGCAGTTGACTGAGTAATGGAATTGCTTGAGTGGCACATTTTTGCAAAATGTCCGGTTTTGGAATATTTATGGCAGGTAACTTGCCTTGGCAGGTCATTTGCTTCGTGAGTGACGTAGAATTCCACAAAACCAACATTGATTTTGTCACGGCTAACATGGCTTCTGCAGGTGGTCTTCTCTTCTTTGACAGGTGCATTCATGGTCGGTGTGGATGAATAAATGACACAGCATTTTTTGTGCAAGGTTGAGAGAACGAGCCTGGCTATAAGCATTTTGCAAGTTCAACTTTCTATTCTCGAGGCGTCTCTGTCGAATAAGATTAGAGTCCAGACCATCATGAATGCCTTCCTCTCGGTAGAACAACTCATGCAGTGCCTGTAGAAATTGGTCAATTGATTCATCAGGTTTCTGGGGACAACTTGCATAAATCTATTTCGTTAGCTTAACATAAATATTTTCTAGTATTTGTATGGCTTCCTCGTATGTATTACAGCTTTCTATGTAGTCATACACTGTCCAGGCTATGTGACTTAATAAGACACTGAATTTATCCAGTGTTACACCAAGTGTCTTGAATAGCAGGCATATAGTTGTTGAATGTCTGGTACCAAAATTTCCACTCTTTATCAACAATTGGTGAATTGGGGTCCTGACTGAATTTTTCTGGTTTTAATATTTTGTCCATTTTGAATAATTTTGAGTTGAATAAATTGTGGCGAATGATGAGCCTGAAGAAAATACCTTTGTGCGATTAAGGTTTTATTCAACTCAAAAGCACACACTAGATGTAAACAAAGATAGCGATTTTAGTACTCTTCTATGAAGGAGAATAATCCCATAATAAGGGCAGATAACTATAATAATAATAATAATAATAATAATAATATTTTATCACACGCAGACAGCGATGGGATGTGCTATAACAACAAATAAGGTGGTGAAGTTTGACCGTGTCCATATTTAAACTAATTTAAAATTCATGCGCATTCATCCAATTAGGTCCAAAATCAGAATTAAGTACAATATCATCAGCAAAAAATGTAATTGTACGATTACCACCCCCAAAGATTAAGAGTAGAAAATGCTATTTTTCATATTCCGTCCAACCTAGATCAGAAATCGCATCCTTTTTCTTTCTATTTTACTGTTTTTCGCTTTCTTCTGGATGTTTTTTTAAAAATTACATTTAAACTATTTCCTGTACACTTTCTTAATTTTATTTAAATGATTCGTACCCTCTTCCTAATAATCAGTTTGTCTTTCTTTTGCCTCAACTTCCTCTTTCTCGTAAATTTCTTCCTTTTCTATTTCGATCCTTTTTTCTTTTTCGTTTGCACCTACCATTCTCCACCATTTCACTTTTTTGTTTCTCGTATTTCTTTGTTTTTTTCTATCGTCGCATTTTTTAAAAAAAAATTACTTTTCTCTTTCGTCAATTTATCCATTTTTTTGTTACTTTTAGTATTCACTTATATTTTTACATATCTTTTTACTTGCTAATTCGCTATTTCTCTTTATTCTTTCTTTATTTTCCTTTTTCATTGATGTGATATTTTCCTAGTTGTTTCTGCTTCTTTACCTACTTCTTGCAAATTCTTTATCTTTCATTTCTCTTCGATTTCATTATTATTTTAGTTTTCGACTTTTTTCCCATACCATCGTTAGCATCATTATCATCCTTGCAATTTCGCTTTGAACTTTGTAATGTTTTATACCCAGTATTTTTCTGTGGTTACAGACCTGTGAGGATGTGTGGTGACGGCTTTTAAAAAAATTGTTCTCAAAACCACTTGCTTGTTTCTCTCAAAAAAATAAAAGATCCTCTGTAATGAAAAATAATGACGAGAAGGGAAACGATGAATAGGAACTCCAATTGATGAAAAACATTTTCCAATGCAAAGAACTGACACACTTCAGAATTGCAATTATTTGAGATGATTATTACCTTTCAGTTGTTACTATTCAAAACAAATCTTAGTTACTTTGACTTGGAACTTTCTTTCGTTCGTCTTTCTATTTGCATGCTTGAAGGAGTAACAGTCGTGTTCGGTATCTCTGTTTCGATCACCGTTGGGATTTAAATTCAAATATGCAGATGAATCGATCGACCAATGAAATGATGTAAGATTGATTGATTCTCTGAATAAGTGAGTAAATTTATAACGCCACGAATCGATCTTTTGCTCACGACAACCAATTATAACACTATGTGTTGATCCTGGTCACAGGTAATCAATCACAGCCCACACGGCCCGGTCGATTTTGGGTTGACCCTACGCTGGTTAGTACCGTCGTTTTCTACTGGTTGTTGGTTACTGGCCAGTTCGATCCACACCGTCTCTGTCCACTTTACATAGCTGATTTTTAGATTTCTATATAACATTAAAATCTGACGATTATTAGTTATTTTTAATATTTCTGTATAAAAACGTCAAAATCTGGAGAAAATGTATATGTCCTCGGTATTTCTATTAAAAAGACGTCAAAATCTGAAGGAAATATAGCATTTAACATTTTCATATAAAAAATTCAAAATCTTTATTAAAAAAATTGAAGAATGTTCTTCATAATTCTATTAAGAAATGACAAAACCTGGAAACGAATAAGTCTGAATTTCATATTTTTAGATGGAAAAATTCAAACTAAATCACATAGAGCTAATTTTAATATTTCTATATAAATCTGAAAGAAAGGGCTATATTTAACTACAGACAATTCAGTATTTTTGCCTATATAACAAAATGAAAAGTCGTAAATAATTTTTTTATATTGCTATGTAAAAAAGTAAATTTCTGAAGGAAATACAGGGTTCTTCATATTTCTATTTAATAAATGTCAAAATCTGAAAAAAGAAAGCATTTTTGCATATTTCTATTTAAAAATGTCAGTACTTTGTGTTTGTTTTGCCTTTTTTACGTAGAAATATTAAAATCATCAATAGTTTATGCATGTTTTGACATTTTATAAAGAAATATGAAAATCATCAATAATTTATGCATAGTTTGACTATTTATACATACATATAAAAAACAACTGTGTTTTATGCAGGTTTTGACATTCTCTATGTTGAAATATAAAAATGATCAATAGTTTATGCATGTTTTGATTTTTGTATATAGAAATATGAAAATCAGCATTAATTTATGCTTGTTTTCAATTTTTACGTAGAGATATGAGAAACATCAATAGTATATGCAAGTTTTCATTTTTTTATATAGAAATATGAATATTAACAATAGTTTATGCATCTTTTGATTATCTATTAGGAAATGTGAGAAACTGCAATAGTTTATACATATTTGACTTTTTATACACAAATATCAAACAGCTGTATTTTATGCAGATGCTGGCTTTTTTGCATAGAAATATGAGAATCAGCAATTAAGTATTATTTTAACCTTTTATATAGAATTATGCAAATCAGCAAAGATTTTATTCAGATTTTTATATAGAAATATGTAAATCAGTTATATTTTATATAAATGTTGAAATTTTTATATAGCAATATGATAACCAGCAATATTTTATTCAGTTTTTGACATTTTCAAAGGGAATATGAAAATCAGCAATATTTCATGCATATATTGGCCTTTTATATAGAAATATTAAAATGTGACATTTTCATTTAGTTATGTAGAAATATGAACATCAACAATTGTTTATGCATATTTTGAGTTTCTGATGAGGAAATATTAGAAACAATAGTTTATCCATGTTTTGACATTTTTGTATAAAAAAATATGCGAATTATTAATAGTTTATGAATGTTTTCAGTTTTTATATAGAAATATGAAAATCAATAGTTTATGCAGGTTTCGACATTTTTATGTAGAAATAGGAAAATCAAACAAGAGTTTATGCATATTTTGCATTTTTTATGTAGAAACATGAGAGACAACAATAGCCAATTCATGTTTCAATTTTTATATGTAGAAATTTGATAAACGGAAAATGTTTATGCATTTTTGACTTTTTTGCAGAAATATGAAAATCAGTTTCGACGTTTTATGTAGGTATATGAAATTCACCTGTAGTTCATGAATGATTTTATTATTTTCATATAGAATTATAAGAAGCAGCAAAAGTTTATGAAAGATTTGCTTTTTTATATGGAAATTACATTTATATGGAAATTTCATTTTCCTACATAAAATGTCAGACCATGCATAAACTATGGATGATTTTCATAATTCTTCAAAGTCAAGTTAATGCATAAATTATTGCTGTTTTTTTATATTTCTATAGAAAATAGATAAAGCATATATACACTAAAGCTTTTTGCGAATTGCTAAATAGGAAAATCAAAACTTCAACATAAAAATTTAAAAAATGCATAAAATATTGCTACTTCTCATATTTCTATATAAAAAGTCGAAATCTCCATAAACTATTAACTGATTTTCATATCTTACATAATAATAGGAAAACGTATATAAACTATTGCTAATTTTAATATTTCTAAATGAAATGTGGAAACACACGTAGAATATTGCTGATTTTATATTTGTCCATAAAAATGATTGAAAAAAGCAAAAAGTATAGCTGTTTTTCACATTTCTTCATAGAAAAGTGAAAAGATTCAGAAACTATTGCAGATTTCATATTTCTACATACAAGCAACAAAGGATGCTTAAACTATTGCTGTTTTTGATATTGTGATAACACGTTTCGATTTCCCATCGATCAATGCGCCTGTGATTCATATTTCTAAATAAAAGTAACAAATCATGTTTAAACTATTGCTGTTTTTGATATTGTGATAACTTGTTCAGATCTCCCATCGTTCAAAGCGCCTGTTATTCATATTGCTCAATAAAAGTAACAAATCATGCTTAAACTACTGCTGTTTTTGATATTGAGATAACTTGTTCCGATTGCCCATCGATCAATTCACCTGGGATTCATATTTCTACATAAATGTAACAAATCATGCTTAAAATATTGCCGTTTTTGGTATTGTGATGAATTGTTCCGACAGTCCGACGTTCAATGATGTCATACATATTTTACAAAAAGTAACAAATCATGCTTAAAATAGTCTGTTTTTTAGATGACAATTGTGATCGTTCAATGTAATTGCATTTTACATGATTCATATTTCTACATAAACACCAGTGTAAAATAAAATCAAGCTGAAAACTATTGCTGTTTTTGGTATTGTGATGAATTGTTCCGATTGTCCGTCGTTCAATCTACCTGAATTTCATATTTCTACAAAAAGTAATATATCGAATTATCCGTCGTTCAATGCTGTAAAAATTAAAAATAACAAATCATGCTTAAACTTTTTGTATTGTGATAATTTGTTCCAATCGTCCGTCGATCAATGCACCAGTGACTACTATTTCTACATGAAAGTAACAAATCGTGCTTAAACTATTGCACTTGTTGGTATTCTGATGACTTGTTCCGATTGTCCGTCTTTCAATGCACCTGTGATACATATTTCTACAAAAAAGTTACAAATCATGCATAAATTATTGCTGTTTTTGATATTGTGATAACTTGTTCCGATCTCCCATCGTTCAATGCGCCTATGGTTCGCATTTCTAAATAAAAGTAACAAATCATGCTTCAACTATTGCTGTTTTTGTTTTGATGATGATCGTCCGTTGTTTAATGTAACAGTGATTAATATCATAAAAGTCAAATCGTTTTAAACTATTGTTGTTTTTGCTATTTTGATGACTGTTCCGATCGTCCGTCGTTCAATAGTTTTTATATTCAAAAAAGTAACAAATCATGATTAAACTATTGCTGTTTTTGGTATTTTGATGACTTGTTCCGATCGTCTGTCGTTCAATACACCAGTGATTAATATTTCTAAAAAAAGGTAACAAATCATGCTTAAAATATTGCCGTTTTAGGTATTGTGATGAATTGTTCCGATTGTCCGTCGTTCAATACACCAGTGATTAATATTTCTAAATAAAAATAACAAATCATTCTTAAACTATTGCTGTTTTAGCTGTTGGGACGACTTGTTCCGATTATCCGTCGTTCAATGCCCATGTGATTCATATTTCGACGTAAAAGTAACAAATCAGGCTTAAACTGTTGCTGTTTTTTTGGGATGGTCCGATTCCGTCGTTCAATGCCCCTGTGATTCATATTCCTACATAAAAGGAATAAATCATGCTTAAACTATTGACTTTTTGGTATTGTGATGACTTGTTCCGATCGTTCCAATCAGGTTCAATTAATATTTCTACATAAAAGTAACAAATCATTCTTAAACTATTGCTGTTTTTGCTATTGGGATGACTTGTTCCGATCGTCCGTCGTTCAATGCAACTGTGATTCATATTCCTACATAAAAGTAACAAATCATGCATAAACTATTGCTTTTTTGCTATTGACGTACTTGTTCCGATCGTCCGTCGTTCAATGCAACTGTGATTCATATTCCACAAAAGTAACAAATCATGCTTAATCTATTGCTGTTTTTTGCTATTGGATGACTTGTTCCGATCGTCGTCGTTCAATGCAACTGTGATTCATATTCCTACATAAAGTAACAAATCATGCTTCAACTATTGCTGTTTTTGGTATTGTGATGACTTGTTCCGATCGTCCGTCGTTCAATGCAACTGTGATTCATATTTCTACATAAAAAGTAACAAATCGTGCATAAACTATTGCTGTTTTTGCTATTGTGATGACTTGTTCCGATCGTCCGTCGTTCAATGTAACTGTGATTCATATTTCTACATAAAAGTAACAAATCATGCTTAAACTATTGTTGTTTTTGCTATTGTGATGACTTGTTCCGATCGTCCGTCGTTCAATGCAACTGTGATTCATATTCCTACATAAAAGTAACAAATCATGCATAAACTATTGCTGTTTTTGCTATTGTGATGACTTGTTCCGATCGTCCGTCGTTCAATGCACCTTTGATTCATATTACTATATAAAAGTAACCCATCATGCATAAACTATTGCTGTTTTTGCTATTGTGATGACTTGTTCCGATCGTCCGTCGTTCAATGCAACTGTTTGATTCATATTCCGTCGTTCAATACAACATTCAAAACATAAAAGTAACAAATCATAAACTATTGCTGTTTTTGCTATTGTGATGACTTGTTCGATCGTCCGTCGTTCAAATTTCCTTTGTGATTCATATTCCTACATAAAGTAACAAATCATGCATAAACTATTGCTGTTTTTGCTATTGTGATGACTTGTTCCGATCCTCCGTCGTTCAATGCAACTGTGATTCATATTTCTACATAAAAGTAACAAATCATGCATAAACTATTGCTGTTTTTGCTATTGTGATGACTTGTTCCGATTGTCCGTCGTTCAATGCAACTGTGATTCATATGTCTACATAAAAGTAACAAATCATGCATAAACTATTGCTGTTTTTGCTATTGTGATGACTTGTTCCGATCGTCCGTCGTTCAATGCACCTTTGATTCATATTCCTACATAAAGTAACAAATCGTACATAAACTATTGCTGTTTTTGCTATTGTGATGACTTGTTCCGATCGTCCGTCGTTCAATGCAACTCTTGATTCATATTCCTACATAAAAGTAACAAATCATGCATAAACTATTGCTGTTTTTGCTATTGTGATGACTTGTTCCGATCGTCCGTCGTTCAATGCAACTGTGATTCATATTCCTGCTATAAAAGTAACAAATCATGCATAAACTATTGCTGTTTTTTGCTATTGTGATGACTTTGTTCCGATCGTCCGTCGTTCAATGCAACTGTGATTCATATTTCTACATAAAAGTAACAAATCATGCATAAACTATTGCTGTTTTTGCTATTGTGATGACTTGTTCCGATCGTCCGTCGTTCAATGCAACTTTGATTCATATTCCTACATAAAAGTAACAAATCATGCATAAACTATTGCTGTTTTTGCTATTGTGATGACTTGTTCGATGTCCGTCGTTCAATGTAACTGTGATTCATATTCCTACATAAAAGTATCGTCAAATCATGCATAAACTATTGCTAAACTATTTTTGCTATTGTGATGACTTGTTCCGATCGTCCGTCGTTCAATGCAACTGTGATTCATATTCCTACATAAAAGTAACAAATCATGCATAAACTATTGCTGTTTTTGCTATTGTGATGACTTGTTCCGATCGTCCGTCGTTCAATGCACCTTTGATTCATATTTCTATATAAAAGTAACAAATCATGCATAAACTATTGCTGTTTTTGCTATTGTGATGACTTGTTCCGATCGTCCGTCGTTCAATGCAACTGTGATTCATATTCCTACATAAAAGTAACAAATCATGCATAAACTATTGCTGTCCGTTTTGCTATTGTGATAAACTTGTTCCGATTGTCCGTCGTTCAATGCAACTGTGATTCATATTTCTACATAAAAGTAACAAATCATGCATAAACTATTGCTGTTTTTTGCTATTGTGATGACTTGTTCCGATCGTCCGTCGTTCAATGCAACTTTGATTCATATTCCTACATAAAAGTAACAAATCATGCATAAACTATTGCTGTTTTTGGTATTTTGATGACTTGTTCCGATCGTCCGTCGTTCAATGCAACTGTGATTCATATTTAAAAAGTAACAAATCATGCATAAACTATTGCTGTTTTGCTATTGTGATGACTTGTTCCGATCGTCCGTCGTTCAATGCAACTGTGATTCATATTTCTACATAAAAGTAACAAATCATGCATAAACTATTGCTTTTTTTTGCTATTGTGATGACTTGTTTCCGATCGTCCGTCGTTCAATGCAACTGTGATTCATATTTCTACATAAAAGTAACAATCATCATGCATAAACTATTGCTGTTTTTGCTATTGATGACTTGTTTTTCCTTGTTCCGATCCGTCGTTCAATGCAACTTTGATTCATATTCCTATAAAAGTAAACAAATCATGCATAAACTATTGCTGTTTTTTGCTATTGGGATGACTTGTTCCGATCGTCCGTCGTTCAATGCAACTTTGATTCATATTCCTACATAAAAGTAACAAATCATGCATAAACTATTGCTGTTTTTGCTATTGTGATGACTTGTTCCGATCGTCCGTCGTTCAATGCAACTTTGATTCATATTCCTACATAAAAGTAACAAATCATGCATAAACTATTGCTGTTTTTGCTATTGTGGTGACTTGTTCCGATCGTCCGTCGTTCAATGCAACTTTGATTCATATTCCAACATAAAAGTAACAAATCATGCATAAACTATTGCTGTTTTTGCTATTGGGATGACTTGTTCCGATCGTCCGTCGTTCAATGCAACTGTGATTCATATTTCTACAAAAAAAGTAACAAATCATGCATAAACTATTGCTGTTTTTGCTATTGTGATGACTTGTTCCGATCGTCCGTCGTTCAATGCAACTGTGATTCATATTGATATAAAGTAACAAATCATGCATAAACTATTGCTGTTTTTGCTATTGTGATGACTTGTTCCGATCATCCGTCGTTCAATGTACCTGTGATTCATATTTCTACATAAAAGTAACAAATCATGCTTAAACTGTTGCTGTTTTTGCTATTCTGATGAATTTTTCCGAACTTCCGTCGTTCAATGCAACTGTGATTCATATTTCTACATAAAAGTAACAAATCATGCTTAAACTATTGCTGTTTTTGCTATTGTGATGACTTGTTCCGATCGTCCGTCGTTCAATGCAACTGTGATTCATATTCCTACATAAAAGTAACAAATCATTGCTTTTTTTGGTATTAGGATAAACTATTGCTTTTTTGCTATTAAAGGATGACTTGTTTCGATCGTCCGTCGTTCAATGCAACTTTGATTCATATTCCTACATCAAAGTAACAAATCATGCATAAACTATTGCTGTTTTTGCTATTGGGATGACTTGTTCCGATCGTCCGTCGTTCAATGCAACTTTGATTCATATTCCTACATAAAAGTAACAAATCATGCATAAACTATTGCTGTTTTTGCTATTGTGATGACTTGTTCCGATCGTCCGTCGTTCAATGCAACTGTGATTCATATTCTACATAAAAGTAACAAATCATGCATAAAAGTAACGAAATCATGCATAAACTAAATTGCAACTTTGATTCATATTCCTACATAAACTGTTTTTGCTATTGTGATGACTTGTTCCGATCGTCCGTCGTTCAATGCACCTTTGATTCATATTTCTATATAAAAGTAACAAATCATGCATAAACTATTGCTGTTTTTGCTATTGTGATGACTTGTTCCGATCGTCCGTCGTTCAATGCAACTTTGATTCATATTCCTACATAAAAAGTAACAAATCATGCATAAACTAAACTATTCGTCCGTCGTTTTTTGATTCTATTTCTACATGATGACTTGTTCCGATCGTCCGTCGTTCAATGCAACTGTGATTCATATTCCTACATAAAAGTAACAAATCATGCATAAACTATTGCTTTTTTTTGCTATTGTGATGACTTGTTCCGATCGTCCGTCGTTCAATGCAACTTTGATTCATATTCCTACATAAAAGTAACAAATCATGCATAAACTATTGCTGTTTTGCTATTGTGATGACTTGTCCGATCGTCCGTCGTTCAATGCAACTTTGATTCATATTCCTACATAAAAGTAACAAATCATGCATAAACTATTGCTGTTTTTTTGCTATTGTGATGACTTGTTCGATCGTCCGTCGTTCAATGCAACTTTGATTCATATTCCTACATAAAAGTAACAAATCATGCATAAACTATTGCTTTTTTTGCTATTGTGATGACTTGTTCCGATCGTCCGTTGTTCAATGCAACTGTGATTCATATTCCTACATAAAAGTAACAAATCATGCATAAACTATTGCTGTTTTGCTATTGTGATGACTTGTTCCGATCGTCCGTCGTTCAATGCAACTGTGATTCATATTCCTACATAAAATAACAAATCATGCATAAATTGCTGTTTTTAAACTACATAACTTGTTCCGATCTGTCCGTCGTTCAATGCAACTTTGATTCATATTCCTACATAAAAGTAACCAAATCATGCATAAACTATTGCTGTTTTTTGCTATTGTGATGACTTGTTCCGATCGTCCGTCGTTCAATGCAACTGTGATTCATATTCCTACATAAAAGTAACAAATCATGCATAAACTATTGCTGTTTTTGCTATTGTGATGACTTGTTCCGATCGTCCGTCGTTCAATGCAACTTTGATTCATATTCCTACATAAAAGTAACAAATCATGCATAAACTATTGCTGTTTTTGCTATTGGGATGACTTGTTCCGATCGTCCGTCGTTCAATGCAACTTTGATTCATATTCCTACATAAAAGTAACAAATCATGCATAAACTATTGCTTTTTTTTGCTATTGTGATGACTTGTTCCGATCGTCCGTCGTTCAATGCAACTGTGATTCATATTCCTACATAAAAGTAACAAATCATGCATAAACTATTGCTTTTTTTTTGCTATTGTGATGACTTGTTCCGATCGTCCGTCGTTCAATGCAACTGTGATTCATATTCCTACATAAAGTAACAAATCATGCATAAACTATTGCTGTTTTTTGCTATTGTGATGACTTGTTCCGATCGTCCGTCGTTCAATGCAGCAACTTGATTCATATTCCTACATAAAAGTAACAAATCATGCATAAACTATTGCTGTTTTTGCTATTGTGATGACTTGTTCCGATCGTCCGTCGTTCAATGCAACTGTGATTCATATTCCTACATAAAAGTAACAAATCATGCATAAACTATTGCTGTTTTTGCTATTGTGATGACTTGTTCCGATCCTCCGTCGTTCAATGCAACTGTGATTCATATTTCTACATAAAAGTAACAAATCATGCATAAACTATTGCTGTTTTTGCTATTGTGATGACTTGTTCCGATCGTCCGTCGTTCAATGCAACTTTGATTCATATTTCCACATAAAATAACAAATCATGCATAAACTATTGCTGTTTTTCTGTGATTTTTCGATCGTCCGTCATAAACTGTGATTCATATTCCTACATAAAAGTAACAAATTTTAAACTATTGCTGTTTTTTGCTATTGGGATGACTTGTTCCGATCCTCCGTCGTTCAATGCAACTGTGATTCATATTCCTACATAAAAGTAACAAATCATGCATAAACTATTGCTGTTTTTTGCTATTGTGATGACTTGTTCCGATCGTCCGTCGTTCAATGCAACTGTGATTCATATTCCTACATAAAAGTAACAAATCATGCATAAACTATTGCTGTTTTTGCTATTGTGATGACTTGTTCCGATCGTCCGTCGTTCAATGCAACTTTGATTCATATTCCTACATAAAAAGTAACAAATCATGCATAAACTATTGCTGTTTTTGCTATTGTGATGACTTGTTCCGATCGTCCGTCGTTCAATGCAACTGTGATTCATATTCTACATAAAAGTAACAAATCATGCATAAACTATTGCTGTTTTTGCTATTGTGATGACTTGTTCCGATCGTCCGTCGTTTCAATGCAACTTTCAAAACTTTGATTCATATTCTACATAAAAAGTAACAAATCATGCATAAACTATTGCTGTTTTTTGCTATTGTGATGACTTGTTCCATGATTAACAAATCATGCATAAACTATTGCTGTTTTTTGCTATTGTGATACTTGTTCCGATCCTCCGTTGTTCAATGCAAAATATTAATAAAATAACAAATCATGCATAAACTATTGCTGTTTTTTGCTATTGTGATGACTTGTTCCGATCGTCCGTCGTTCAATGCAACTTTGATTCATATTCCTACATAAAAGTAACAAATCATGCATAAACTATTGCTGTTTTTTGCTATTGTGATGACTTGTTCGATTCGTTCACGATCGTCCGTCGTTCAATGCAACTGTGATTCATATTCCTACATAAAAGTAACAAATCATGCATAAACTATTGCTGTTTTTGGCTATTGTGATGACTTGTTCCGATCGTCCGTCGTTCAATGCAACTGTGATTCATATTCTACATAAAAGTAACAAATCATGCATAAACTATTGCTGTTTTGCTATTGTGATGACTTGTTCCGATCCTCCGTCGTTCAATGCAACTGTGATTCATATTCCTACATAAAAGTAAACAAATCATGCATAAACTATTGCTGTTTTTGCTATTGTGATGACTTGTTCCGATCCTCCGTCGTTCAATGCAACTGTGATTCATATTCCTACATAAAAGTAACAAATCATGCATAAACTATTGCTGTTTTTTGCTATTGTGATGACTTGTTCCGATCGTCCGTCGTTCAATGCAACTGTGATTCATAAAATAACAAATTGCATAAACTATTGCTGTTTTTTTGCTATTGTGATGACTTGTTCCGATCCTCCGTCATTCAATGCAAGATTAACAAATCATGCATAAACTATTGCTGTTTTTTGCTATTGTGATGACTTGTTCCGATCGTCCGTCGTTCAATGCAACTTTGATTCATATTCCTACATAAAAGTAACAAATCATGCATAAACTATTGCTGTTTTTGCTATTGTGATGACTTGTTCCGATCGTCCGTCGTTCAATGCAACTGTGATTCATATTCCTACATAAAAGTAACAAATCATGCATAAACTATTGCTGTTTTTTGCTATTGTGATGACGTCCGTCGTTTGCAACTTTGATTCATATTCCGTCGTTCTAATGTGAACTTGTTTGATCGTCCGTCGTTCAATGCAATGATTCATATACATAAAAGTAACAAATCATGCATAAACTATTGCTGTTTTTGCTATTGTGATGACTTGTTCCGATCGTCCGTCGTTCAATGCAACTGTGATTCATATTCCTACATAAAAGTAACAAAATCATGCATAAACTATTGCTGTTTTGCTATTGTGATGACTTGTTCCGATCGTCCGTCGTTCAATGCAACTTTGATTCATATTCCAACATAAAAGTAACAAATCATGCATAAACTATTGCTGTTTTTGCTATTGTGATGACTTGTTCCGATCGTCCGTCGTTCAATGCAACTGTGATTCATATTCCTACATAAAAGTAACAAATCATGCATAAACTATTGCTGTTTTGCTATTGTGATGACTTGTTCCGATCGTCCGTCGTTCAATGCAACTGTGATTCATATTCCTACATAAAAGTAACAAATCATGCATAAACTATTGCTGTTTTTGCTATTGTGATGACTTGTTCGTCGTTCAATCCGTCGTTCAATGCATAAACTACTGTTTTTTGCTATTCATATCCGTCGTTCAATACACTGTGATTCATATTCCTACATAAAAGTAACAAATCATGCATAAACTATTGCTGTTTTTGCTATTGTGATGACTTGTTCCGATCGTCCGTCGTTCAATGCAACTGTGATTCATATTTATTCACCATAAAAAACTTTTTCCGATCGTCCGTTGTTCAATGCACTGTGAAATCATAAAGTAACAAATAAACTATTGCTGTTTTTTTTTGACTTGTTTCGATTCCGTCGTTCAATGCAACTTTGATTCATATTCCTACATAAAAGTCGTTTTTATAAACTATTGCTGTTTTTTGCTATTGTGATGACTTGTTCCGATCGTCCGTCGTTCAATGCAACTGTGATTCATATTAAAAGTAACAAATCATGCATAAACTATTGCTGTTTTTGCTATTGTGATGACTTGTTCCGATCGTCCGTCGTTCAATGCAACTGTGATTCATATTCCTACATAAAAGTAACAAATCATGCATAAACTATTGCTGTTTTTGCTATTGTGATGACTTGTTCCGATCGTCCGTCGTTCAATGCAACTGTGATTCATATTCCTACATAAAAGTAACAAATCATGCATAAACTATTGCTGTTTTTGCTATTGTGATGACTTGTTCCGATCGTCCGTCGTTCAATGCAACTGTGATTCATATTCCTACATAAAAAGTAACAAATCATGCATAAACTATTGCTGTTTTTTGCTATTGTGATGACTTGTTCCGATCGTCCGTCGTTCAATGCAACTGTGATTCATATTCCTACATAAAAGTAACAAATCATGCATAAACTATTGCTGTTTTTTGCTATTGTGATGACTTGTTCCGATCGTCCGTCGTTCAATGCAACTGTGATTCATATTCCTACATAAAAGTAACAAAAGTAAAACAAACTTGTTCCGATCGTCCGTTGTTCAATGCAACTGTGATTCATATTTACATGTTTTTGCTGTTTATTGCTAAAATTCATGATGACTTGTTCCGATCGTCCGTCGTTCAATGCAACTGTGATTCATATTCCTACATAAAGTAACAAATCATGCATAAACTATTGCTGTTTTTGCTATTGTGATGACTTGTTCCGATCGTCCGTCTTGTTCAATGTCAACTTTGATTCATATTCCTACATAAAAGTAACAAATCATGCATAAACTATTGCTGTTTTTGCTATTGTGATGACTTGTTCCGATCGTCCGTCGTTCAATGCAACTGTGATTCATATTCCTACATAAAAGTAACAAATCATGCATAAACTATTGCTGTTTTTTGCTATTGTGATGACTTGTTCCGATCGTCCGTCGTTCAATGCAACTGTGATTCATATTCCATAAAAGTAACAAATCATGCATAAACTATTGCTTTTTTGCTATTGTGATGACTTGTTCCGATCGTCCGTCGTTCAATGCAACTGTGATTCATATTAACAAATCATGCATAAACTATTGCTGTTTTTGCTATTGGGATGACTTGTTCCGATCGTCCGTCGTTCAATGCAACTGTGATTCATATTCCTACATAAAAGTAACAAATCATGCATAAACTATTGCTGTTTTTGCTATTGTGATGACTTGTTCCGATCGTCCGTCGTTCAATGCAACTGTGATTCATATTCCTACATAAAAGTAACAAATCATGCATAAACTATTGCTGTTTTTGCTATTGTGATGACTTGTTCCGATCGTCCGTCGTTCAATGCAACTGTGATTCATATTCCTACATAAAAGTAACAAATCATGCATAAACTATTGCTGTTTTTGCTATTGTGATGACTTGTTCCGATCGTCCGTCGTTCAATGCAACTGTGATTCATATTCCTACATAAAAGTAACAAATCATGCATAAACTATTGCTGTTTTGCTATTGTGATGACTTGTTCCGATCGTCCGTCGTTCAATGCAACTGTGATTCATATTCCTACATTAACAAATCATGCATAAACTATTGCTGTTTTTGCTATTGTGATGACTTGTTCCGATCGTCCGTCGTTCAATGCAACTGTGATTCATATTCCTACATAAAATAAAAATCATGCATAAAACTATTGTGAAATCGTCCGTCGTTCATGCATAAACTATTAAACTATTGCTTTTTGCTATTGTGATGACTTGTTCCGATCGTCCGTCGTTCAATGCAACTGTGATTCATATTCCTACATAAAAGTAACAAATCATGCATAAACTATTGCTGTTTTTACTATTGTGATGACTTGTTCCGATCGTCCGTCGTTCAATGCAACTGTGATTCATATTCCTACATAAAAGTAACAAATCATGCATAAACTATTGCTGTTTTTTGCTATTGTGATGACTTGTTCCGATCGTCCGTCGTTCAATGCAACTGTGATTCATATTCTACATAAAAGTAACAAATCATGCATAAACTATTGCTGTTTTTGCTATTGTGATGACTTGTTCCGATCGTCCGTCGTTCAATGCAACTGTGATTCATATTCCTACATAAAAAAGTAACAAATCATGCATATAAACTATTGCTGCTTTTTGCTATTGTGATGACTTGTTCCGATCGTCCGTCGTTCAATGCAACTGTGATTCATATTCCTACATAAAAGTAACAAATCATAAACTATTGCTGTTTTTGCTATTGTGATAAATCGTCCGTCGTTCAATATTGCTAACCAAATCATTTTGCTGTTTTGCTGATGACTTGTTCCGATCGTCCGTCGTTCAATGCACCTTTGATTCATATTCCTATATAAAAGTAAATCATCATGCATAAACTATTGCTGTTTTTGCTATTGTGATGACTTGTTCCGATCGTCCGTCGTTCAATGCAACTGTGATTCATATTCCTACATAAAAGTAACAAATCATGCATAAACTATTGCTGTTTTTGCTATTGTGATGACTTGTTCCGATCGTCCGTCGTTCAATGCAACTGTGATTCATATTCCTACATAAAAGTAACAAATCATGCATAAACTATTGTGATGACTTGTTTTTCCGTCGTTCAATTGTGATGACTTATTGCTGTTTTCCGATCGTCCGTCGTTCAATGCAACTGTGATTCATATTCCTACATAAAAGTAACAAATCATGCATAAACTATTGCTTTTTTTGGTATTGTGATGACTTGTTCCGATCGTCCGTCGTTCAATGCAACTGTGATTCATATTCCTACATAAAAGTAACAAATCATGCATAAACTATTGCTGTTTTTTGGTATTGTGATGACTTGTTCCGATCGTCCGTCGTTCAATGCAACTGTGATTCATATTCCTACATAAAAGTAACAAATCATGCATAAACTATTGCTGTTTTTGCTATTGTGATGACTTGTTCCGATCATCCGTCGTTCAATGCAACTGTGATTCATATTTCTACATAAAAGTAACAAATCATGCATAAACTATTGCTGTTTTTGCTATTGTGATGACTTGTTCCGATCGTCCGTCGTTCAATGCAACTGTGATTCATATTCCTACATAAAAGTAACAAATCATGCATAAACTATTGCTGTTTTTTGCTATTGTGATGACTTGTTCGATCGTCCGTCGTTCAATGCAACTGTGATTCATATTCTACATAAAAAGTAACAAATCATGCATAAACTATTGCTGTTTTTGCTATTGTGATGACTTGTTCCGATCGTCCGTCGTTCAATGCAACTGTGATTCATATTCCTACATAAAAGTAACAAATCATGCATAAACTATTGCTGTTTTTGCTATTGTGATGACTTGTTCCGATCGTCCGTCGTTCAATGCAACTGTGATTCATATTCTACATAAAAGTAACAAATCATGCATAAACTATTGCTGTTTTTTGCTATTGTGATGACTTGTTCCGATCGTCCGTCGTTCAATGCAACTGTGATTCATATTCCTACATAAAAGTAACAAATCATGCATAAACTATTGCTGTTTTTTGTGATGACTTTTCCGATCGTCCGTTGTTGATGCAACTTGTTCAAATCATGATAAACTATTGCTGTTTTTGCTATTGTGATGTCCGTCGTTCAATGCAACTGTGATTCATATTCCTACATAAAAGTAACAAATCATGCATAAACTATTGCTGTTTTTGCTATTGTGATGACTTGTTCCGATCGTCCGTCGTTCAATGCAACTGTGATTCATATTCCTACATAAAAGTAACAAATCATGCATAAACTATTGCTGTTTTTGCTATTGTGATGACTTGTTCCGATCGTCCGTCGTTCAATGCAATCATGCATAAACTGTGATTCATATTCCTACATAAAAGTAACAAATCATGCATAAACTATTGCTGTTTTTGCTATTGTGATGACTTGTTCCGATCGTCCGTCGTTCAATGCAACTGTGATTCATATTCCTACATAAAAGTAACAAATCATGCATAAACTATTGCTTTTGTTTTGCTATTGTGATGACTTGTTCCGATCGTCCGTCGTTCAATGCAACTTTGATTCATATTCCTACATAAAAGTAACAAATCATGCATAAACTATTGCTGTTTTTGCTATTGTGATGACTTGTTCCGATCGTCCGTCGTTCAATGCAACTGTGATTCATATTCCTACATAAAAGTAACAAATCATGCATAAACTATTGCATAAACTATTGCTTTTTTGCTATTGTGATGACTTGTTCCGATCGTCCGTCGTTCAATGCAACTGTGATTCATATTCCTACATAAAAGTAACAAATCATGCATAAACTATTGCTGTTTTTTTTTGATGATTGTTCCGATGTCCTTGTTCCGATCGTCCGTCGTTCAATGCAACTGTGATTCATATTCCTACATAAAAGTAACAAATCATGCATAAACTATTGCTGTTTTTGCTATTGTGATGACTTGTTCCGATCGTCCGTCGTTCAATGCAACTGTGATTCATATTCCTACATAAAAGTAACAAATCATGCATAAACTATTGCTGTAACAAATTTTTTGCTATTGTGATGACTTGTTCCGATCGTCCGTCGTTCAATGCAACTGTGATTCATATTCCTACATAAAAGTAACAAATCATGCATAAACTATTGCTGTTTTTGCTATTGTGATGACTTGTTCCGATCGTCCGTTGTTCAATGCAACTGTGATTCATATACATCCAAATCATGCATAAAAAGTGAACGAAATCATATTCCTACATAAAAGTAAACATGCATAAACTATTGCTGTTTTTTGCTATTGTGATGACTTGTTCCGATCGTCCGTCGTTCAATGCAACTGTGATTCATATTCCTACATAAAAGTAACAAATCATGCATAAACTATTGCTGTTTTTTTGCTATTGTGATGACTTGTTCCGATCGTCCGTTGTTCAATGCAACTGTGATTCATATTCCTACATAAAAGTAACAAATCATGCATAAACTATTGCTGTTTTTGCTATTGTGATGACTTGTTCCGATCGTCCGTTCGTTCAATGCAACTGTGATTCATATTCCTACATAAAAGTAACAAATCATGCATAAACTATTGCTGTTTTTGCTATTGTGATGACTTGTTCCGATCGTCCGTCGTTCAATGCAACTGTGATTCATATTCCTACATAAAAGTAACAAATCATGCATAAACTATTGCTGTTTTTGCTATTGTGATGACTTGTTCCGATCGTCCGTCGTTCAATGCAACTGTGATTCATATTCCTACATAAAAGTAACAAATCATGCATAAACTATTGCTGTTTTTGCTATTGTGATGACTTGTTCCGATCGTCCGTCGTTTCAATGATTCATAACATAAAAAGTAACAAATCATGCTTAAACTATTGCTGTTTTTCTATTGTGATGACTTGTTCCGATCGTCCGTCGTTCAATCCTGTGATTCATATACAAAAGTAACAAATCATGCATAAACTATTGCTGTTTTTTGCTATTGTGATGACTTGTTCCGATCGTCCGTCGTTCAATGCAACTGTGATTCATATTCCTACATAAATAAAAGTAACAAATCATGATCGTCCGTCGTTCATAAACTATTGCTGTTTTTATTGCTGTTTGATTGTGATGACTTGTTCCGATCGTCCCGTTCAATCGTTCAAAATGCATAAACTACTATTGTGATGATTCGTCGTTCCTACATGAAAACATAAAAGTAACAAATCATGCATAAACTATTGCTTTTTTTGCTATTGTGATGACTTGTTCCGATCGTCCGTCGTTCAATGCAACTGTGATTCATATTCCTACATAAAAGTAACAAATCATGCATAAACTATTGCTGTTTTTGCTATTGTGATGACTTGTTCCGATCGTCCGTCGTTCAATGCAACTGTGATTCATATTCCTACATAAAAGTAACAAATCATGCATAAACTATTGCTGTTTTTGCTATTGTGATGACTTGTTCCGATCGTCCGTCGTTCAATGCAACTGTGATTCATATTCCTACATAAAAGTAACAAATCATGCATAAACTATTGCTGTTTTGCTATTGTGATGACTTGTTCCGATCGTCCGTCGTTCAACAACTGTGATTCATATTCTACATAAAAGTAACAAATCATGCATAAACTATTGCTGTTTTTGCTATTGTGATGACTTGTTCCGATCGTCCGTCGTTCAATGCAACTGTGATTCATATTCCTACATAAAAGTAACAAATCATGCATAAACTATTGCTGTTTTTGCTATTGTGATGACTTGTTCCGATCGTCCGTCGTTCAATGCAACTGTGATTCATATTCCTACATAAAAGTAACAAATCATGCATAAACTATTGCTGTTTTTGCTATTGTGATGACTTGTTCCGATCGTCCGTCGTTCAATGCAACTGTGATTCATATGTCTACATAAAAGTAACAAATCATGCATAAACTATTGCTGTTTTTGCTATTGTGATGACTTGTTCCGATCGTCCGTCGTTCAATGCAACTGTGATTCATATTCCTACATAAAAGTAACAAATCATGCATAAACTATTGCTGTTTTTGCTATTGTGATGACTTGTTCCGATCGTCCGTCGTTCAATGCAACTGTGATTCATATTCCTACATAAAAGTAACAAATCATGCATAAACTATTGCTGTTTTTGCTATTGTGATGACTTGTTCCGATCGTCCGTTGTTCAATGCAACTGTGATTCATATTCCTACATAAAAGTAACAAATCATGCATAAACTATTGCTGTTTTTGCTATTGTGATGACTTGTTCCGATCGTCCGTCGTTCAATGCAACTTGTGATTCATATTCCTACATAAAAGTAACAAATCATGCATAAACTATTGCTGTTTTTGCTATTGTGATGACTTGTTTGTTCAATGCAACTGTGATTCATATTCCTACATAAAAGTAACAAATCATGCATAAACTATTGCTGTTTTTGCTATTGTGATGACTTGTTCCGATCGTCCGTCGATTTCAATAAAAGTAACAAATCATGCATAAACTACTGATGATTCGATCGTCCGTCGTTCAATGCAACTGTGATTCATAAATAAAGTAACAAATCATGCATAAACTATTGCTGTTTTTGCTATTGTGATGACTTGTTCCGATCGTCCGTCGTTCAATGCAACTTGTGATTCATATTCCTACATAAAAGTAACAAATCATGCATAAACTATTGCTGTTTTTGCTATTGTGATGACTTGTTCCGATCGTCCGTCGTTCAATGCAACTGTGATTCATATTCCTACATAAAAGTAAATCATGCATAAACTATTGCTGTTTTTTTTGCTATTGTGATGACTTGTTCCGATCGTCCGTTGTTCAATGCAACTGTGATTCATATTCCTACATAAAAGTAACAAATCATGCATAAACTATTGCTTTTTTTGCTATTGTGATGACTTGTTCCGATCGTCCGTCGTTCAATGCAACTGTGATTCATATTCCTACATAAAAGTAACAAATCATGCATAAACTATTGCTGTTTTTTTTTTGTGATGACTTGTTCCGATCGTCCGTTGTTCAATGCAACTGTGATTCATATTCCTACATAAAAGTAACAAATCATGCATAAATGACTTGCTGATCGTCCGTTTTTTGCAACTGTGATTCATATTCCTACATAAAAGTAACAAATCATGCATAAACTATTGCTGTTTTTGCTATTGTGATGACTTGTTCAATGTCCGTCGTTCAATGCAATGATTCATATTCCTACATAAAAGTAACAAATCATGCATAAACTATTGCTGTTTTTTGCTATTGTGATGACTTGTTCCGATCGTCCGTCGTTCAATGCAACTGTGATTCATATTCCTACATAAAAGTAACAAATCATGCATAAACTATTGCTGTTTTTTGCTATTGTGATGACTTGTTCCGATCGTCCGTCGTTCAATGCAACTGTGATTCATATTCCTACATAAAAGTAACAAATCATGCATAAACTATTGCTGTTTTTTGCTATTGTGATGACTTGTTCCGATCGTCCGTCGTTCAATGCAACTGTGATTCATATTCCTACATAAAAGTAACAAATCATGCATAAACTATTGCTGTTTTTTGCTATTGTGATGACTTGTTCCGATCGTCCGTCGTTCAATGCAACTGTGATTCATATTCCTACATAAAAACAAATCAAATCTAACTGTTTTCATGCATAAACTATTGCTGATTTTTTGCTATTGTGATGACTTGTTCCGATCGTCCGTCGTTCAATGCAACTGTGATTCATATTCCTACATAAAAGTAACAAATCATGCATAAACTATTGCTGTTTTTGCTATTGTGATGACTTGTTCCGATCGTCCGTCGTTCAATGCAACTGTGATTCATATTCCTATATAAAAGTAACAAATCATGCATAAACTATTGCTGTTTTTGCTATTGTGATGACTTGTTCCGATCGTCCGTTGTTCAATGCAACTTTGATTCATATTGCTATAAAAGTAACAAATCATGCATAAACTATTGCTGTTTTTGCTATTGTGATGACTTGTTCGATCGTCCGTCGTTCAATGCAACTTTGATTCATATTCCTACATAAAAGTAACAAATCATGCATAAACTATTGCTGTTTTTTGCTATTGTGATGACTTGTTCCGATCGTCCGTCGTTCAATGCAACTTTGATTCATATTCCTACATAAAAGTAACAAATCATGCATAAACTATTGCTGTTTTTGCTATTGTGATGACTTGTTCCGATCGTCCGTCGTTCAATGCAACTGTGATTCATATTCCTACATAAAAGTAACAAATCATGCAAACTATTGCTGTTTTTGCTATTGTGATGACTTGTTCCGATCGTCCGTTGTTCAATGCAACTGTGATTCATATTCCTACATAAAAGTAACAAATCATGCATAAACTATTGCTGTTTTTTGCTATTGTGATGACTTGTTCCGATCGTCCGTTGTTCAATGCAACTGTGATTCATATTCCTACATAAAAGTAACAAATCATGCATAAACTATTGCTGTTTTTGCTATTGTGATGACTTGTTCCGATCGTCCGTTGTTCAATGCAACTTTGATTCATATTCCTACATAAAAGTAACAAATCATGCATAAACTATTGCTGTTTTTTGCTATTGTGATGACTTGTTCCGATCGTCCGTCGTTCAATGCAACTGTGATTCATATTCCTACATAAAAGTAACAAATCATGCATAAACTATTGCTGTTTTTGCTATTGTGATGACTTGTTCCGATCGTCCGTCGTTCAATGCAACTGTGATTCATATTCTACATAAAAGTAAATAAACTATTGCTGTTTTTTGTAACTTGTTCCGATCGTCCGTTGTTCAATGCAACTGTGATTCATATTCCTACAAAGTAACAAATCATTAAACTATTGCTGTTTTTTGCTATTGTGATGACTTGTTCCGATCGTCCGTCGTTCAATGCAACTGTGATTCATATTCCTACATAAAAGTAACAAATCATGCATAAACTATTGCTGTTTTTTGCTATTGTGATGACTTGTTCCGATCGTCCGTCGTTTCTAATGTAACAAATCATGCATAAACTATTGCTGTTTTTGCTATTGTGATGACTTGTTGTGATTCCGTTGTTCAATTCTGTGATTCATATTTACATAAAAGTAACAAATCATGCATAAACTATTGCTGTTTTTGCTATTGTGATGACTTGTTCCGATCGTCCGTCGTTCAATGCAACTGTGATTCATATTCCTACATAAAAGTAACAAATCATGCATAAACTATTGCTGTTTTTGCTATTGTGATGACTTGTTCCGATCGTCCGTCGTTCAATGCAACTGTGATTCATATTCCTACATAAAAGTAACAAATCATGCATAAACTATTGCTGTTTTTGCTATTGTGATGACTTGTTCCGATCGTCCGTCGTTCAATGCAACTGTGATTCATATTCCTACATAAAAGTAACAAATCATGCATAAACTATTGCTGTTTTTGCTATTGTGATGACTTGTTCCGATCGTCCGTCGTTCAATGCAACTGTGATTCATATTCCTACATAAAAGTAACAAATCATGCATAAACTATTGCTTTTTTTGCTATTGTGATGACTTGTTCCGATCGTCCGTCGTTCAATGCAACTGTGATTCATATTCCTACATAAAAGTAACAAATCATGCATAAACTATTGCTGTTTTTTTGATGACTTATTGATGATGACTTGATTCATATTCCGATCGTCCGTTGTTCAATGCAACAACTGATTCATATTTCTACATAAAAGTAACAAATAGCTTAAACTATTGCTGTTTTTGGTATTGTGATGACTTGTTCCGATCGTCCGTTGTTCAATGCAACTGTGATTCATATTTCTACATAAAAGTAACAAATCATGCATAAACTATTGCTGTTTTTGCTATTGTGATGACTTGTTCCGATCGTCCGTCGTTCAATGCAACTGTGATTCATATTCCTACATAAAAGTAACAAATCATGCATAAACTATTGCTGTTTTTGCTATTGTGATGACTTGTTCCGATCGTCCGTCGTTCAATGCAACTGTGATTCATATTCCTACATAAAAGTAACAAATCATGCATAAACTATTGCTGTTTTTGCTATTGTGATGACTTGTTCCGATCGTCCGTCGTTCAATGCAACTGTGATTCATATTCCTACATAAAAGTAACAAATCATGCATAAACTATTGTGTTTTTTGCTATTGTGATGACTTGTTCCGATCGTCCGTCGTTCAATGCAACTGTGATTCATATTCCATAAAAGTAAACATAAAGTAACAAATCATGCAATAAACTATTGCTGTTTTTGCTATTGTGATGACTTGTTCCGATCGTCCGTCGTTCAATGCAACTTTGATTCATATTCCTACATAAAAGTAACAAATCATGCATAAACTATTGCTGTTTTTTGCTATTGTGATGACTTGTTCCGATCGTCCGTCGTTCAATGCAACTTTGATTCATATTCCTACATAAAAGTAACAAATCATGCATAAACTATTGCTGTTTTTGCTATTGTGATGACTTGTTCCGATCGTCCGTCGTTCAATGCAACTGTGATTCATATTCCTACATAAAAGTAACAAATCATGCATAAACTATTGCTGTTTTTGCTATTGTGATGACTTTGTTCCGATCGTCCGTCGTTCAATGCAACTGTGATTCATATTCCTACATAAAAGTAACAAATCATGCATAAACTATTGCTGTTTTTTTATATTGTGATGACTTGTTCCGATCGTCCGTCGTTCAATGCAACTGTGATTCATATTCCTACATAAAAGTAACAAATCATGCATAAACTATTGCTGTTTTTGCTATTGTGATGACTTGTTCCGATCGTCCGTTGTTCAATGCATAAAACTGTTTTTGATTCATATTCCTACATAAAAGTAACAAATCATGCATAAACTATTGCTGTTTTTGCTATTGTGATGACTTGTTCCGATCGTCCGTCGTTCAATGCAACTGTGATTCATATTCCTACATAAAAGTAACAAATCATGCATAAACTATTGCTGTTTTTTGCTATTGATGACTTGTTCCGATCGTCCGTCGTTCAATGATGTGATTCCGTCATAAAAGTAACAAATCATGCATAAACTATTGCTGTTTTTGCTATTGTGATTCTTGTTCCGATCGTCCGTCGTTCAATGCAACTTTGATTCATATTCTACATAAAAAACAAATCATGCATAAACTATTGCTGTTTTTTGCTATTGTGATGACTTGTTCCGATCGTCCGTCGTTCAATGCAACTGTGATTCATATTCCTACATAAAAGTAACAAATCATGCATAAACTATTGCTGTCGTTTTTTTGCTATTGTGATGACTTTGCTGTTTTCGTGTTCGTTCAATGCAACTGTGATTCATATTCGTTCAATGCATAAACTATTGCTGTTTTTTGCTATTGTGATGATTCATATTCCGTCGTTCAATGCAACTGTGATTCATATTCCTAATAAAATCATGCATAAACTATTGCTGTTTTTGCTATTGTGATGACTTGTTCCGATCGTTGATTCGTTCAATGCAACTGTGATTCATATTCCTACATAAAAGTAACAAATCATGCATAAACTATTGCTGTTTTTGTTTTTGTGATGACTTGTTCCGATCGTCCGTCGTTCAATGCAACTGTGATTCATATTCCTACATAAAAGTAACAAATCATGCATAAACTATTGCTGTTTTTTGCTATTGTGATGACTTGTTCCGTTCGACCGTCGTTCAATGCAACTTTGATTCATATTCCTACATAAAAGTAACAAATCATGCATAAACTATTGCTGTTTTTGCTATTGTGATGACTTGTTCCGATCGTCCGTCGTTCAATACACCTTTGATTCATATTCCTATATAAAAGTAACAAATCATGCATAAACTATTGCTTTTTTTTGGTATTGTGATGACTTGTTCCGATCGTCCGTCGTTCAATGCAACTGTTATTCATATTCCTACATAAAAGTAACAAATCATGCATAAACTATTGCTGTTTTTGCTATTGTGATGACTTGTTCCGATCATCCGTCGTTCAATGCAACTGTGATTCATATTCCTACAAAAAGTAACAAATCATGCTTAAACTATTGATGTTTTTGCTATTGTGATGACTTGTTCCGATCGTCCGTCGTTCAATGCAACTTTGATTCATATTCCTACATAAAAGTAACAAATCATGCATAAACTATTTTTTTTTTTTTGCTTGATCCGATTCCGTCGTTCAATGAACTTGATTCATATTTCCGATCGTCCGACTTGTTCCGATCGTCCGTCATTCAATGCAACTGTGATTCATATTCCTACATAAAAGTAACAAATCATGCATAAACTATTGCTGTTTTTGCTATTGTGATGACTTGTTCCGATCGTCCGTCGTTCAATGCAACTGTGATTCATATTCCTACATAAAAGTAACAAATCATGCATAAACTATTGCTGTTTTTGCTATTGTGATGACTTGTTCCGATCGTCCGTCGTTCAATGCAACTTTGATTCATATTTCTACATAAAAGTAACAAATCATGCATAAACTATTGCTGTTTTTGCTATTGTGATGACTTGTTCCGATCGTCCGTCGTTCAATGCAACTGTGATTCATATTCCTACATAAAAGTAACAAATCATGCATAAACTATTGCTGTTTTTGCTATTGTGATGACTTGTTCCGATCGTCCGTCGTTCAATGCAACTGTGATTCATATTCATAAACTATTGCTGTTTTTGCTACATGAATCGTCCGTCGTTCAACAAATAAAAGTAACAAATCATGCATAAACTATTGCTGTTTTTGCTATTGTGATGACTTGTTCCGATCGTCCGTTGTTCAATGCAACTGTGATTCATATTCCTACATAAAAGTAACAAATCATGCATAAACTATTGCTGTTTTTGGTATTGTGATGACTTGTTCCGATCGTCCGTTGTTCAATGTAACTGTGATTCATATTTCTACATAAAAGTAACAAATCATGCTTAAACTATTGCTGTTTTTGCTATTGTGATGACTTGTTCCGATCGTCCGTCGTTCAATGCAACTGTGATTCATATTCCTACATAAAAAAGTAACAAATCATGCATAAACTATTGCTGACTTTTTTGCTATTGTTGATTTGATTCATATTTCTACATAAAGTAACAAATCATGCATAAACTATTGCTGTTTTGCTATTGTGATGACTTGTTCCGATCGTCCGTCGTTCAATGCAACTGTGATTCATATTCCATAAAAGTAACAAATCATGCATAAACTATTGCTGTTTTTGCTATTGTGATGACTTGTTCCGATCGTCCGTCGTTCAATGCAACTGTGATTCATATTCCTACATAAAAGTAACAAATCATGCATAAACTATTGCTGTTTTTGGTATTGGGATGACTTGTTCCGATCGTCCGTCGTTCAATGCAACTGTGATTCATATTCCTACATAAAAGTAGCAAATCATGCATAAACTATTGCTGTTTTTGCTATTGTGATGACTTGTTCCGATCGTCCGTCGTTCAATGCAACTGTGATTCATATTCCTACATAAAAGTAACAAATCATGCATAAACCTGTTTTTGCTATTGTGATGACTTGTTCCGATCGTCCGTCGTTCAATGCAACTGTGATTCATATTCCTACATAAAAGTAACAAATCATGCATAAACTATTGCTGTTTTTTGCTATTGTGATGACTATTGTGATGATTGTTCCGATCGTCCGTCGTTCAATGCAACTGTGATTCATATTCCTACATAAAAGTAACAAATCATGCATAAACTATTGTTTTGTTTTTGCTATTGTGATGACTTGTTCCGATCGTCCGTCGTTCAATGCAACTTTGATTCATATTCCTACATAAAGTAACAAATCATGCATAAACTATTGCTGTTTTTGCTATTGTGATGACTTGTTCCGATCGTCCGTCGTTCAATGATTCAACTGTGATTCATGTTCAATGCATAAACTATTGCCTTTTGTGATGACTTGTTCCGAAAAGCAACTGTGAAATTCATAAAAGTAACAAACTATTATTGCTGTTTTTGCTATTGTGATGACTTGTTCCGATCGTCCGTCGTTCAATGCAACTTTGATTCATATTCCTACATAAAAGTAACAAATCATGCATAAACTATTGCTGTTTTTGCTATTGTGATGACTTGTTCCGATCGTCCGTCGTTCAATGCAACTGTGATTCATATTCCTACATAAAAGTAACAAATCATGCATAAACTATTGCTGTTTTTGCTATTGTGATGACTTGTTCCGATCGTCCGTCGTTCAATGCAACTGTGATTCATATTCCTACATAAAAGTAACAAATCATGCATAAACTATTGCTGTTTTTGCTATTGTGATGACTTGTTCCGATCGTCCGTCGTTCAATGCAACTGTGATTCATATTCCTACATAAAAGTAACAAATCATGCAAATAAACTATTGCTGTTTTTGCTATTGTGATGACTTGTTCCGATCGTCCGTCGTTCAATGCAACTTTGATTCATATTCCTACATAAAAGTAACAAATCATGCATAAACTATTGCTGTTTTTTGCTATTGTGATGACTTGTTGTTCCGTCGTTCAATCGTCCGTCGTTCAATGCATAAACTATTGCTGTTTTTGCTATTGACTTGTTCCGATTCCGTCGTTCAATGCAACTTTGATTCATATTCCTACATAAAGTAACAAATCATGCATAAACTATTGCTTTTTTTTTGCTATTGTGATGACTTGTTCCGATCGTCCGTCGTTCAATGCAACTGTGATTCATATTCCTACATAAAAGTAACATAAACTCTGTTTTTGCATAAACTATTGCTGATTTTTGCTATTGTAACAAATGATGACTATTTGTTCCGATCGTCCGTCGTTCAATGCAACTGTGATTCATATTCCTACATAAAAGTAACAAATCATGCATAAACTATTGCTGTTTTTGCTATTGTGATGACTTGTTCCGATCGTCCGTCGTTCAATGTTGATTCATATTCCTACATTCAAAATGCAACTATTGCTGTTTTTGCTATTGTGATGACTTGTTCGATCGTCCGTCGTTCAATGCAACTGTGATTCATATTTCTACATAAAAGTAACAAATCATGCATAAACTATTGCTGTTTTTGCTATTGTGATGACTTGTTCCGATCGTCCGTCGTTCAATGCAACTGTTTTGATTCATATTCGATCTACATAAAAGTAACATAAAATCATGCATAAACTAACTATTGCTGTTTTTGCTATTGTGATGACTTGTTCCGATCGTCCGTCGTTCAATGCAACTGTGATTCATATTCCTACATAAAAGTAACAAATCATGCATAAACTATTGCTGTTTTTGCTATTGTGATGACTTGTTCCGATCGTCCGTCGTTCAATGCAACTGTGATTCATATTCCTACATAAAAGTAACAAATCATGCATAAACTATTGCTGTTTTTGCTATTGTGATGACTTGTTCCGATCGTCCGTCGTTCAATGCAACTGTGATTCATATTCCTACATAAAAGTAACAAATCATGCATAAACTATTGCTGTTTTTTTGCTATTGTGATGACCGATCGTCGTTCAATGCAAATCAACTTTTTTGCTATTGTGATGACTTGTTCCGATCGTCCGTCGTTCAATGCAATGATTCATATTCCTACATAAAAGTAACAAATCATGCATAAACTATTGCTGTTTTTGCTATTGTGATGACTTGTTCCGATCGTCCGTCGTTCAATGCAACTGTGATTCATATTCCTACATAAAAGTAACAAATCATGCATAAACTATTGCTGTTTTTGCTATTGTGATGACTTGTTCCGATCGTCCGTCGTTCAATGCAACTGATTCATATTCCTACATAAAAGTAACAAATCATGCATAAACTATTGCTGTTTTTGCTATTGTGATGACTTGTTCCGATCGTCCGTCGTTCAATGCAACTGTGATTCATATTCCTACATAAAAGTAACAAATCATGCATAAACTATTGCTGTTTTTTGCTATTATGATGACTTGTTGACTCCGTCGTTCAATGCAACTTTCGATCGTCCGTTGTTCATTGCTGTTTTTTGCTATTGTGATGATTCGATATCCGTCGTTCAATGCAACTTTGATTAAATTTCTATATAAAAGTAAATCATGCATAAACTATTGCTGTTTTTGCTATTGTGATGACTTGTTCCGATCGTCCGTCGTTCAATGCAACTGTGATTCATATTCCTACATAAAAGTAACAAATCATGCATAAACTATTGCTGTTTTTGCTATTGGGATGACTTGTTCCGATCGTCCGTCGTTCAATGCAACTTTGATTCATATTCCTACAATAAAGTAACAAATCATGCATAAACTATTGCTGTTTTTGCTATTGTGATGACTTGTTCCGATCGTCCGTCGTTCAATGCAACTTTGATTCATATTCCTACATAAAAGTAACAAATCATGCATAAACTATGTTTTTTATTGTGATGACTTGTTTGATCGTCCGTTCGTTTGCAACTTTGATTCATATTCCTACATGATGCATAAACTATTTTGTTTTTTATTGTGATGACTTGTTCCGATCGTCCGTCGTTCAATGCAACTTTGATTCATATTCCTACATAAAAGTAACAAATCATGCATAAACTATTGCTGTTTTTGCTATTGTGATGACTTGTTCCGATCGTCCGTCGTTCAATGCAACTTTGATTCATATTCCTACATAAAAGTAACAAATCATGCATAAACTATTGCTGTTTTTGCTATTGTGATGACTTGTTCCGATCGTCCGTCGTTCAATGCAACTGTGATTCATATTCCTACATAAAAGTAACAAATCATGCATAAACTATTGCTGTTTTTGCTATTGTGATGACTTGTTCCGATGTCCGTCGTTCAATGCAATTTTGATTCATATTCCTGATGTAACAAATCATGCATAAACTATTGCTGTTTTTGCTATTGTGATGACTTGTTCCGATCGTCCGTCGTTCAATGCAACTGTGATTCATATTCCTACATAAAAGTAACAAATCATGCATAAACTATTGCTGTTTTTGCTATTGTGATGACTTGTTCCGATCGTCCGTCGTTCAATGCAACTTTGATTCATATTCCTACATAAAAGTAACAAATCATGCATAAACTATTGCTGTTTTTGCTATTGTGATGACTTGTTCCGATCGTCCGTCGTTCAATGCAACTGTGATTCATATTCCTACATAAAAGTAACAAATCATGCATAAACTATTGCTGTTTTTGCTATTGTGATGACTTGTTCCGATCGTCCGTCGTTCAATGCAACTGTGATTCATATTCCTACATAAAAGTAACAAATCATGCATAAACTATTGCTGTTTTTGCTATTGTGATGACTTGTTCCGATCGTCCGTCGTTCAATGCAACTGTGATTCATATTCCTACATAAAAGTAACAAATCATGCATAAACTATTGCTGTTTTTTTTTTTAAATCGTCCGTTGTTCAATGCAACTGTGATTCATATTCCTGATGCATAACTGTTTTTTGTATTCGATCTTGTTCGTCGTCGTTCAATGCAACTGTGATTCATATTCCTACATAAAAGTAACAAATCATGCATAAACTATTGCTGTTTTTGCTATTGTGATGACTTGTTCCGATCGTCCGTCGTTCAATGCAACTTTGATTCATATTCCTACATAAAAGTAACAAATCATGCATAAACTATTGCTGTTTTTGCTATTGTGATGACTTGTTCCGATCGTCCGTCGTTCAATGCAACTGTGATTCATATTCTACATAAAAGTAACAAATCATGCATAAACTATTGCTGTTTTTGCTATTGTGATGACTTGTTCCGATTCCGTCGTTCAATGCAACTGTCCGATTCGTTCATAAAAGTAACAAATCATGCATAAACTATTGCTGTTTTTTGCTATGATGACATTCCGATCGTCCGTCGTTTGCAACTGATTCATATAAAAGTAACAAATCATGCATAAACTATTGCTGTTTTTGCTATTGTGATGACTTGTTCCGATCGTCCGTCGTTCAATGCAACTGTGATTCATATTCCTACATAAAAGTAACAAATCATGCATAAACTATTGCTGTTTTTGCTATTGTGATGACTTGTTCCGATCGTCCGTCGTTCAATGCAACTTTGATTCATATTCCTACATAAAAGTAACAAATCATGCATAAACTATTGCTGTTTTTGCTATTGTGATGACTTGTTCCGATCGTCCGTCGTTCAATGCAACTGTGATTCATATTCCTACATAAAAGTAACAAATCATGCATAAACTATTGCTTTTTTGCTATTGTGATGACTTGTTCCGATCGTCCGTCGTTCAATGCAACTTTGATTCATATTCCTACATAAAAGTAACAAATCATGCATAAACTATTGCTGTTTTGCTATTGTGATGACTTGTTCCGATCGTCCGTCGTTCAATGCATAAAACTGTGATTCGATCGTCCGTCGTTCAATGCAACTTTGATCAAAAGTAAAAGTAACAAATCATGCATAAACTATTGCTGTTTTTGCTATTGTGATGACTTGTTCCGATCGTCCGTCGTTCAATGCAACTTGTGATTCATATTCCTACATAAAAGTAACAAATCATGCATAAACTATTGCTGTTTTTGCTATTGTGATGACTTGTTCCGATCGTCCGTCGTTCAATGCAACTTTGATTCATATTCCTACATAAAAGTAACAAATCATGCATAAACTATTGCTGTTTTTTGCTATTGTGATGACTTGTTCCGATCGTCCGTCGTTCAATGCAACTGTGATTCATATTCCTACATAAAAGTAACAAATCATGCATAAACTATTGCTTTTTGCTATTGTGATGACTTGTTCCGATCGTCCGTCGTTCAATGCAACTGTGATTCATATTCCTACATAAAAGTAACAAATCATGCATAAACTATTGCTGTTTTTGCTATTGTGATGACTTGTTCCGATCGTCCGTCGTTCAATGCAACTGTGATTCATATTCCTACATAAAAGTAACAAATCATGCATAAACTATTGCTGTTTTTTATTGTATGATCGTCCTTTGATTGTATTCGTTCTAATTGCTGTTTTTTGCTTTGTTGATCCGATCCTCCGTTGTTCAATGCAACTATTGCTGTTTTTGCTATTGTGATGACTTGTTCCGATCGTCCGTCGTTCAATGCAACTGTGATTCATATTCCTACATAAAAGTAACAAATCATGCATAAACTATTGCTGTTTTTGCTATTGTGATGACTTGTTCGATCGTCCGTCGTTCAATGCAACTGTGATTCATATTCCTACATAAAAGTAACAAATCATGCATAAACTATTGCTGTTTTTGCTATTGTGATGACTTGTTCCGATCGTCCGTTGTTCAATGCAACTGTGATTCATATTCCTACATAAAAGTAACAAATCATGCATAAACTAAACTTTTGCTATTGTGATGACTTTTCCGATCGTCCGTCGTTCAATTTTGATTCATATTCTACATAAAAGTAACAAATCATGCATAAACTATTGCTTTTTTTTGCTATTGTGATGACTTGTTCCGATCGTCCGTTGTTCAATGCAACTGTGATTCATATTCTACATAAAAGTAACAAATCATGCATTAAACTATTGCTGTTTTTGCTATTGTGATGACTTGTTCCGATCGTCCGTCGTTCAATGCAACTGTGATTCATATTCCTACATAAAAGTAACAAATCATGCATAAACTATTGCTGTTTTTTGCTATTGTGATGACTTGTTCCGATCGTCCGTCGTTCAATGCAACTAAAAGTAACAAATCATGATTCATATTCCGTTGTTCTACATATAAAAGTAACAAATCATGCATAAACTATTGCTGTTTTTTGCTATTGTGATGACTTGTTCCGATCGTCCGTTGTTCAATGCAACTGTGATTCATATTCCTACATAAAAGTAACAAATCATGCATAAACTATTGCTGTTTTTGCTATTGTGATGACTTGTTCCGATCGTCCGTTGTTCAATGCAACTGTGATTCATATTCCTACATAAAAGTAACAAATCATGCATAAACTATTGCTGTTTTTTGCTATTGTGATGACTTGTTCCGATCGTCCGTTGTTCAATGCAACTGTGATTCATATTCCTACATAAAAGTAACAAATCATGCATAAACTATTGCTGTTTTTGCTATTTTTTGTTATTCCGTCGATGACTTGTTCCGACATAAAAGTCCGTTGTTAAACTATTGCTGTTTTGCTATTGTGATTTGTTATTCCGTCGTTCAATGCAAAATATTCCTAAAAAAACAAATCATGCATAAACTATTGCTGTTTTTGCTATTGTGATGACTTGTTCCGATCGTCCGTCGTTCAAAGGAACTGTGATTCATATTCCTACATAAAAGTAACAAATCATGCATAAACTATTGCTTTTTTTGCTATTGTGATGACTTGTTCCGATCGTCCGTCGTTCAATGCAACTGTGATTCATATTCCTACATAAAAGTAACAAATCATGCATAAACTATTGCTTTTTTTGCTATTGTGATGACTTGTTCCGATCGTCCGTCGTTCAATGCAACTGTGATTCATATTCCTACATAAAAGTAACAAATCATGCTTAATCTATTGCTGTTTTTGCTATTGTGATGACTTGTTCCGATCGTCCGTCGTTCAATGCAACTGTGATTCATATTCCTACATAAAAGTAACAAAACATAAAATTCTGTTTTTGCTATAAACTATTCCGCTGTTTTTTGATTCATATTGTGATGCATAAACTATTTGTTTTTCTATTGTGATGATTGTTCCGTCCGTTCAATGCAACTGTGATTCATATTCCTACATAAAAGTAACAAATCATGCATAAACTATTGCTGTTTTTGCTATTGTGATGACTTGTTCCGATCGTCCGTCGTTCAATGCAACTGTGATTCATATATTCCTAAACTATGATGACTTGTTCCGAAAGTAACAAATCATGCATAAACTATTGCTGTTTTTGCTATTGTGATGACTTGTTCCGATCGTCCGTTGTTCAATGCAACTGTGATTCATATTCCTACATAAAAGTAACAAATCATGCATAAACTATTGCTTTTTTTTTTGCTATTGTGATGACTTGTTCCGATCGTCCGTTGTTCAATGCAACTGTGATTCATATTCCTACATAAAAGTAACAAATCATGCATAAACTATTGCTGTTTTGCTATTGTGATGACTTGTTCCGATCGTCCGTCGTTCAATGCAACTGTGATTCATATTCCTACATAAAAGTAACAAATCATGCATAAACTATTGCTGTTTTTTTTGCTATTGTGATGACTTGTTCCGATCGTCCGTCGTTCAATGCAACTGTGATTCATATTCCTACATAAAAGTAACAAATCACATAAACTATTGCTGTTTTTGCTATTGTGATGACTTGTTCCGATCGTCCGTTGTTCAATGCAACTGTGATTCATATTCCTACATAAAAGTAACAAATCATGCATAAAACTATTGACTTGTTTTCCGTCGTTCAATGCATTGATTCATATTCCTGATGCATAAACTATTGCTGTTTTTGCTATTGTGATGACTTGTTCGTCCGTCGTTCAATGCAACTGTGATTCATATTCCTACATAAAAGTAACAAATCATGCATAAACTATTGCTGTTTTTGCTATTGTGATGACTTGTTCCGATCGTCCGTCGTTCAATGCAACTGTGATTCATATTTCTACATAAAAGTAACAAATCATGCTTAAACTATTGCTGTTTTTGCTATTGTGATGACTTGTTCCGATCGTCCGTCGTTCAATGATTCAATTCCTACATAAAAGTAACAAATCATGCATAAATATTCCTATTGTGATACTTGTTCCGAAAGTTCAATGCAAATTCATATTCTACATAAACTATTGCTGTTTTTGCTATTGTGATGACTTGTTCCGATCGTCCGTTGTTCAATGCAACTGTGATTCATATTCCTAAATAAAAAGTAAACAAATCATGTGATAAACTATTGCTGTTTTTGCTATTGTGATGACATGTTCCGATCGTCCGTCGTTCAATGCAACTGTGATTCATATTCCTACATAAAAGTAACAAATTATGCATAAACTATTGCTGTTTTTGCTATTGTGATGACTTGTTCCGATCGTCCGTTGTTCAATGCAACTGTGATTCATATTCCTACATAAAAGTAACAAATCATGCATAAACTATTGCTGTTTTTGCTATTGTGATGACTTGTTCCGATCGTCCGTCGTTCAATGCAACTGTGATTCATATTCCTACATAAAAGTAACAAATCATGCATAAACTATTGCTGTTTTTGCTATTGTGATGACTTGTTCCGATCGTCCGTTGTTCAATGCAACTGTGATTCATATTCCTACATAAAAGTAACAAATCATGCATAAACTATTGCTGTTTTTGCTATTGTGATGACTTGTTCCGATCGTCCGTTGTTCAATGCAACTGTGATTCATATTCCTACATAAAAGTAACAAATCATGCATAAACTATTGCTGTTTTTTGCTATTGTGATGACTTGTTCCGATCGTCCGTTGTTCAATGCAACTGTGATTCATATTCCTACATAAAAAGTAACAAAAGCATAAACAAATGACTTGTTGATCGTCCGTCGTTCAAAACTGTGATTCATATACATAAAAGTAACAAATCATGCATAAACTATTTTTTTTTGCTATTGTGATGACTTGTTCCGATCGTCCGTTGTTCAATGCAACTGTGATTCATATTCCTACATAAAAGTAACAAATCATGCATAAACTATTGCTGTTTTTTGCTATTGTGATGACTTGTTCCGATCGTCCGTTGTTCAATGCAACTGTGATTCATATTCCTACATAAAAGTAACAAATCATGCATAAACTATTGCTGTTTTTGCTATTGTGATGACTTGTTCCGATCGTCCGTTGTTCAATGCAACTGTGATTCATATTCCTACACAAAAGTAACAAATCATGCATAAACTATTGCTGTTTTTGCTATTGTGATGACTTGTTCCGATCGTCCGTTGTTCAATGCAACTGTGATTCATATTCCTACATAAAATAAAAAGTAACAAATCATGTTCAATAAACTATTTGTTTTTTGCTATTGTGATGACTTGTTCCGATCGTCCGTTGTTCAATGCAACTGTGATTCATATTCCTACATAAAAGTAACAAATCATGCATAAACTATTGCTGTTTTTGCTATTGTGATGACTTGTTCCGATCGTCCGTTGTTCAATGCAACTGTGATTCATATTCCTACATAAAAGTAACAAATCATGCATAAACTATTGCTGTTTTTGCTATTGTGATGACTTGTTCCGATCGTCCGTTGTTCAATGCAACTGTGATTCATATTCCTACATAAAAGTAACAAATCATGCATAAACTATTGCTGTTTTTGCTATTGTGATGACTTGTTCCGATCCTCCGTTGTTCAATGCAACTGTGATTCATATTCCTACATAAAAGTAACAAATCATGCATAAACTATTGCTTTTTTGCTATTTGATGACTTGTTCCGATCGTCCGTTGTTCAATGCAACTGTGATTCATATTCCTACATAAAAGTAACAAATCATGCATAAACTATTGCTGTTTTGCTATTGTGATGACTTGTTCCGATCGTCCGTTGTTCAATGCAACTGTGATTCATATTCCTACATAAAAGTAACAAATCATGCATAAACTATTGCTGTTTTTTTGCTATTGTGATGACTTGTTCCGATCGTCCGTTGTTCAATGCAACTGTGATTCATATTCCTACATAAAAGTAACAAATCATGCATAAAACTTTTGCTATTTTTGCTATTGTGATGACTTGTTCCGATCCTCCGTTGTTCAATGCGTTGTTCAATGTGATTCATATTCCTATATAAAAGTAACAAATCATGCATAAACTATTGCTTTTTTTTGGTATTGTGATGACTTGTTCCGCTCCTCCGTTGTTCAATGCAACTGTGATTCATATTCCTACATAAAAGTAACAAATCATGCATAAACTATTGCTGTTTTTGCTATTGTGATGACTTGTTCCGATCCTCCGTTGTTCAATGCAACTGTGATTCATATTCCACATAAAAGTAACAAATCATGCATAAACTATTGCTGCTTTTTGCTATTGTGATGACTTGTTCCGATCGTCCGTTGTTCAATGCAACTGTGATTCATATTCCTACATAAAAGTAACAAATCATGCATAAACTATTGCTGTTTTTGCTATTGTGATGACTTGTTCCGATCCTCCGTTGTTCAATGCAACTGTGATTCATATTCCTACATAAAAGTAACAAATCATGCATAAACTATTGCTGTTTTTGCTATTGTGATGACTTGTTCCGATCGTCCGTTGTTCAATGCAACTGTGATTCATATTCCTACATAAAAGTAACAAATCATGCATAAACTATTGCTGTTTTTTTGCTATTGTGATGACTTGTTCCGATCGTCCGTTGTTCAATGCAACTGTGATTCATATTCCTACATAAAAGTAACAAATCATGCATAAACTATTGCTGTTTTTGCTATTGTGATGACTTGTTCCGATCGTCCGTTGTTCAATGCAACTGTGATTCATATTCCTACATAAAAGTAACAAATCATGCATAAACTATTGCTGTTTTTGCTATTGTGATGACTTGTTCCGATCGTCCGTTGTTCAATGCAACTTTGATTCATATTCCTACATAAAAGTAACAAATCATGCATAAACTATTGATGTTTTTTGCTATTGTGATGACTTGTTCCGATCGTCCGTTGTTCAATGCAACTGTGATTCATATTCCTACATAAAAGTAACAAATCATGCATAAACTATTGCTGTTTTTGCTATTGTGATGACTTGTTCCGATCGTCCGTTGTTCAATGCAACTGTGATTCATATTCCTATATAAAAGTAACAAATCATGCATAAAAGTAACAAATCGTCCGTTGTTCAATGCATAAAAAACAAATTGCATAAACTATTGTTTTTGCTATTGTGATGACTTGTTCCGATCGTCCGTTGTTCAATGCAACTGTGATTCATATTCCTATATAAAAGTAACAAATCATGCATAAACTATTGCTGTTTTTGCTATTGTGATGACTTGTTCCGATCGTCCGTTGTTCAATGCAACTGTGATTCATATTCACATAAAAGTAACAAATCATGCTTAAACTATTGATGTTTTTGCTATTGTGATGACTTGTTCCGATCGTCCGTTGTTCAATGCAACTTTGATTCATATTCTACATAAAAGTAACAAATCATGCATAAACTATTGCTGTTTTTGCTATTGTGATGACTTGTTCCGATCGTCCGTTGTTCAATGCAACTGTGATTCATATTCCTACATAAAAGTAACAAATCATGCATAAACTATTGCTGTTTTCTATTGTGATATTCCGTTGTTCAATGCAACTGTGATTCATATTCCTACATAAAAGTAACAAATCATGCATAAACTATTGCTGTTTTTGCTATTGTGATGACTTGTTCCGATCGTCCGTTGTTCAATGCAACTGTGATTCATATTCCTACATAAAAGTAACAAATCATGCATAAACTATTGCTGTTTTTGCTATTGTGATGACTTGTTCCGATCGTCCGTTGTTCAATGCAACTGTGATTCATATTCCTACATAAAAGTAACAAATCATGCATAAACTATTGCTGTTTTGCTATTGTGATGACTTGTTCCGATCGTCCGTTGTTCAATGCAACTGTGATTCATATTCCTACATAAAAGTAACAAATCATGCATAAACTATTGCTGTTTTTTGCTATTGTGATGACTTGTTCCGATCGTCCGTTGTTCAATGCAACTGTGATTCATATTCCTACATAAAAGTAACAAATCATGCATAAACTATTGCTGTTTTTTTGCTATTGTGATGACTTGTTCCGATCGTCCGTTGTTCAATGCAACTGTGATTCATATTCCTACATAAAAGTAACAAATCATGCATAAACTATTGCTGTTTTTTGCTATTGTGATGACTTGTTCCGATCGTCCGTCGTTCAATGCAACTGTGATTCATATTCCTACATAAAAGTAACAAATCATGCATAAACTATTGCTGTTTTTGCTATTGTGATGACTTGTTCCGATCGTCCGTCGTTCAATGCAACTGTGATTCATATTCCTACATAAAAGTAACAAATCATGCATAAACTATTGCTGTTTTTGCTATTGTGATGACTTGTTCCGATCGTCCGTTGTTCAATGCAACTGTGATTCATATTCCTACATAAAAGTAACAAATCATGCATAAACTATTGCTGTTTTTGCTATTGTGATGACTTGTTCCGATCGTCCGTCGTTCAATGCAACTGTGATTCATATTCCTACATAAAAGTAACAAATCATGCATAAACTATTGCTGTTTTTGCTATTGTGATGACTTGTTCCGATCGTCCGTTGTTCAATGCAACTGTGATTCATATTCCTACATAAAAGTAACATAAATCATGCATAAACTATTGCTGTTTTTTGCTATTGTGATGACTTGTTCCGATCGTCCGTTGTTCAATGAACTGTGATTCATATTCCTACATAAAAGTAACAAATCATGCATAAACTATTGCTGTTTTTTTTGCTATTGTGATGACTTGTTCCGATCGTCCGTCGTTCAATGCAACTGTGATTCATATTCCTACATAAAAGTAACAAATCATGCATAAACTATTGCTGTTTTTGCTATTGTGATGACTTGTTCCGATCGTCCGTCGTTCAATGCAACTGTGATTCATATTCCTACATAAAAGTAACAAATCATGCATAAACTATTGCTGTTTTTGCTATTGTGATGACTTGTTCCGATCGTCCGTTGTTCAATGCAACTGTGATTCATATTCCTACATAAAAGTAACAAATCATGCATAAACTATTGCTGTTTTTGCTATTGTGATGACTTGTTGTTCCGATCGATTCCGTACATAAAAGTTCAATGCATAAACTATTGCTGTTTTGATTTCATATTCCGTTGTTCATAATGTGAAAGTAATAAAATAACAAATGCATAAACTATTGCTGTTTTTGCTATTGTGATGACTTGTTCCGATCGTCCGTTGTTCAATGCAACTGTGATTCATATTCCTACATAAAAGTAACAAATCATGCATAAACTATTGCTGTTTTTGCTATTGTGATGACTTGTTCCGATCGTCCGTCGTTCAATGCAACTTTGATTCATATTCCTACATAAAAGTAACAAATCATGCATAAACTATTGCTTTTTTGCTATTGTGATGACTTGTTCCGATCGTCCGTTGTTCAATGATTCAACTATAAAAGTAACAAATCATGATTCATGTTTTTCTGATGACGATCAAAACTGTGATTCAACTATATAAAATCATGCATAAACTATTGCTGTTTTTTGCTATTGTGATGACTTGTTCCGATCGTCCGTTGTTCAATGCAACTGTGATTCATATTCCTACATAAAAGTAACAAATCATGCATAAACTATTGCTGTTTTTGCTATTGTGATGACTTGTTCCGATCGTCCGTCGTTCAATGCAACTGTGATTCATATTCCTACATAAAAGTAACAAATCATGCATAAACTATTGCTGTTTTTGCTATTGTGATGACTTGTTCCGATCGTCCGTTGTTCAATGCAACTGTGATTCATATTCCTACATAAAAGTAACAAATCATGCATAAACTATTGCTGTTTTTGCTATTGTGATGACTTGTTCCGATCGTCCGTCGTTCAATGCAACTGTGATTCATATTCCTACATAAAAGTAACAAATCATGCATAAACTATTGCTGTTTTTGCTATTGTGATGACTTGTTCCGATCGTCCGTTGTTCAATGCAACTGTGATTCATATTCCTACATAAAAGTAACAAATCATGCATAAACTATTGCTGTTTTTGCTATTGTGATGACTTGTTCCGATCGTCCGTCGTTCAATGCAACTGTGATTCATATTCCTACATAAAAGTAACAAATCATGCATAAACTATTGCTGTTTTTGCTATTGTGATGACTTGTTCCGATCGTCCGTCGTTCAATGCAACTGTGATTCATATTCCTACATAAAAGTAACAAATCATGCATAAACTATTGCTGTTTTTGCTATTGTGATGACTTGTTCCGATCGTCCGTCGTTCAATGCAACTGTGATTCATATTCACATAAAAGTAACAAATCATGCATAAACTATTGCTGTTTTTTTGCTATTGTGATGACTTGTTCGATCGTCCGTCGTTCAATGCAACTGTGATTCATATTCATAAAAGTAACAAATCATATTGTGATTCCGATCGTCCCTGTGATTCATATTCCTAAAAGTAACAAATCATGCATAAACTATTGCTGTTTTTGCTATTGTGATGACTTGTTCCGATCGTCCGTTGTTCAATGCAACTGTGATTCATATTCCCATAAAAGTAACAAATCATGCATAAAAGTATGACTTGTTCCGAAATCAATGCATAAAAAACAAATCATTAAACTATTGCTGTTTTTGCTATTGTGATGACTTGTTCCGATCGTCCGTCGTTCAATGCAACTTTGATTCATGATTCATATTCCTATTGCTTTTTTTGGTATTGTGATAAAAGTTAACTGTGAAATCATAAAAGTAACAAATCATAAACTATTGCTGTTTTTGCTATTGTGATGACTTGTTCCGATCGTCCGTCGTTCAATGCAACTGTGATTCATATTCCTACATAAAAGTAACAAATCATGCATAAACTATTGCTGTTTTTGCTATTGTGATGACTTGTTCCGATCGTCCGTTGTTCAATGCAACTGTGATTCATATTCCTACATAAAAGTAACAAATCATGCATAAACTATTGCTGTTTTTGCTATTGTGATGACTTGTTCCGATCGTCCGTCGTTCAATGCAACTGTGATTCATATTCCTACATAAAAGTAACAAATCATGCATAAACTATTGCTGTTTTTGCTATTGTGATGACTTGTTCCGATCGTCCGTTGTTCAATGCAACTGTGATTCATATTCCTACATAAAAGTAACAAATCATGCATAAACTATTGCTGTTTTTGCTATTGTGATGACTTGTTCCGATCGTCCGTCGTTCAATGCAACTGTGATTCATATTCCTACATAAAAGTAACAAATCATGCATAAACTATTGCTGTTTTTTGCTATTGTGATGACTTGTTGTTCCCGATCGTCCGTTGTTCAAAATGCATAAACTATTGCTGTTTTTTGATTGTGATATTCCTACATAAAAAGCAACTGTGAAATCATAAAAGTAATAAACTGCATAATTGCTGTTTTTGCTATTGTGATGACTTGTTCCGATCGTCCGTCGTTCAATGCAACTGTGATTCATATTCCTACATAAAAGTAACAAATCATGCATAAACTATTGCTGTTTTTGCTATTGTGATGACTTGTTCCGATCGTCCGTTGTTCAATGCAACTGTGATTCATATTCCTACATAAAAGTAACAAATCATGCATAAACTATTGCTGTTTTTGCTATTGTGATGACTTGTTCCGATCGTCCGTTGTTCAATGCAACTGTGATTCATATTCCTACATAAAAGTAACAAATCATGCATAAACTATTGCTGTTTTTGCTATTGTGATGACTTGTTCCGATCGTCCGTCGTTCAATGCAACTGTGATTCATATTCCTACATAAAAGTAACAAATCATGCATAAACTATTGCTGTTTTTGCTATTGTGATGACTTGTTCCGATCGTCCGTTGTTCAATGCAACTGTGATTCATATTCCTACATAAAAAGTAACAAATCATGCATAAACTATTGCTTTTTTGCTATTGTGATGACTTGTTCCGATCGTCCGTTGTTCAATGCAACTGTGATTCATATTCTACATAAAGTAACAAATCATAAACTATTGCTGTTTTTGCTATTGTGATGACTTGTTCCGATCGTCCGTCGTTCAATGCAACTGTGATTCATATTCCTACATAAAAGTTTGCATAAACTATTGCTGTTTTGCTATTGTGATGACTTGTTCCGATCGTCCGTTGTTCAATGCAACTGTGATTCATATTCCTACATAAAAGTAACAAATCATGCATAAACTATTGCTGTTTTTGCTATTGTGATGACTTGTTCCGATCGTCCGTTGTTCAATGCAACTGTGATTCATATTCCCATAAAAGTAACAAATCATGCATAAACTATTGCTGTTTTTCTATTGGGATGACTTGTTCCGATTCCGTTGTTCAATGCAACTGTGATTCATATTCCTACATAAAAGTAACAAATCATGCATAAACTATTGCTGTTTTTGCTATTGTGATGACTTGTTCCGATCGTCCGTTGTTCAATGCAACTGTGATTCATATTCCTACATAAAAGTAAAAATCAAATCTATTGCTGTTTTTGCTATTAAACTCCGTCGTTTGCTGTGTTTTTAAAAGTAACAAATATTATTGCTGTTTTTTTGCTATTGTGATGACTTGTTCCGATCGTCCGTTGTTCAATGCAACTGTGATTCATATTCCTACATAAAAGTAACAAATCATGCATAAACTATTGCTGATTTTTTTGCTATTGTGATGACTTGTTCCGATCCTCCGTTGTTCAATGCAACTGTGATTCATATATAAAAGTAACAAATCATGCATAAACTATTGCTGTTTTTATTGTGATGACTTGTTCCGATCGTCCGTTGTTCAATGCAACTGTGATTCATATTCCTACATAAAAGTAACAAATCATGCATAAACTATTGCTGTTTTTTGCTATTGTGATGACTTGTTCCGATCGTCCGTTGTTCAATGCAACTGTGATTCATATTCCTACATAAATGTAACAAATCATGATTAAACTATTGCTGTTTTTGCTATTGTGATGACTTGTTCCGTTCGACCGTCGTTCAATGCAACTTTGATTCATATTCCTACATAAAAGTAACAAATCATGCATAAACTATTGCTGTTTTTGCTATTGTGAACTTGTTCCGAAATGCAACTGTGATTCATAAACATAAAAGTAACAAATTGCATAAACTATTGCTGTTTTGCTATTGTGATGACTTGTTCCGATCCTCCGTTGTTCAATGCAACTGTGATTCATATTCCTACATAAAAGTAACAAATCATGCATAAACTATTGCTGTTTTTGCTATTGTGATGACTTGTTCCGATCGTCCGTCGTTCAATGCAACTGTGATTCATATTCCTACATAAAAGTAACAAATCATGCATAAACTATTGCTTTTTTTGGTATTGTGATGACTTGTTCCGATCCTCCGTTGTTCAATGCAACTGTGATTCATATTCCTACATAAAAGTAACAAATCATGCATAAACTATTGCTGTTTTTGCTATTGTGATGACTTGTTCCGATCCTCCGTTGTTCAATGCAACTGATTGATTCTACATAAAATATTCCTAAACATAAAAGTTAACAAATCATTGCATAAAAAACTATTGCTGTTTTGCTATTGTGATGACTTGTTCCGATCGTCCGTCGTTCAATGCAACTGTGATTCATATTCCTACATAAAAGTAACAAATCATGCATAAACTATTGCTGTTTTTGCTATTGTGATGACTTGTTCGATCGTCCGTTGTTCAATGCAACTTTGATTCATATTCCTACATAAAAGTAACAAATCATGCATAAACTATTGCTGTTTTTGCTATTGTGATGACTTGTTCCGATCGTCCGTCGTTCAATGCAACTGATTCATATTCCTACATGATTCATATTCCTATTGTGATGACTTGTTCCGATCATCAAAAGTAACAAATCATGCATAAACTATTGCTGTTTTTGCTATTGTGATGACTTGTTCCGATCGTCCGTTGTTCAATGCAACTGTGATTCATATTCCTACATAAAAGTAACAAATCATGCATAAACTATTGCTGTTTTTGCTATTGTGATGACTTGTTCCGATCGTCCGTCGTTCAATGCAACTGTGATTCATATTCCACATAAAAGTAACAAATCATGCATAAACTATTGCTGTTTTTGCTATTGTGATGACTTGTTCCGATCGTCCGTTGTTCAATGCAACTTGATTCATATTCTACATAAAAGTAACAAATCATGCATAAACTATTGCTGTTTTTTTTGTGATGACTTGTTCCGATGCAACTTGATTCCGATCGTCCGTAACGTTCATAAAATGCTTTTTTGCTATTGTGATGATTCATCGTATCGTTCAATGCAAAAGATTCATAAATAAAATAACAAATCATGCATAAACTATTGCTGTTTTTGCTATTGTGATGACTTGTTCCGATCGTCCGTTGTTCAATGCAACTGTGATTCATATTCCTACATAAAAGTAACAAATCATGCATAAACTATTGCTGTTTTTGCTATTGTGATGACTTGTTCCGATCGTCCGTCGTTCAATGCAACTGTGATTCATATTCCTACATAAAAGTAACAAATCATGCATAAACTATTGCTGTTTTTGCTATTGTGATGACTTGTTCCGATCGTCCGTCGTTCAATGCAACTGTGATTCATATTCCTACATAAAAGTAACAAATCATGCATAAACTATTGCTGTTTTTGCTATTGTGATGACTTGTTCCGTCCGTCGTTCGTCCGTCGTTCAATGTAACAAATCATGCATAAACTATTGATTCATATTCCCGTTCAATGCAACTTTGATTCATATTCCTACACAAAAAAGTAACAAATCATCATCCGATCGTCCGTCGTTCAATAAACTATTGCTGTTTTTGCTATTAAACTATTGCTGTTTTTTGGATGACTTGTTCCGATCGTCCGTCGTTCAATGCAACTGTGATTCATATTTCTACATAAAAGTAACAAATCATGCATAAACTATTGCTGTTTTTGCTATTGTGATGACTTGTTCCGATCGTCCGTCGTTCAATGCAACTGTGATTCATATTTCTACATAAAAGTAACAAATCATGCATAAACTATTGCTGTTTTTGCTATTGTGATGACTTGTTCCGATCGTCCGTCGTTCAATGCAACTGTGATTCATATTCCCTATAAAAAGTAACAAATCATGCATAAACTATTGCTGTTTTTGCTATTGTGATGACTTGTTCCGATCGTCCGTCGTTCAAAACTTTGATTCATATTCCTACATAAAAGTAACAAATCATGCATAAACTATTGCTGTTTTTGCTATTGTGATGACTTGTTCCGATCGTCCGTCGTTCAATGCAACTGTGATTCATATTCCTATATAAAAGTAACAAATCATGCATAAACTATTGCTGTTTTTGCTATTGTGATGACTTGTTCCGATCGTCCGTCAATCAAAGGAACTGTGATTCATATTCCTACATAAAAGTAACAAAAATAAACTATTGCATAAACTCGTCCGTCGTTCTGTTTAACAAATCATGCATAAACTATTGCTGTTTTTGCTATTGTGATGACTTGTTCCGATCGTCCGTTGTTCAATGCAACTGTGATTCATATTCCTACATAAAAGTAACAAATCATGCATAAACTATTGCTGTTTTTTGCTATTGTGATGACTTGTTCCGATCGTCCGTTGTTCAATGCAACTGTGATTCATATTCCTACATAAAAGTAACAAATCATGCATAAACTATTGCTGTTTTTATTGTGATGATTGTTGATGACTTGTTCCGATCGTCCGTTGTTCAATGCAACTGTGATTCATATTCCTACATAAAAGTAACAAATCATGCATAAACTATTGCTGTTTTTGCTATTGTGATGACTTGTTCGATCGTCCGTTGTTCAATGCAACTTTGATTCATATTCCTACATAAAAGTAACAAATCATGCATAAACTATTGCTATTTTTGCTATTGTCGATGACTTGATTCATATTCCGATCATCCGTCCGTTGTTCAATTTGTGATTCATATTCCAGATTCATTAAAAGTAACAAATCATGCATAAACTATTGCTGTTTTTGCTATTGTGATGACTTGTTCCGATCGTCCGTTGTTCAATGCAACTGTGATTCATATTCCTACATAAAAGTAACAAATCATGCATAAACTATTGCTGTTTTTGCTATTGTGATGACTTGTTCCGATCGTCCGTCGTTCAATGCAACTGTGATTCATATTCCTACATAAAAGTAACAAATCATGCATAAACTATTGCTGATTTTTTGCTATTGTGATGACTTGTTCCGATCGTCCGTCGTTCAATGCAACTGTGATTCATATTCCTACATAAAAGTAACAAATCATGCATAAACTATTGCTGTTTTTGCTATTGTGATGACTTGTTCCTGATCGTCCGTTGTTCAATGCAACTGTGATTCATATTCCTACATAAAAGTAACAAATCATGCATAAACTATTGCTGTTTTTTGCTATTGTGATGACTTGTTCCGATCGTCCGTTGTTCAATGCAACTGTGATTCATATTCCTACATAAAAGTAACAAATCATGCATAAACTATTGCTGTTTTTGCTATTGTGATGACTTGTTCCGATCGTCCGTTGTTCAATGCAACATAAAAGTGATTCATAAATATTCCTACATCAAAAGTGATTCAAATCATGCAAATAAACTATTGCTGTTTTTGCTATTGTGATGACTTGTTCCGATCGTCCGTTGTTCAATGCAACTGTGATTCATATTCCTACATAAAAGTAACAAAATCATTGCTGTTTTTTGCTATTAAACTATTGTTCTGTTTTTTGCTATTGTGATGACTTGTTCCGATCGTCCGTTCGTTCAATGCATCGTCCGTTGTTCAATGATTCATATTCCTACATAAAAGTAACAAATCATGCATAAACTATTGCTGTTTTTGCTATTGTGATGACTTGTTCCGATCGTCCGTCGTTCAATGCAACTGTGATTCATATTCCTACATAAAAGTAACAAATCATGCATAAACTATTGCTGTTTTTTGCTATTGTGATGACTTGTTCCGATCGTCCGTCGTTCAATGCAACTGTGATTCATATTCCTACATAAAAGTAACAAATCATGCATAAACTATTGCTGTTTTTGCTATTGTGATGACTTGTTCCGATCGTCCGTTCGTTCAATGCAACTTTGATTCATATTCCTACATAAAAGTAACAAATCATGCATAAACTATTGTTTTTTGCTATTGTGATGACTTGTTCCGATCGTCCGTCGTTCAATGCAACTTTGATTCATATTCTACATAAAAGTAACAAATCATGCATAAACTATTGCTGTTTTTGCTATTGTGATGACTTGTTCCGATCGTCCGTCGTTCAATGCAACTGTGATTCATATTCCTACATAAAAGTAACAAATCAAATCATGTTTTTGCTTTTGTGATAAACTATCGTCCGTCGTTCAATGCAACTTTGATTCATTTTTAAAAAGTAACAAAATGCATAAACTATTGCTGATGACTTGTTCCGATCGTCCGTCGTTCAATGCAACTGTGATTCATATTCCTACATAAAAGTAACAAATCATGCATAAACTATTGCTGTTTTTGCTATTGTGATGACTTGTTCCGATCGTCCGTTGTTCAATGCTTAAACTATTGCTGTTTTTCATATTGTGATGACTTGTTCCGAAAAGTTAATGCAAATTCATTCCTACATAAACTAACAAATTGCTGTTTTTGCTATTGTGATGACTTGTTCCGATCGTCCGTCGTTCAATGCAACTTTGATTCATATTCCAACATAAAAGTAACAAATCATGCATAAACTATTGCTGTTTTTGCTATTGGGATGACTTGTTCCGATCGTCCGTCGTTCAATGCAACTTTGATTCATATTCCTACATAAAAGTAACAAATCATGCATAAACTATTGCTGTTTTTGCTATTGTGATGACTTGTTCCGATCGTCCGTCGTTCAATGCAACTGTGATTCATATTCCAACATAAAAGTAACAAATCATGCATAAACTATTGCTGTTTTTGCTATTGTGATGACTTGTTCCGATCGTCCGTCGTTCAATGCAACTTTTGATTCATATTCTACATAAAAGTAACAAATCATGCATAAACTATTGCTGTTTTTGCTATTGTGATGACTTGTTCCGATCGTCCGTCGTTCAATGCAACTGTGATTCATATTTCTATAAAAGTAACAAATCATGCATAAACTATTGCTGTTTTTGCTATTGTGATGACTTGTTCCGATCGTCCGTTGTTCAATGCAACTGTGATTCATATTCCTACATAAAGTAACAAATCATGCATAAAATTATTGCTGTTTTGCTATTGTGATGACTTGTTCCGATCGTCCGTTGTTCAATGCAACTTTGATTCATATTCCTACATAAAAGTAACAAATCATGCATAAACTATTGCTGTTTTTTGCTATTGTGATGACTTGTTCCGATCGTCCGTTGTTCAATGCAACTGTGATTCATATTCCTACATAAAAGTAACAAATCATGCATAAACTATTGCTGTTTTTGCTATTGTGATGACTTGTTCCGATCGTCCGTCGTTCAATGCAACTGTGATTCATATTCCTACATAAAAGTAACAAATCATGCATAAACTATTGCTGTTTTTGCTATTGTGATGACTTGTTCCGATCGTCCGTCGTTCAATGCAACTGTGATTCATATTCCTACATAAAAGTAACAAATCATGCATAAACTATTGCTGTTTTTGCTATTGTGATTGTTCCGATCGTCCGTCGTTCAATGCAACTTTGATTCATATTCTACATAAAATAACAAATCATGCGTAAATTATTGCTGTTTTTGCTATTGTGATGACTTGCGATCGTCCGTCGTTCAATGCAACTGTGATTCATATTCCTACATAAAAGTAACAAATCATGCATAAACTATTGCTGTTTTTTTTGATGACTTGTTTCCGTGATGACTTTGATTCATATTCCTACAAAAGATCCTCCGTTGTTCATTCCGTCGTTCAATGCAACTGTGATTCATATTCCTACATAAAAGTAACAAATCATGCATAAACTATTGCTGTTTTTTGCTATTGTGATGACTTGTTCCGATCGTCCGTCGTTCAATGCAACTGTGATTCATATTCCTACATAAAAGTAACAAATCATGCATAAACTATTGCTGTTTTTGCTATTGTGATGACTTGTTCCGATCGTCCGTCGTTCAATGCAACTGTGATTCATATTCCTACATAAAAGTAACAAATCATGCATAAACTATTGCTGTTTTTGCTATTGTGATGACTTGTTCCGATCGTCCGTCGTTCAATGCACCTTTGATTCATATTACTATATAAAAGTAACCCATCATGCATAAACTATTGCTGTTTTTCCTCTTGTGATGACTTGTTCCGATCCTCCGTCGTTCAATGCAACTGTGATTCATATTTCTACATAAAAGTAACAAATCATGCATAAACTATTGCTGTTTTTGCTATTGTGATGACTTGTTCCGATCGTCCGTCGTTCAATGCAACTGTGTAACATAAAATAATAAATCATGCATAAACTATTGCTGTTTTTGCTATTGTGATGACTTGTTCCGATCGTCCGTCGTTCAATGCAACTGTGATTCATATTCCTACATAAAAGTAAAAAGTAAACAAATCATGTTGTTAAACTATTGCTAAAGTAACAAATTTTTTGCTGTTATTGCTATGATGACTTGTTCCGATCCTCCGTCGTTCAATGCAACTGTGATTCATATTTCTACATAAAAGTAACAAATCATGCATAAACTATTGCTGTTTTTGCTATTGTGATGACTTGTTCCGATCGTCCGTCGTTCAATGCAACTGTGATTCATATTCCTACATAAAATAAAAGTAAAATTGCTGTTTTTTGCTAAATCATGTTCAATAAACTGTGATTCATATTGTAACAAATCATTATAAACTTTTTTTTTGCTATTGTGATGACTTGTTCCGATCGTCCGTCGTTCAATGCAACTGTGATTCATATTCCTACATAAAAGTAACAAATCATGCATAAACTATTGCTGTTTTTGCTATTGTGATGACTTGTTCCGATCCTCCGTTGTTCAATGCAACTGTGATTCATATTCCTACATAAAAGTAACAAATCATGCTTAAACTATTGATGTTTTTGCTATTGTGATGACTTGTTCCGATCGTCCGTCGTTCAATGCAACTGTGATTCATATTCCTACATAAAAGTAACAAATCATGCATAAACTATTGATGTTTTTGCTATTGTGATGACTTGTTCCGATCCTCCGTTGTTCAATGCAACTGTGATTCATATTCCTACATAAAAGTAACAAATCATGCATAAACTATTGCTGTTTTTGCTATTGTGATGACTTGTTCCGATCCTCCGTTGTTCAATGCAACTGTGATTCATATTCCTACATAAAAGTAACAAATCATGCTTAAACTATTGATGTTTTTGCTATTGTGATGACTTGTTCCGATCGTCCGTCGTTCAATGCAACTGTGATTCATATTCCTACATAAAAGTAACAAATCATGCATAAACTATTGCTTTTTTGCTATTGTGATGACTTGTTCCGATCGTCCGTCGTTCAATGCAACTGTGATTCATATTCCTACATAAAAGTAACAAATCATTAAACTATTGCTGTTTTTGCTATTGTGATGACTTGTTCCGATCGTCCGTTGTTCAATGCAACTGTGATTCATATTCTACATAAAAGTAACAAATCATGCATAAACTATTGCTGTTTTTGCTATTGTGATGACTTGTTCCGATCGTCCGTCGTTCAATGCAACTGTGATTCATATTCTACATAAAAGTAACAAATCATGCATAAACTATTGCTGTTTTTGCTATTGTGATGACTTGTTCCGATCGTCCGTTGTTCAATGCAACTGTGATTCATATTCTACATAAAAGTAACAAATCATGCATAAACTATTGCTGTTTTTGCTATTGTGATGACTTGTTCCGATCGTCCGTCGTTCAATGCAACTGTGATTCATATTCCTAAGCATAAAAGTAACAAATCATGCATAAACTATTGCTGTTTTTTGCTATTGTGATGACTTGTTCCGATCGTCCGTCGTTCAATGCAACTGTGATTCATATTCCTACATAAAAGTAACAAATCATGCATAAACTATTGCTGTTTTTTGCTATTGTGATGACTTGTTCCGATCGTCCGTTGTTCAATGCAACTGTGATTCATATTCCTACATAAAGTAACAAAATGCATAAACTATTGCTGTTTTTCTATTGTGATAATCGTCCGTCGTTCAATGCAACTGTGATTCATTTTGCTAAAAGTTGTGATAAACTATTGCTGTTTTTGATTGTGATGACTTCGATCGTCCGTCGTTCAATGCAACTGTGATTCATATTCCTACATAAAAGTAACAAATCATGCATAAACTATTGCTGTTTTTGCTATTGTGATGACTTGTTCCGATCGTCCGTCGTTCAATGCAACTGTGATTCATATTAACAAATCATGCATAAACTATTGCTGTTTTATTGTGATGACTTGTTCCGATCGTAAACAATGCATTGATTCATATTTTAAAAGTAACAAATCATGCATAAACTTTTTTTTCTATTGTGATGACTTGTTCCGATCCTCCGTCGTTCAATGCAACTGTGATTCATATTCCTACATAAAAGTAACAAATCATGCATAAACTATTGCTTTTTTTTGCTATTGTGATGACTTGTTCCGATCGTCCGTCGTTCAATGCAACTGTGATTCATATTCCTACATAAAAGTAACAAATCATGCTTAAACTATTGCTGTTTTTTGCTATTGTGATGACTTGTTCCGATCGTCCGTCGTTCAATGCAACTGTGATTCATATTCCTACATAAAAGTAACAAATCATGCATAAACTATTGCTGTTTTTGCTATTGTGATGACTTGTTCCGATCGTCCGTTGTTCAATGCAACTGTGATTCATATTCTACATAAAAGTAACAAATCATGCATAAACTATTGCTGTTTTTTATTGTGATGACTTGTTCCGATCGTCCGTCGTTCAATGCAACTGTGATTCATATTTCTACATAAAAGTAACAAATCATGCATAAACTATTGCTGTTTTTTTGCTATTGTGATGACTTGTTCCGATCGTCCGTCGTTCAATGCAACTGTGATTCATATTCCTACATAAAAGTAACAAATCATGCATAAACTATTGCTGTTTTTTGCTATTGTGATGACTTGTTCCGATCGTCCGTTGTTCAATGCAACTGTGATTCATATACATAAAAGTAACAAATCATGCATAAACTATTGCTGTTTTTGCTATTGTGATGACTTGTTCCGATCCGTCGTTCCTCCGTTGTTCAATGCAACTGCATAAACTATTGCTGTTTTTTCATATTCCTACAATGCAAAAATATTAACAAATCTTGCATAAACTATTGCTGTTTTGCTATTGTGATGACTTGTTCCGATCGTCCGTCGTTCAATGCAACTGTGATTCATATTCCTACATAAAAGTAACAAATCATGCATAAACTATTGCTGTTTTTTGCTATTGTGATGACTTGTTCCGATCGTCCGTTGTTCAATGCAACTGTGATTCATATTCCTACATAAAAGTAACAAATCATGCATAAACTATTGCTGTTTTTTTTTTTTGCTATTGTTCAATGATGACTTGTTCATAAAAGTAACGATCGTCCGTTGTTCAATGCAACTTGTTGATTCATATTCTGTGATTATATTTCACATAAAAGTAACAAATCATGCATAAACTATTGCTGTTTTTTTGCTATTGTGATGACTTGTTCCGATCGTCCGTTGTTCAATGCAACTGTGATTCATATTCCTACATAAAAGTAACAAATCATGCATAAACTATTGCTGTTTTTGCTATTGTGATGACTTGTTCCGATCGTCCGTCGTTCAATGCAACTGTGATTCATATTCCTACATAAAAGTAACAAATCATGCATAAACTATTGCTGTTTTTGCTATTGTGATGACTTGTTCCGATCGTCCGTCGTTCAATGCAACTGTGATTCATATTCCTACATAAAAGTAACAAATCATGCATAAACTATTGCTGTTTTTTGCTATTGTGATGACTTGTTCCGATCGTCCGTTGTTCAATGCAACTGTGATTCATATTCCTACATAAAAGTAACAAATCATGCATAAACTATTGCTGTTTTTGCTATTGTGGATGACTTGTTCCGATCCTCCGTCGTTCAATGCAACTGTGATTCATGTAACATAAAAAGTAACAAATTGCTGTTTTTCATGCATAAACTATTGATCGTCCTGTTTTTTTGCTATTGTGATGACTATTTGTTTTTCCGATCGTCCGTCGTTCAATGCAACTGTGATTCATATTCCTACATAAAATTGTAACAAATCATGCATAAACTATTGCTGTTTTTGCTGTTTTTTATTGTGATGACTTGTTCCGATCGTCCGTTCCAACTTTGATTCATATTCTACATAAAGTAACAAATCATGCATAAACTAACTGTTTTTGCTATTCATATTCCGTCGTTCAATGCAAAGATTCATATTCCTACATAAAATCAAATCATGCATAAACTATTGCTGTTTTTGCTATTGTGATGACTTGTTCCGATCGTCCGTCGTTCAATGCAACTTTGATTCATATTCCTACATAAAAGTAACAAATCATGCATAAACTATTGCTGTTTTTGCTATTGTGATGACTTGTTCCGATCGTCCGTCGTTCAATGCAACTGTGATTCATATTCCTACATAAAAGTAACAAATCATGCATAAACTATTGCTGTTTTTTGCTATTGTGATGACTTGTTCCGATCGTCCGTCGTTCAATGCAACTTGATTCATATTACTATATTCCCACATAAACTATTGCTGTTTTTGCTATTGTGATAACTTGTTCCGATCATCCGTCGTTCAAACTGTGATTCATATTCCTACATAAAAGTAACAAATCATGCATAAACTATTTTTTTTGCTATTGTGATGACTTTGTTCCGATCGTCCGTCGTTCAATGCAACTTTGATTCATATTCCTATAAAAGTAACAAATCATGCATAAAAATTATTGTTGTTTTGCTATTGTGATGACTTGTTCCGATCGTCCGTCGTTCAATGCAACTGTGATTCATATTCCTACATAAAAGTAACAAATCATGCATAAACTATTGCTGTTTTTGCTATTGTGATGACTTGTTCCGATCGTCCGTCGTTCAATGCAACTGTGATTCATATTTCCAAAAAGTAACAAATCATGCATAAAATTGCTGTAACATCGTCCGTTGTTCAAATCATGCATAAACTATTGCTGTTTTTGCTATTGTGATGACTTGTTCCGATCGTCCGTCGTTCAATGCAACTGTGATTCATATTCCTACATAAAAGTAACAAATCATGCATAAACTATTGCTGTTTTTGCTATTGTGATGACTTGTTCCGATCGTCCGTCGTTCAATGCAACTGTGATTCATATTCCTACATAAAAGTAACAAATCATGCATAAACTATTGCTGTTTTTGCTATTGTGATGACTTGTTCCGATCGTCCGTCGTTCAATGCAACTGTGATTCATATTCCTACATAAAAGTAACAAATCATGCATAAACTATTGCTGTTTTTGCTATTGTGATGACTTGTTCCGATCGTCCGTCGTTCAATGCAACTGTGATTCATATTAACAAATCATGCATAAACATAAAAGTTAACAAATCATGCATAAACTATTGCTGTTTTTCTGCTATTGTGATGACTTGTTCCGATCGTCCGTCGTTCAATGCAACTTTGATTCATATTCCTACATAAAAGTAACAAATCATGCATAAACTATTGCTGTTTTTTGCTATTGTGATGACTTGTTCCGATCGTCCGTTGTTCAATGCAACTGTGATTCATATTCCTACATAAAAGTAACAAATCATGCATAAACTATTGCTGTTTTTTGCTATTGTGATGACTTGTTCCGATCGTCCGTTGTTCAATGCAACTGTGATTCATATTCCTACATAAAAGTAACAAATCATGCATAAACTATTGCTGTTTTTTGCTATTGTGATGACTTGTTCCGATCGTCCGTTGTTCAATGCAACTGATTGATTCATATTCATGTTTAAACAAAAAAGTGTTCAAATCATGCATAAAATAAAACATATAAACTATTGCTTTTTTGCTATTGTGATGACTTGTTCCGACTGTCCGTTGTTCAATGCAACTGTGATTCATATTCCTACATAAAAGTAACAAATCATGCATAAACTATTGCTGTTTTTGCTATTGTGATGACTTGTTCCGATCGTCCGTCGTTCAATGCAACTTTGATTCATATTCCTACATAAAAGTAACAAATCATGCATAAACTATTGCTGTTTTTGCTATTGTGATGACTTGTTCCGATCGTCCGTCGTTCAATGTAACTGTGATTCATATTTCTACATAAAAGTAACAAATCATGCTTAAACTATTGTTGTTTTTGCTATTGTGATGACTTGTTCCGATCGTCCGTCGTTCAATGCAACTGTGATTCATATTCCTACATAAAAGTAACAAATCATGCATAAACTATTGCTGTTTTTGCTATTGTGATGACTTGTTCCGATCGTCCGTGTTCAATGCAACTTGATTCATATTCCATAAAAGTAACAAATCCGTTTTTCTATTGTGATGACTTGTTGATTCATCCGTTCCAATGCAACTGTGATTCATATTCCTACATAAAAGTAACAAATCATGCATAAACTATTGCTGTTTTTGCTATTGTGATGACTTGTTCCGATCGTCCGTCGTTCAATGCAACTGTGATTCATATTCCTACATAAAAGTAACAAATCATGCATAAACTATTGCTGTTTTTTGCTATTGTGATGACTTGTTCCGATCGTCCGTTGTTCAATGCAACTGTGATTCATATTCCTACATAAAAGTAACAAATCATGCATAAACTGTTTTTTGCTATTGTGATGACTTGTTCCGATCGTCCGTTGTTCAATTGTGATTCATATTCCTACATAAAAGTAACAAATCATGCATAAACTATTGTTGTTTTTGCTATTGTGATGACTTGTTCCGATCGTCCGTTGTTCAATGCAACTGTGATTCATATTCCTACATAAAAGTAACAAATCATGCATAAACTATTGCTGTTTTTTGCTATTGTGATGACTTGTTCCGATCGTCCGTCGTTCAATGCAACTTTGATTCATATTCCTACATAAAAAAGTAACAAATCATGCATAAACTATTGCTGTTTTGCTATTGTGATGACTTGTTCCGATCGTCCGTTGTTCAATGCAACTGTGATTCATATTCCTACATAAAAGTAACAAATCATGCATAAACTATTGCTGTTTTGCTATTGTGATGACTTGTTCCGATCGTCCGTCGTTCAATGCAACTGTGATTCATATATTCAAACATAAAAGTAACAAATCATGCATAAACTATTGCTGTTTTTGCTGTATTGTGATGACTTGTTCCGATCGTCCGTCGTTCAATGCAACTGTGATTCATATTCCTACATAAAAGTAACAAATCATGCATAAACTATTGCTGTTTTTGCTATTGTGATGACTTGTTCCGATCGTCCGTTGTTCAATGCAACTGTGATTCATATTCCTACATAAAAGTAACAAATCATGCATAAACTATTGCTGTTTTTGCTATTGTGATGACTTGTTCCGATCGTCCGTTGTTCAATGCAACTGTGATTCATATTCCTACATAAAAGTAACAAATCATGCATAAACTATTGCTGTTTTTGCTATTGTGATGACTTGTTCCGGATCCGTCGTTCAATGCAGCTGTGATTCATATTCCTTCTACATAAAAGTAACAAATCATGCATAAACTATTGCTGTTTTTGCTATTGTGATGAATTGTTCCGATCGTCCGTCGTTCAATGCAACTGTGATTCATATTCCTACATAAAGTAACAAATCATGCATAAACTATTGCTGTTTTGCTATTGTGATGACTTGTTCCGATCGTCCGTCGTTCAATGCAACTGTGATTCATATTTCACATAAAATAACAAATGTGCATAAACTATTGTTGTTTTTGCTATTTGTGATGTTCTTGTTCGTCGATCAATGTCTTTGATTCATTAATAAAGTTGCATAAACTATTGCAACTTGTGATCGTCCGTCGTTCAATCTTTGATTCATATTCCTACATAAAAGTAACAAATCATGCATAAACTATTGCTGTTTTTGTGCTATTGTGATGACTTTGTTCCGATCGTCCGTTGTTTCAACTGTGCATTCATATTCATACATAAAAGTAACAAATCATGCATAAACTATTGTTTTGTTTTTGCTATTGTGATGACTTGTTCCGATCGTCCGTCGTTCAATGCAACTGTGATTCATATTCCTACATAAAAGTAACAAATCATGCATAAACTATTGCTGTTTTTTGCTATTGGGATGACTTGTTCCGATCGTCCGTCGTTCAATGCAATCTTTGATTCATATTCCTACATAAAAGTAACAAATCATGCATAAAACTATTGCTGTCCGATTTTGCTATTCCACATGTAACAAATCATGATAAACTATTGCTGTTTTTGCTGTTGGGATGATCGTCCGTTGTTCAATGCAACTGTGATTCATATTCCTACATAAAAAAGTAACAAATCATGCATAAACTATTGCTGTTTTTGCTATTGTGATGACTTGTTCCGATCGTCCGTTGTTCAATGCAACTGTGATTCATATTCCTACATAAAAGTAACAAATCATGCATAAACTATTGCTGTTTTGCTATTGTGATGACTTGTTCTGACTGTCCGTCGTTCAATGCAAATTGTGATTCATATTCCTACATAAAAAGTAACAAATCATGCATAAACTATTGCTGTTTTTGCTATTGTGATGACTTGTTCGATCGTCCGTCGTTCAATGCAACTGTGATTCATATTCCTACATAAAAGTAACAAATCATGCATAAACTATTGCTGTTTTTGCTATTGTGATGAATTGTTCCGTCGTCCGTTGTTCGTCGATTCATATCGTTCAATAAACTGTGATTCGTTCACATAAAAGTAACAAATCATGCTTAAACTATTGCTGTTTTTGCTATTCTGATGACTTGTTCCGATCGTCCGTCGTTCAATGCAACTGTGATTCATATTCCTACATAAAAGTAACAAATCATGCATAAACTATTGCTGTTTTTGCTATTGTGATGACTTGTTCCGATCGTCCGTCGTTCAATGTAACTGTGATTCATATTTCTACATAAAAGTAACAAATCATGCTTAAACTATTTTGTTTTTTGCTATTGTGATGACTTGTTCCGATCGTCCGTCGTTCAATGCAACTGTGATTCATATTCCCTACATAAAAAGTAACAAATCATGCATAAACTATTGCTGTTTTTGCTATTGTGATGACTTGTTCCGATCGTCCGTCGTTCAATGCAACTGTGATTCATATATTCCTAAACTATTGCTGTTTTGCTATTGGGATGAATCGTCCGTTGTTCAATGCAACAATATTCCTACATAAAAAGTAACAAATAAACTATTGCTGTTTTGCTATTGTGATGACTTGTTCCGATCGTCCGTCGTTCAATGCAACTTTGATTCATATTCCTACATAAAAGTAACAAATCATGCTTAAACTATTGCTGTTTTTGATATTGGGATGACTTGTCCGGTCGTCCGATCTATATTCCGTCGTTCATAAAATTGCTGCAATTGTGATGACATTCCCGATCGTTCGTTCAATGCAACTGTGATTCATACATAAAAGTAACAAATCATGCATAAACTATTATTGTTTTTTTGCTATTGTGGATGACTTGTTCCGATCCGTCCGTCGTTTCAATTGCAAACTTTTGATTCTAGATGGACTTGTTCCTACATAAAAGTAACAAATTCTGCATAAACTATTGCTGTTTTTGCTATTGTGATGACTTGTTCCGATCGTCCGTCATGTTCAATGCAACTGTGATTCATATTCCAACATAAAAGTAACAAATTATGCGCAAACTTTTGCTGTTTTGCAGATAAATCGTCCGTCGTATTGATTCATATTCCAACATAAAAGTAACAAATCATGCATAAACTATTGCTGTTTTGTGATGACTTGTTCCGATTATCCGTCGTTCAAATGATTCATATTCCTACATAAGTAACAAATAAACTGTTGCTGTTTTTTTGCTATTGTGATGAATTGTTCCGATCGTCCGTCGTTCAATGCAACTTTGATTCATATTTGCATAACAAATCATTAAACTATTGCTGTTTTTGCTATTGTGATGACTTGTTCCGATTGTCCGTCGTTCAATGCAACTGTGATTCATATTCCTAAATAAAAGTGTAAATAAATCATGCATAAAAGTAAATTGCTTCAACTGTTTTGTCTTTATTCTGATGACTTGTTCCGATCGTCCGTTCTTCAATGCAACTGTGATTCTATCCACATAAAAGTAACAAATCATGCATAAACTATATTGATGACTTGTTCTGATCGTCCGTCGTTCAATGCACCTTTTGATTCATATTACTATAAATCATGCATAAACTATTGCTGTTTTTGTTATTGTGATGACTTGTTCCGATCGTCTGTCGTTCAATGCAACTGTGATTCATATTCCTACATAAAAGTAACAAATCGCATAAACTATTGCTGTTTTTGCTATTGTGATGACTTGTTCCGATCGTCCGTCGTTCAATGTAACTGTGATTCATATTTCATACAAAAGTAACAAATCATGCTTAAACTATTGTATATTGTGATGACTTGTTCCGATCGTCCGTCGTTCAATGCAACTGTGATTCATATTCCTACATAGTAATAAATCATGCATAAACTATTGCTGTTTTGTATATTGTGATGACTTGTTCCGATCGTCCGTCGTCTTCAATGTAACTGTGGAATCATATTTCTACATAAAAGTAACAAATCATGCTTAAACTATTGTTGTTTTTGCTATTGTGATGACTTTTTCCGATCGTCCGTCGTTCAATGCAACTGTGATTCATATTCCTACACAAAAGTAAATAAATCAAGCGCATAAACTATTGCTACTTTGCTATTGCGGATGACTTGTCTGGATCGTCCGTCGTTCAACGCACCTTTGATTCATATTACTATATAAAAGTAACCCATCAACGTGCACAGTTTTGATTTATTATAAAAAGTAACAAATCATCCATAAATTATTGCTGTTTTAAATCCCTCCGTTGTCGTTCAATTCAACTGTGAAACATAAAAGTAACAAATCATGCATAAACTATTGCTTTTTTTTTGCTATGTGATGTGATGACTCGTTCATTCCAACTATTTCCGTAACAAATCGTCCGTTTTTGCTGTTCTGATGAATTTTCGGAACGTCCGTTGTTCAATGCAACTGTGATTCCAACATGGCAAAAGTAACAACAAATCATGCTTAAACTATTGCTGTTTTTGGTATTGGGATGACTTGTTCCGATCGTCCGTCGTTCAATGCACCTTTGATTCATATTCCCAATAAAAGTAAATCATGCATAAACTATTGCTGTTTTTGCTATTGTGATGACTTGTTCCGATCGTCCGTCGTTCAATGCACCTTTGATTGATATTCCTATATAAAAGTAACAACCATGCATAAACTATTGCTGTTTTTTGCTGTTTTTATATCCGTCGTTTGTGATGACTTGTTCCGATGACGTTCCGTTCGTCCAAATCGTTCAATAACTGTGATTGATATTCTACATAAAGTAACAAATCATGCATAAACTATTGCTGTTTTGGGTATTGGGATGATTTTTGTCCCGATCGTCCGTCGTTCAATGCAACTGTAATTCATATTCACATAAAAGTAACAAATCATGCATAAACTATTGCTGTTTTTATTAGATGACTTGTTCCGATCGTCCGTTGTTCAATGCAATTGTGATTCATATTTCTATATATAAGTAACAAATTGCATAAACTATTTTTTTGCTTTATTGTGATGATTGTTCCGATCGTCCGTCGTTCAATGCAACTGTGATTCATATTCTCGCTTTTAAATCGTACGCCATATTGCTGTTTTTGGTATTGTGATGACTTGTTCGATCATCCGATCGTCCGATTGATTCCACAAAAGTAACAAAATGCATAGTTTATGGATGATTCATACTTGTTCCGGTCCTCCCAAAACAACCGTGATTTCATATTTCCACATAAAAAGCAAATAAATCATATATAAACTTGTTCCGATTCCGATTTCAATGCAACTGTGATTCATATTCCTAATTAAAAGTAAACAAAATACATAAACTATTTGTTTTTTCCATTTTCGTCCGGTCTGTTGTTCAATGTAACCTGTGATTCATATTTCTACATAAAGTAACAAAATTATGCATAAATGCTTTTTTGCTATTGTTTTTTAAAAATTCCGTCGTTCAATGCACTATTTGATTTCATTTTCCTACCAAAAGTTAAATCGTCCATTGTCGTTCATAAAATTGCTGTTGCTATTGTGATGACTTGTTCCGATCGTCCGTCGTTCAATGCAAACTGATAAAAGTAATAAATCATGCATAAACTATTGCTGTGCATTCCTGTCTTGATTATTCAATGCAACTGTGATTCATATTCCTACATAAAAAAAATGCGCATAAAACTATTGCTGTTTTAGTAACATTATCTTTTTGTTTTGTATTTGATCTTTTCCTCTTTGGGCAAAAATTTATTATATTTTTTTAAAAAATGAAACTTTTTGTTTTTAAAAATTTTTTCCTTTCAAAATTTAAAAAAATTTTTTAAAACCTTTTAAAAAACGACTTTTTGTTTTCGTAACTTTTTGATCTCCTTTTAAAAACCCTTTTTTCATTTCTATTGTTTCAAATTTGCTTTTTTCTATTTAATTTGTTTTTTTTAAACAAATTTTTAAAAATTTTTTAAATAACTTTTTTTTGTTTTCTCCCTTTTTTCAATCCTTTATTAATTAAAAATAACAAACTAAAATTTTTTTTTTTTTTTGCTTTTTGGGTGCTTGTTCCCCTCTGTCTTTTAACTTTATTTTAAAAATAAAAAAACCCTTTTTGGGTTTTTTTTTGTTTCCTTTTCTCCTTTTATTTTAAAAAAAAATATATAACATTCTTTTTTTTGGGGTTTTTTACGTCCCGTTTTTGGCCCCTTTTCCCCCCTAAAAAATATCAAAATTTTTGTTTTTTTTGTATTTTATTTTTTAAAATTTTTCAATTTTTCAAAAAAAAATTAATTTTTTCTTTTTTTATTTTTTTTATTTTTTTTAAACCTTGTTTTTTCCAAAAAAAATAAAAAACATAAAAAATTTTTTTTTAATTTTTTTTTGTTTTTTAAAAAATTTTTCCTCTTAAAAAAAAAAACCTTTTTTTTTTTATTTAAAAAAATTTTTCCCTCCCTTTTTTTTATTAATTTTCCAAATTAAAAAAATTTTCTAAATTTCTTTTTTCTTTTAATTTTATGTCCTTTTTAATTTTTTTCTTTCCAAATTAAATAAAAACCAAAAAAATTTTTTTTTTTAAAAATTTTTTTGGTTAATTTTTTGCAAAATTTAAATAAAAAAAACCTCCAAAAAATTTTTTTTTTTGTTTTTCCGATTTTTAAAGTTTACTATTCTTTTAAAAAAAATTATGTAAAAATTTTTTTTTTGTTTTTCAGTTTTTTTCCCTTTTAATAAAAAAATTTCCAAAAAAAAAACTTTTTCCTTTTTCTATTTTTTTTTTTCCCCCTTAATTTTACTTTTTTTTAAAAAAAATTCCCTTTTTTTTTTTTTTTATTTTCATTTTTCAATGCAAACCCCCCCCAAAAAACCAAAAATAAATTTCGTTTTCCCTTTTTTATTTTTCCTTTCAAAAATTTTTTAAAACCTTTTTAAAAAAAAACCCCCGTTTTTAATTTGTTTTTTCCAAAGTTCCCCAAAATTTTTTCTTTTTAAAATTTTAAAAAAAACCAAAATTTCTTTTTTTTTGTTTCTTTTGGGAAAACCTTTTTCTTTTTTTAAAATTTAAAAAATTCAAAATATTTTTTGCTTTTGATTTTTCCAGTTCGTTCTCAACTTTTTTTTTCCAAAAGTAAAAATATCCCCAAAATTTTGGGTTTTTTTTTATATTTTTCTTTTTTTTTATTAATTCCAAAAAATTAAAAACCCCTATTTTTTTTTTAAAATTATTTGTTCTTTCCCTTTTTTCCAAAACCCCAATCAAATAAATTTTTTTAAAAAATTTAAAAACCCCCCTTTTTTTTTGATTTACTAAAAATTTTTTTTATTAATTTCCCTTTTTCATTTAAAAATTTTTTCTTCTGATATTTTTTTTTTCATGTTTTAAAAATTTTTTTAAAATCTTTTAAAATTCGTTTTTTTTAAAAAAACTTTTCCCTTTGGGCAAAACATTTCTTTCTTTAAAAGGGGTATTCTAAATTCTTTTGGAAATTATTTTTTTCAGTATTTCATCCTTTTTTTTTTAAAATTTTAAAAAATTAAAAATTTTTTTTAAAAAAAATTTTTTTATTTTGGGGCAAAACCCTTTCTTTTTTAAAAAAACTCGCCCTTTTGTTTTTTTTTCTTTTATGGTTTTTTTTCAATGTGTTCTATTTATAAAGTCAAAACTGTTTTAACATTTCTGTTTTTCTATTTATAGTTATTATAAAAAAATTTTTTTTAAAAGAAAAATGTTAAAAATTTGCTTTTTCTTTTTTATTTGTTTTCATCAAAATTGGTTTATTTAAAAAAAGTCCAAAAAAACTCTTTTCTTTTTCTATTTAGCTTTTGAAATTTTTCAACAAAGGGTTTTTCCCATAAAAAAAAAATTTTTCATTTCTTTTTTCTTTTTGAAAATTTTCCAAACCTTTTAATCAAATTATTATATTCCCTTTCAAAAAAAACTTTCTGTTTTTATTTGATCTTTTTTTAAAAAATGAACTTGTTTTTTTCCCAAAAAAAAATTGGGTTTTCTGTTTGCATTTGATTTTTCCACTGTTTTAATGCAATATTCTTTTTTATTAAAAAAAAATTTTCTATTTTTTTTCTTTTCATCTTGTTCCATTCCTTTTAATCTGTTCATTCTTTTGTAAAAATACTTTGTGTTTTTTTATACTTGTTCCCCTTCCCTTAAGTTGTTATTTCCCTTTTGTAAAAATCTGAAAATTTTTTTTTTAAAGACTTGTTCCCTTCCTTTCAATGCAAACTTTTTTTCTAAAATAAACTTTTAAAAATTTTTGTTTTTTTTTTCTTTCCTCCCCTTTTTTTCCCGGGTTATATTCCCTTTTTCAAAATTGAAACTTTCTGTTTTTCATTTATTTGTTCATCCTTTTAAAAAAACATTTTAAACCTACATTTTAAAAAAAAGTAAAAATTTTTTTTTTTTTGAACTTTTCATTCCTTTAAAATTTATTTATTTAAAAAAAAAAATTTTTTATTTATTTTGTTTTTTTTTATGACTTGTTCCCTCCTGTTCAAGAAAATTTGAAAAATTTTTCTTTTTACTTTCTTTTCTTTATACTTTTTCATTCCTATTAAAAAATTTTTTATTTCCATTTTTAAAAAAAAAAAAAATTTTTTTTTTTGCCCTTTTGTTTATTTTTCCCCCCTGTTCAAAAATTTAAATTTTTTTTCCCAAAAAAAAACTTTTCCTTTTCTGTTTTTTTTATTTTACTTTTTAAATTTGCGTTCAATTTTTTTTTAAAAATAAAAAATCACTTTTTTTTTAATGTGATCTTTTCCACTTTGTTAAAAAACTTTTTTTCCCCCCAAAAAATTTTAAAAAACGTTTTTTGAATCTTTTCATGTTCTAAAAAAATTTGTTTTTGCATGTAAAAAATCTGATCTTTCTTTTTTTTTTTTTTTTAAAAAGTTTTAAAGAAAATTTTTTAAAAAAAAATACTCTATTTTTTTTCTTTTATACTTTTCCTTCCTTTTAAAAACTGTACAATTTTTTATAAAAAAAATGGTTCTTTTTTTTTTTCCCTTTTTTTTAAAATTTCCGGTTAACAACTTATTCATTTCTTTTTAAAAAAGGGAAAATTTTGTTTTTGCTTTTGAACTTTTGATTCCGTTTTTCCAAAAAATTTTTAATAAATTTGTCTAAAAATTTTCTTTTTGCTTTTTTAGATTTTTTAAATTTCCCTTAATAAATATTAAAATTCTTTTTAAAAAAGGGCATTTCCCTTTTTTTTAATTGGTTTTTCCATCGCCGAAAAAAACCTTTTTTTTCCCATAAATAAAAATCTGCTTTTTTGTTTTTCTGTTGTGGTTTTGATCTTTTCAATAATGGATTCATATTTTTTGTTGATAAAAATTTTATTTTCTTTTTAAAAATTTTTCCATTTTTTAATCAAATTGATTATATTCCCTTTTTGTAACAAAATGATTTTGCGTTTTGCTTTTTGGGTTTTTCATTCCCTATTTTAAAGCAAGGTTTTTTTTCCAAAAAATAAAAATTGCCCATTTTTTTTTTTGATGCTTGTTCATTCCTTTTTTCAATTTTTTTTAATAAAAAATCTGAAAAAAAATTTTGTTTTTCTTTTGGTTTTTACTCCTTTTCAATTCAACATTAATTCCAAAAAAGTCAAAATTTTTTTTTGTTTTTTTTTGTCATTTGTCGTCTTTTTCAATCAACTTTAAAAATTTTTTATAAAAATAAAAAAAAAACTTTTCGTTTTTCTGTTATGGTTTTATCTTTTCAATAATAAATTTTACATAAATAAAACCCCCTTTTCTATTGGTTTTTCATTGGTTGTTCCCCCCCCTTTTCAACCTATTAATTTAAAAAAAATAACCTCTGTAAAATATTGTGTTTTTCTTTTAAAGCTTTTCCATCCCCTTGTTCAATCAACTTATTTTTTAATTTACAAAATAAAATTTTTTTGTTTTTTCTTGTTGGGTTTTCCGTCGTCCCGGAATAAATTTTTCCTATTTAAAAAAGTAAAATTTTTTTGCTTTTTTGTATTGTCTTGTTTCCCTTCCCTTTTCAATGCAACATTCTTTTAAAAAAAAAATTTTTTTTGCTTTTTTTTTTTTGGGTCTTTTTGACTTTTTTAAAACTTTTAAAAAAAAAAATAAAAATAAATTTTTTCTTTTTGTATTGTGATGTTTCATCCCCTTGTTCAATCAAATTATTAATTCATAAAAAAAAGCTTTTGCTTTTTGTATTTGGGGTGCTTGTTCCATCCTTTTTTTAAACCTTATTCAATTTCCCCTAAAAAACAAAAATTTTTTGTTTTTTGAACTTTTTATCGTCCCTTTTTAAATTTTTTTTAAACCCAAAAAAAAAAAAAAAAAAAATTTTTTTGCTTTTTGGGGGATTTTTGGGTTCCTTCCCAAAAATTTATTATATTCCAAAAAAAGTAACAAATCCATAAACTTTGCTTTTTTTTGTTTTGTCCTTTTCAAACCCCTTTTTATATTCAAAAATAACAAAATTAAAACTTCTTTTTTTTTTTTGTGTTTTTTGATGCCTTGTTTAAGCCTTTTGCTATTCAAATTTTTAAAAAAACCCCAAAATTTCTTTTTTTGGTTTTTTTTTATTTTGTTTTTTTTGCAATTGTTTTTCAAAAAAAAAAGATAAATATTTCTTTTTTTTTTGGGTATTTTGATCGTCCCCTTTTTTCCGATTTTTTTCCAATAAAGTAACAAAAAAACATTGTGTTTTTCTATTGGATGACTTTTTCCGATTCCGTTTCAATGAACTTGATTCCCCCACAAAAGAAAAACTTAAAAAAATTGCGTTTTTTTTTTTTTTCACCCGTTTAAACCTTTTATTCATATTTAAAAAAAAAAAATAAAATTTTTTGTGTTTTTGCTTTGGGTCTTGTTCCCCTCCTTTTAACTTTATTAATTTAAAAAAAAAACCCTTTCTTTTTTTTTCATTGTATTTTCCGTGTCCCTTTTAAAAATTTTTAAAATTTTTTTGAAAAATACTCATTTTTTTTTCATTTGGGGGTTTTCCCTTCCAAGCAATGTTTTTCTAAAAATAATCAAAACTTTTTTTTTTTTTTAAAACTTTTAGTTTTAATGCCCTTTTTCTATTTAAAATCAAAACATCAAAAAATTTCTTTTTTTTGGGAATTTTCCGGGGTTTTTCCCAAATTTTTTTTTTTTTAAAAAAAAAAAACTTCATTTTTTTTTTTTTTGGTTACCCCTCTTTCAAAAATTTTTTTTTTTTTCCCTAAAATTTAAAAAATGCAAAACTTTTTTTTTTTTAGGTTTTTTTCCCCCCCCTTCTTTTCTTTGATTAATTTAACTTCAAACAAAACTTTTTTTTTTTTAAAATTTTCCAAAACCCCTTAATCAATTTTTTATTCCAAAAATAAAAATCAAAAAATTCTTTTTTTATTATACCCATTCCCCCAATTTCCTTTTTTTTTTTAAAAAAACAGAAAATTTGTTTTTCTTTTAATTTTTGCTTCCCCTTCTGTTTTTTTTCTCTTAAAAAAAATATTAAAACTGTTTTTGTTTGTTTGTTTTCCCTGTTTAAAAAATTTTTTTTTCCCCAAAAAAAAAATAAATTTTTCTTTTAGAATTTTCCACTTCCCCTTCCCCGGGCTTTCAACCCGGTAAAAATTTTTTTTTTTTTTTTTGGGAAAAATCTTTTTTGGTTTTTTTTAACCCCCTTTTAAAAATAACAAACTATAAAAATTTTTTTTTTTATTTTGGGTTTTTTTAAAAAAAACTTTTTTCTTTCTTTTTTAAAAACATTTTTTTTTTGGGGTTTTTAAAGGGTTTTTCTAAACTTTTTTTTTCTATAAAAGTCAAATTTTTAAAAATTTTTTTTTTTTATAGTTTATCTTGCAATACCCCTTTTTTTTAAATTTTAAAACCCTTTAAAATTTTTTTTCATTTATATCCCTGCCGGTTTTTGCTTTTTTTTCCCAAAAAAAAAAAAAAGAAAAAGCTTTTTTATTAAAATTTTATCGCCTTTTTTTTTATTCCCTAAAAGGGAAAAAAATTCATTTTTTTTCATTTTTTGAAATTTTCCCTTCTTTTTTTATTTATTTCAAAAAAATTTAAAAATTTTCTGTTTTCTATTTTTAAGTTTTCAAAAACCTTTTTAAAATTCCCCTTAAAAAACAAAAAAACATTTGCGTTTTTTTTGAGGTGATTTTCCACCCAAAAAAATCTTTTTTAAAAATTAAAATTTCCGTTGTTTTAAAATTTCCTTTTTCCTTTAAAAAAATTTACTTTTTTTTTGTTTACATATTTTAAAATAAAAAGGAAAATTTTTTTTCCTTTTAAAAAAATTTTTCCATTTTAGTTTTTTTTTAAAAAAATTTTTTTTTTATAAAATTTCCCCTTTTTTTAATTTTTAAAATTCCCTTTTAAAAAAAGTTAATTTTTTTCTTTTAATTTTTTGTTTATGCCCTTTTTTAAAAAAAAATTTAAAAAAAATTTTAAATTTTTTTTTATTTTAAAATTTTGTTCCTTTTTTTAAAGAAATTGTTCAAATTTTTCCCCCAAAACTTTCTTTTTTTTTAAAAAAAATTTTTGACTTGTTTTTCATAATTTTTTTTCATTCCCCCAAAAAAAAACAATTGTAAATATTTTTTTTAAAATAAAATTTTTTTTCCTTTGAATTTTTTTCCATAAAAAAAAAATGCAAAAATTTCTTTTTTATTAGATTTTATCCCTCGTTTCAATTTCTTTTTCCCAAAAAAAACAAAACCATAAATTTTTTTTTTTAAAAAACAAAAATTTGTTTGAATTTGATATATTCCAAAAAAAAACTTTCATAAATTTGTTTTTTTTTTTATAGTTCCATCGTCCTTTTTTTTTTAATTTTTTTTTCCCTTGTCAAACGCCTAAAAATTTTTTTTGTAACTTTTTGATTCCCTTTTTTTTCTTTTAGCCCCAAAAAAACAAAACAATAACATTTGGGTTTTTTTTTATACTTTTTTCCCTTTTTTGAATTTATCTTTCCATTGTTAAAAAAACTTTTTGTTTTTATTTTAATAAAAAATTTTTATTCCCTTTCTTTTTAAAATTAAAAAATTTTATGCTAATAAATTTGTTTTTTTCTTTGTTAAAATTTTTCCATTTTTTTGCAAATTTTTTTTAATTTCCAAAAAACTCTTTAAACATTTTGTTTTTTTTATTTTTAAAAACTCCCTTCTCAATTTGATTTTTTTCCCAAAAAAAAAATTTTAAAATTTTTTTTCTATTTGGGGGACTTTTTTGACTCCTTTTTTTTTCAATTGATTTATTTTTTAAAAAAAACAAACATCATTTTTCCTTTTTTAACTTTTCCCGGGGGTTTTTTTTTCTTTTATTTAAAACCTTTAAAAATTTTTTTTTGGGAGTTTGCTTTCCCCCGTTTTTATTGATTTATTAGTCCTTTTTTTTTGGGGTTTTTTCCAAATAAATAAAAAACCCAAATTTTGTTTTTTCTTTGGGGAAAAGTTCCCCGGGGGAAAACCCCCTTTTTTTTTCCCAAAAAAAAAATATCAAAAAAGTTTTTTTTCATTTAAAATTTTATTTTTCAATGTTTTTCTTTCTATAAAAAAACTTTTCATTTTTTTGTTTTTTTTATTGGTGAATTTTTCAGTTCCCTTTTTGCCTTTTTTTTTTAAAGTAAAAACCCAAAAATTTCGGGTTTTTTTAAATTTTTTCCATTTTCCCCAATGCAATTTTTTTTTCCCTAAAAAACAAACGCCCAAAAAATTTTTTTTTTAAATTTTCTTTTGGTTCCCCCTTTTAAAAATTTTTTTTTTTTAAAAAAACTTTAAAAAAGTTTTTTTTGGGATATTTTTCCGTTTCCCCCAAAGCATTAATTTTTTCCCGTAACAAAAAAAAAAACCCCTTTGTTTTTTATGCGTTGATTCCCTTTCCCCTTTATTTCATTTTTTTAAAAAACTTTTTTCTTTTTGTTTTTAGTTTTCCCTTTTTAAGCAATTTTAAAAAAAACTTTTTTTTTTTTTTTTGTTTTTCCCCCGGTTTAAACCAAAAATTTTTTAAAAAAAAAAAACCCTTTTATTGTGTTTTTTTTGAGTTTTCATCCGTTTCCAATCAATTTATAAATTTTAAAAAAATAAACTTTTAAAAATTTTTTTTCATTGTTCTTGTTCGTCCCGTGTTAAACAATTTATTAATTTCCAAATGAAAATTTTGCCCTTTTTTTTGTTTGGGCTTTTCCGCCCCTTTTTATAATTTTTTAATTCCAAAAATTAAAAAAAATTTAAAATTTTTTTTTTCAAGGGCTTTTTTTTTCATAAAAAATCATACCAAATAAAATAAAAAAAGGATATTCTTTTTTTTAAAAAATTTGGTCTTTCTTTCCTTTTTTCAAAATTTTTTTTTGTTTTTTTCTTTTCATTCTTTTGGGTTTTTGTTCCCTTTTTCCCTTTTTCCCTAAAAAACTTTTAAAAATTTCTTTTTTTTAAAAACTTTTTATTCCCCAAAAAATTTTTTTGCAAATTTTTTTTTCCATGTCAAATCATGCAAAAATATTCTTTTTTAGTAACTTGCCCCTTGTTTAATTTATTATTTCCTTTAAAAAAAAAATTGAAAATTTCTTTTTCAAATTTTAAATTTTTTTTTGTTTTGGAACTTGTTTTTCCCCAAAAAAAAAAATCATAAAAAATTTGGTTTTTTATTAGTTTTTATGTGTTTTTAAAATTTGATTTTTTAAATTTTCCCCTCCCCTTTTCTTTTTTTAGTTAATTATTTCATTCTTTTTAAAAATTTTTTTTTCCAATTGTCAAAAGGCAAAAATATTCTTTTTCTAAATTTTTTTAAAGACGTTGTTTCCTTTGTTTTTTTCCCCCTAAAAAAAATCATCTAAATTTTTTTTTAAAATGTTTTCCCTGTTTTGTTTGAACTTTTCATTTCCCTTAAAAAAACCCCCTTTTTTCCTTTTTTTCATTTAACTATTGTGTTTTAATGAACTTTTTATTCCTCTAAAAAAACAAATTCTAAACTAATTTTTTTTATTTTATTTTTTGTGTTGTTAATAACTTTTCTTTCCTAAAAAACTTTAAATTTTTTTTTTCTAATAGTTCATCTGCTTAATATTTTTTTTTTGTAAAAATCATCAAAATTTTTTTTGCTTTTGGGGTTTCCCTTTTATTTTCCCCCATCCCTTTTTAATTTAATTTCAAATCCCCAAAAATTTTGTTTTTCTTTATAAAGTTTCACGGCCTTTTCCTTTTTTTTTATCCCTTTAAAAAAATTTTTCAAAAAAATTTGTTTTTTGTTTTTTTTAAAAAATTTTTCCATGTCCTTTTCCCCAAAAAATTTTTTTCATGAATTTTTTTTTTTTCCCAAAAATTCAAAACTTTTTTTGTAAAGAATTTTTATTCCCGTTTTTAAAAGAAAATTTTTTTTAAAAGTAAAATTTTTTAAACCCTTTTTTTATTTATCTTTTTTTCTTTTGGTTTTCTTTTTAAATAAATTTTTCCAAAATTTTTTATAATCTTTTCATTTTTCCCCCGTTTTTTTTTCAATTTATAAATAAAAAAATTCAATTTTTTTTTTTTTGTGTTTCTTTTAAAAAAAACCCCCTTTTTTTTTAAAAAATTCAAACTTTTTTTTTTCATTGGGGTTTTTTTCTCCCAAAAAAAAAAAGCAACCAAATAAATAAAAAATGAAAAATTTTTTTTTTCTTTATCTTTTCCATTTTAAAATTTAAATTTTTAAAAATCTTTTGCAAAAAAATTTCTTTTTTTTTGGGGTTTTACTTGGGTTTAACAAATTTATTTAAAAACACAAAAAAACTTTCATTTTTTTTTTGGGGGCTTTTCTATTTTGGATTTGTTTTACTAAATTAAAAAAAAAATTTTTTTTGTTTTTTTTTGTTTTATTTTCCCCTCTTTTAAAAAGTTTTTTACATAAAATAAAATTTCCCCATTTTTTTTTTCTTTGGGGTTTTTCCTCCCTTAAAAATTTTTTCTACCAAATTTTTTTATGTAAAATTTTTTTTCATTGGGGGTTTTTATTCCTTAAAATTTTTTATTTTTTAAAATGCAAATTTTTTTTTCATAGCAGTCCCTTTTTTAAAAATTTAATATTCCAAAAAAAAATTTTCAAAAAATTTTTTTTTTTTTGTTTTTCCATTCCCCTGTTCAATCCTTTTTTTAAACCCTAAAATTTTCCATTTTTTTTCTTTTTTGGGGTTTTTGTTTTTAAAAATTTACATATTCCTTTGGGGACCCATTCTTTTCTTTTTCATTTTTTTGTTTTATTCCTAAAAAACCTTTTTTAAATTTTTTTAGTATTTTCCCCTTTTTTGTTTTTGAAAATTTTTTTTCCCTGAAAACCCTTTTTTTTTTAGTTAAATTTTTATGCCGTTTAAAATTTTTTCCCCCTTAAAAAACCTCTCAACATTTTTTTTTCCCAAAAAAATTTTTCTCCTTTAATGCCTTTTTTATATTCCACTGTCCTCTTCATAAAATATTTTTTTTCTAGTGTGATTTTCCCCTTCCCTGTTAAGCAATTTTTTAATTTAAATAAAGTTTTTTGCTTTTGTTTTAAAATCCGCAAACTTTGTTTTTTTTCCAAAACCCAAAAAATTTCATTTTTTTGTTTTTTCTTTTAGTTTTTTAAAAAAATTTCTTTTTAAATTTTGGGCCTTTTCCAAATTTTTCTTATACTTTGTTTTTTTCTTTAATAAATTTTTTAAAAAATCTGTTTAAAAAATTTTTTTTCATTTTTTCCATTTTGTTTTTTTTATTTAAAAAACAAAATTTTAAAAATTTTTTTTCTTTTAAAAAATTTTTTTTCCCCTTGCCCTTTTGTTAATTTTTAAAAAAATTTCCTTGTTTAAAATTTTTTTTTCTTTTAAAAAAAAATTTTTTTTCTTTGGTAATATTAAACTTTTTTATTAAAATTTTCATTTTTTGTTTAAAATTGTTTTTTATTGGGTTTTTTTTTTCTGTTTTTAAAATATTTTTAAAAAATGGTTTTTTTTGTTTTTTTTTTTTTTAATCAACTTTTTTTTTTAAAGTAAAAATTCCAAAAATTTCTGTTTTGCTTTTTTTTTCTTTTTAATGCAAAATATTCTTTTCTTTTAAAAAAAACTTTTCCCCCCCTTTTTTTTGCATTTTGATTTTTTCCATTCCCCTTTAAAATTTTTTATATTCCTTTTAAAAAAAAAAAACCATTCCTTTTTTTTTTGGTTTTTTTTCCTTTTAAAAAAATTATTTATTTTAAATAAAGAACTCAGATAAAATTTTTCTGTTTTTTTTTAAGTTTTCCATTCCTTTTCAACAACTTCAATTCTTTTAAAAAACTTTCTTTTTTCTTTTATGCTTGTTCCATTCCTGTTAATCAAATTGATTATATTCCTTTTAAAGTAAAAACCCTTTTTTTTTGCTTTTTTTATCTTTTCTTGGGGCCCAACAATGTTAAAATCCCTTTTTAAAATATGCCTCATCTTTTTTTTTTTGATTTTCCAAAGTTCCCTTAGAATATTTTTCATGAAAAGTCATTCGTTTTTCATTTATGTTTCATTCCCCTTAATCAATTGATTTTCCCTAAAAAACAAATATCTTTTTTTGCTTTTTTTCTTTAACTTGTTCCATTTCCTCTTAAGAATTTTTTCATTTTAAAAATGAAAAATTGCATAAAATTTTTTTTTCTTTTTTAAATTTTTATTCCAAAAAAAAACAAAAATTTTTTTTAAACCCTTGTAAATATCTCATTCTGTTTTTAGTGATCTTTTTCCCCCCCCTTTAAAACCTTTTATTATATTCCTTTTAAAAAAAATACTCTATTCGTTTTTTCATTTTATGTTTCCATTCCTCTTAAGAATTTTTTAACCCCATTAAAAAAAAAAATGCTAAATATTTCTTTTTTGGGTTTTTTTTAAAACACGTCCTTTCAAAAAGGGGAATTTTCATAAAAAACAAAAAATGTAAAATTTTTTTTTGCTATTTTCTTTTCATTCCGGTTTTAATCAATTTTTTATTTTCACATGTTTTTGGGAAATATTGCTGTTTTTTTTATGATTTTCCATTCCTCTTAATCAACTTTTATTAAATTTTTCCCAAAAAAAAAAACCGTTTTTTTTTGTTTTCCATTTCCCTCGCAAGAAATTATTCATCTAAAAGGGAAAAAAAGATAAAATTTCGTTTTTTCGTTATTTTGATCTTCTTAAAAAATTTGGGTTATATTCTTAAAAAAAAAATTTCGTTTTTCTTTGGAACTTTTTCCATTCCTTTAATAAATGTTTTAATTTACAAAATAACTTTTCTAAAAAATTTTTTTTTTCATTTGGGGGCTTTCATGCCTGTTCAATAATTTTTTTTACTCATAAAACTTTTTCCCCATTGTGTTTTTTTTTGGGCTTTTCATTCCCTGTTTTAATATTTTTCTACCCAAAAAAAAAAACTTTTTTTTTGTTTTGCTTGTTTCTTGTTCATGTCCGTGCAATCAATTTTAAACCCAAAAATCCCAAAAAATTTTTTTATTGGGATACTTTTTCTTTTTTTCAATGAATGGTTTTTTTCCAAAAATAAAAATTTATAAAAATTTTTTTTAAAAATTTTTTTTCCGTTTCTGAACTTGTTCATTTCCCCAAAAAAAAAATTTTCATTTTTTTTTTTATATATTTCCCTTTTCCCGTTAAAAACTTTTTCAAATTCCCCAAAAAAAAAAAATTCTAAAAAATTCTGGTTTTTTTGGTTTTTTTTATTGTCTTTTGGGTTCTTTTTCCCTAAATCAATCTGCTAAATTTTTTTGCTATTTTTCTTTTTTTCCCCCTTTGAAATTTTATTTCCCCAAAAAAAACCCCGGCAAATTCTTTTTTGGTATGGGCCCATTCCGTTTCAAGACTTTTTTTCATTTTTTTAAAAAAAATTTAAAAAAAATTTTTTTTTTGTTAAAAGTGTTTTCTGGGATTTTCCATTTCCCTAAAAAAATTTATTTTTTTTTTGTTAATTTTCCCCCCCCTTTTTTTTTTTTGTTTCCCAAAAAATTTAATATTTTTTTTTTAAAGTAACCTTTTCATTTTTTTAAAAATTCCCTTCTTTTTTTTTATAAAAAACCGTTTTTTCTGCCTTTGGTTTTTTCAGGGGGGGCAATTTTGGGTTTTTTCCCCAAATTAACTGCAAAATTTTGTTTTTAAATTTTGTTTTTTAAAAACCCCGTTAAACCTTTTTTTTTTATTTTACCCTTTAAAAAACTTGTTTTGCATAAACTTTCTTTTGGGAAAACTGTTTAAAATTTTTAAAATTTTTCAAACTTTTGGGGCAATTTTTTTATTTGGGGTGTCTTGTAAAATTTTTTTTCCCAAAAAATTTTTCTCCCAAAAAAATTTTTTTTTTTATAAATCCCCCTCTTCAACAATTTGTTTTTCCCAAAAAAAGGAAAAACTTTTAAACTTTTTTTTTTCTTTGGAAAAATTTTTTTTTAATCAACCTTTTTTTTCCTAAAAAAGAAAAACCCTAAAAATTTTTTTTCTTTTAAGTTCCGATCTCCGTCGTTCAAGAACTTTTGATTCATATTCAAAAAAAAAAAAAATTTGTTTTTTTTGGGTGAACTTTTCCGATCCGTTCAATGCAACTTTATTCTATTTCTAAAAAATAACAAATCTGCTAAAAATTTCTTTTTTTCTTTTTTTTTCTCGTCCTCTTCAATCCTTTTTCATATTCCACATAAAAATAACAAATCATCATAAATATTTTTTTTTTTGGAAATTTTTCCCATCCCTCCAAAATTTTTTTTTTTCTTAAAAAAAAAAACCCCAAAATATTTTTTTTTTTTGATACTTTCGATTCCGTCGTTCAATAATTTGATTCAATTTTTTCATAAAAAAACATCTAAATTTGTTTTTTTTTTTGGGATGACTTTTCCCTCGTCCCTTTTCCCTTTTTCTTTCCTAAAAAAAACATGCAAAATATTGCTTTTTTTATTGGGATGACTTGTTCCGGTTTCCCTCGTTCTGCAACTTTATTTTTCTTAAAAATAAAAATCATGCATAAACTATTGCGTTTTTTTATTGTGATGACTTTTGATCCCGTTCAATGAACTTTGATTCATATTTTAAAAAAAACAAAAATGATAAACTTTGCTTTTTTGCTTGATGCTTTTTGTCGCCCGTTCAACAAATTGATTCATATTCCACATAAAATAACAAATCATCTAAACTATTGCTTTTTTTGTATTGGATACTTGTTCATCTCCGTCGTTCAATGAATTTTTAAATTCTAATAAAAAAAAAAAACATCTTTTTTGTTTTTTTTAAACCTGTTCATCCTTATTAATTTTTATAAAATTCAAAAGGGGAAACTATTGCTTTTTTTTTTTTCTTTGATTCCCCGTTCAAAGCCTATTTAATTTTTATAAAAAAAAAATAAAGAACTTTTTTTTTTCTATTTGTGTTTTCCATTTTGTTTTCAATTTGGGTTCATTTTTTACTTTTTAATAAATAGAAAAAATTTTTTTTTTGTTTTTGTATTGTTTTTCCCCCTCGTTCTCAAATTTTCCTTTTACCCAAAAAAAAAGGACAAAGCTTTTTTTTTTTTGGGGTTTCGTCCCTTTTTCTTTAAAAACAAAAACCCTTTGTAAAATCCCAAAATTTTTTCCCTTTTTTTTTAAATATTTTAAATCTTTTAAAATTTTTTTTCCCCTTTTTTTAAAAAAATTTTTCGTTTTTTTTCCCAAAAATTAATCTCATAAAATTTTTTTTTAGTAAATTTTTATTTCCCTTTCTTTCCCTTTTTTTAAAAAATTTTAAAAAAACCCCCTCCTTTTTTTTTTATTTATTTTTCCCATTTTGTGTTTTTTTTTTTAAAAAAAACCCCTTCATTTTGTTTTTTTAAAAAGTTTTCCCCCCCTTAAAAAAATTTTTTTCTATAAACCTCTTTGTTTTTTCTTTGGGTTTTTTAAACTAAAAAAATTATCCCCTTTTTTTAAAAAAAATTTTAAACTTTTTTTTTTGCATTTGATCTTTCCGATTTTTTAAAAAAATTTTTTTTCAATTTCCCAAAACCTTAAAATTTTTTTTTTTAAAATTTTCCCCCCCTTCAAAATTTTTTTTTTTTAAAAAACATATCCCTAAATTTTTTTTAAAAAAATTTTTTTCCCCTTTCCGTCCCTTTTTTAAACATTAAAACCCCCTTTTTAATAAACGTTTTCCCCCCAAATTTTAAAAAATTTTTTTTTCCCGATTCTTTTTTTTTTTCCCCAAGCAAAATAATTTATTTTTTTTAAAAATATTTTTTTTTCCTTTTTAAAAAAAATTATGTTCAAAAAAATTTTTTTTTTCCCCCCGTTTTTTAAAAAAATTTTTTTTCATTATCATTTTAAAATTTTTTCTTTCTTTTGGTTTTTTTATAATTTTTTTTGTTTTTATAAAATTTTTTTTTTTTTTCTTTTTAATTTTTTTAAAATTATCTTTTTTTTTTCAAAAAGCCCTTCCTTTTTTTTGTTTTTTTCCCCAAATACCCTTTTTCATAAATTTTTTTTTTTACGCAAAACTCAAATTTAAAAAAATTTTTTTATTTCTTTTTAAAACTTCCCCCCTTTTGTTTTTTTTAAAAAAAAAAATAACCCGGGGTAAAATTTTTTGTTTTTTAGACTTGTTTTCCCCCTTAACAATGGATTATATTTTTTTGTTTAAAAAACTGTAAAATTTGTGTTTAATTTGATCTTTCCGATTTTCTTAAAAAATTTGTTTTTTCATAAAATCAAAAAAAATAACAGTTTTTTTTTGGGGGCCCTCCTTAAACACTTGATTCTATTTATAAAAGTAACAAATCATGGGAATATTGCTGTTTTTGCTATAGATGACTTGTCCGACTGTCCGTGTTCAATGAATCTTTTTCATATTCTCAGTAACCAAAAAATATTTTTTTTTGATGACTTGTTCCCTTCGTCCGTTGTTCAATGCAACTGTGATTCATATTTCATAAAAGTAAAAAATCATGCATAAACTATTGCTGTTTTTTGCTATTGATGACTTGTTCTGATCGTCCGTTGTTCAATGCAACTTTGATTCGTATTCCTACATAAAGTAACAAATCATGCATAAACTATTGCTGTTTTGCTATTTGTGATGATTTGTTCCCGTCTCCGTCGTTCAATGCAATTGTTCATATTCCTACATAAAAAGTAACAAATCATGTATAAATCCTTACCAAACATTGTGTTTTTGCTGTCCGTCGTTCAATGTAACTTTGATTCAAGCCTAAGAAATTGTTCAATACGCTGTTTGTGCTATTGATACTTGTTCCGATCTCCGTCGTTCAATGAACCTTGATTCATTTCAATAAAAGTAAAAAAATCAGCTAAACTTTGCTTTTTTTTTGATTGTGATGACTTGTTCGATCGTCCGTCGTTCAAAAGAACCCTTTGATCTATTTCTATATAAAGAACCCATCATGATAAACTATTGCTGTTTTGTTTTGTATTTTGATCTCCGTGTTCAATGAACTTATTTCTATTTCTACAAGTAACAAATCATGCATAAACTATTGTTTTTTTATTGGTTACTTGTCAAATTTGTTCAATGCAACGATTCATATTCCTATTAAATGTAACAAATCTGATAAACTATTGCTGTTTTTTTAGATGACTTGTTCCCTTTGCCGTGTTCAATGCAACTTTGATTCTATTCCTACATAAAGTAACAAATCATGCCAAATATTTGTTTTTACTTGATGACTTGTTCCGATCGTCGTCGTTCAATCTTTGATTCATTATTCCCTATAAAATAACAAACAATAAATTGCTTTTTTGGTTTTTGAATTGTTCGTCCTCCCTTGTTCAATGCAACTGTGATTCATATTCACATAAAAATAAAACAGGGAAACTATTGCTGTTTGCTTTTGGGATATTTTTCCGATCCTCCGTTGTTCAAGCAACTGTGATTCATATTCAATAAAGTAACAAATCAGCTTTAAAATATTGCTGTTTTTTGGTGATTTTCCGATCCTCCGTTGTTCAATGCAACTGTGATTCATATTCACATAAAAGTAACAAATCATGCTTAAACTATTGTGTTTTTTATTGTGGGTGACTTCGATCCTCCGTCGTTCAATGCAACTTTTGATTCATATTCCAAGTAACAAATCAGCATAAACTATTGCTTTTTGGTATTGGATGATTGTTTCGATCTCCGTTTTTCAATGCAACGATTATATTCACATAAAAATAATAAATCATGATAAACTTATTGTGTTTTTGCTATTGGATGACTTGTTCATCTCCGTTGTTCAATGCAACTGTATTATATTCCTACATAAAAGTAAAAATCTGCCATTCTGTTTTTTATTGTGGGTTTTTCCTGATTTCCTTGTTCAATGAACTGTATTTCTTTATAAAGTAACAAATTTATGCATAAACTATTGTTTTTTTTATTGTGATGACTTTTTCCGATCTCCTTTCAATGCAATTTATTCATATCCTACATAAAAGTAACAAATCATAAAACTATTTTTTGCATGATGATTGTCTGATCTCCGTTGTTAATGAACTGTGATTTAATTCTCATAAAAATAACAAATCATGCTTAACTATTTTGTTTGCTATTTGATGACTTTTCCGATCCTCGTTTGTTCAATGCAAGGTTCAAATTCCTATAAAAAAACCATGTAAAAAATTTTCTAATCTGCTTTTGTTTTTTGCATTGGGGTACTTGTTCCATCGCCGTTTCAATCCAAAACAAATTTTTCCCCCAAAATAACCTTGCATAAAATTTTTTTTTTCATTGTTTTTTTCATGCCCCGTTCAAAAATTTTTATTTAATAAAATAACAAACCCCTTTTCTTTTTTTGCTTTGGATACTTGTTCTTCCTTTAAGGTTTGATTAATTTTTACAAAAAAATTTTTTGCCCGGGGTTTTTTTTGGGGTCTTTTTCCATTGGGAAAAAGCAAATTTGTTTTTCTAAAAAAACAAAACGCCCCTTTTTGCTTTTTTCTTTTTCCATCGCCTTTCCATGCCTTTGATTCATATTTAAGTTTTCATAAACTATTCTTTTTTCTTTTGGGGGGATTTTATCTCCTGTTTTCCCCTTTAAATTTACTTTAAAAAAGGCCCAAAACTTTTTTTTTTAAAGCCTTTTTTTTTTCAATTTTTTGTTAATTTTAAAACCCTCCAAAAAACTTTTTCTGTTTAAAGAAATTTTTTGATTCCCTCGTTCAATGAACTTTTTTCTTTCACAAATCAAAACACTAAATTTTTTTTTTTGGGATACTCCCGATCTCATCGTTTGCAAGATTCATATTCCACTAAAGTAACAAATCTGCATAAACATTGCTTTTTGCTTTGGTGACTTTCGATCGTCCGTGTTCAATGCAACTTTTATTCATATTCCAATAAAGTAACAAATCTGCAAATATTGTGTTTTTGCATGGTTTACTTTTCCGTCGTCTCGTCAATGCAACTTTGATTCATATTCCCAAATAAATAACAAAAAAATTATTTTCTGTTTTGATTGTGATGTTTTCCGATCTCCGTGTTCATCAAATTGATTCATATTCCTAAAAATAACTGCAACTTTGTGTTAGATTGGATGACTGTTATCTCCTTTCAATGCAACTGTTCTATTCAATAAGTGAAATCTTTCTTTTGCTTTTTTGTATTCCGATGCTTTTCCAAACCCGTGTTCAATCAATTTTAAAAATCCAATAAATAAAAATTTTGTTTTCTATTGCTGTTTTCATTGTCCTTGTTCATTCCTGTTCAATGCAATTTGATTAAAAACCACATAAATATTTTTTGCTAATTGCGTTTTTCATTTATGCTTTTTCGACTCCGTTTCAAAGAACTTGATCTTTTTTAAAAAGTAAAATTCATGCATCTATTGCTTTTTTTGTAAGATGACTTTCCATCTTTTGTTAATGCAATTTGATTCATTTCACCTAAAGTAAAAATCACTATTCTTTTACAAGTGATATTCTATCTCGTTTTCAATGCAACTTGTTCTATTCCTTTAGTCAATTGCAAAATTTGATGTTTTTTCTATTGATACTTTCCATCTTTGGTTTCATAACTTTTGATTCATTTCTCTATAAAAAACAAACTGATTAAATATTCTTTTTATTGTATGACTTAACATGTTTCAATGCAACTATTCATTTTCCAATGTTACAATCATGCTAACTGTTCTTTTGTGTTATTTATAAATGTTCCGATCCTTCCCTTTTTCTGATTTGATTCTATTCCTACATAAGTACAATCAGCCCAAAATATTATGTTTTGCTTTGGATAAATTTTCCGTTGCGTCAAACAATGTTTTTATTTCCCATATTCAAAACATGCAAACATTTCTGTTGCTTTTGTATCCATTCCGTTGTTCAAAGAACTTTTTTTCTTTTCTATTAAAGTAAAATCATGGCATCTTTTGTTTTTGCTATTGTGATGACTTGTTCGATCCTCCGTTGGGTTAAAGCAACTTGATTCAAATTTCCTAAAAAATCATGATAACTATTCTGTTTTCATTGGATGACTTTTCGATCTCCGTTGTTAATGAACTGTGATTCATATTCCAACAAAAATCAAATCTAATAAACTATTTGTTTTTTTCTATTATGATTGTTCGATCGTCCTCGTTCATTCCTTTTTCATATTAATAAAATAACAAAATTTTTGCTTTTTTTGGTTTTGTTTTTCATTCCCCCTTTTTTA